>CM017560.1:12181097-12781097 GCA_007844125.1 Sinonovacula constricta | reverse complement strand
TTGGATGGTTCTCGAAATGAGGCACGACAACCGGCTCCACGACGTCATGAATGTAACGTTCACCTGTAAGCTTGCCCTGTATGGTCACCAAGTCCATCTTGTCTTCAGGTGATATGCAACCCCAGACCATTACAGAACCTCCACGTAAGGAACCGTCGGTTTGATGTTTCTTGGTGTGTAAGCTGTGTTCATGTACCGCCAGACTCTCATACGACCATCCGTAACATGCAGCAAAAACCTGCTCTCATCTGACAAGTGGATTCTCAAATTCCAACATCTTCTCGCCAAACACCACCGCAGACGAATTCTTTGATGCTCATCTGTCAACAGAGGGGCGCTTAATCACTCTCCTTGAGGCGAGTCCAGATGCTCTTAAGCGATTTCGCAGCGTTTTTAGAGAAATACGCCGATGAGGTAGCCATTGCGGCTTAAGACGTGCACTTGTTCAAAAACGGTTGTCGTCGTACTAACCGGAGCAGGGCTCGATCCTCTCGTTGTGACGTTGCACGATGTCTTCCTGACCTTGGCAGATCTTTGACATCGTTGGTCTGACGATGCTGTCTCACCAACCTGCTGATGAGAGTATAGCGATAGCCAGGTTTTCGCCCGATTGCTTTGAAAGACATTTCCGTCGAATGCATTCCGATAATTTGCCATCTTTCCGCTTCGGATAGTCGTCTTCTAGCCATAATCACGTTACGAATGCTGAACTACGCACAATATGCCCATAAATACCCAAAGATGTTGCACGGGCAAACTGCTTTTTGCCAAAAGCACGGGGTGCATGATACTCTTGCCTATATCTGCGTGTACAATCATTGCCACTCTGTTTTAAAATTTAAATCCTAACTACGGAATATTATTTGTGCCATGTGCAAACCGAACATTTCAGACTTACTGATTTTTATTGTTTTATACACAAAAATATTAGGGGGTGCTTAACTTTTTTCCAGGTGTATATTTTTTATTATATTTCCCTTCCAATGTTTTTATATTGTTTGTAAAGTGTATTCATTGGAAGATGAATAAGAAAAGGTCCTATCAACATTACCACAGATATTTAAGTTCAATCTTCCTCTTAACAAGGGCAAACAGAGTAAATGTAAATGTGACAACAAACACAGAGACGAGACAAAACACACAAAAAGAAAAATCATCAGTTACCGCATTTGAACGGTCAGTCGGCAAAAGGACGATCAGTTTTTACTCCCGATGCATGTGCTTACTATTAGTATTGTCCCACTTTGGCAGAGAAATATTTGTTGTATTGGAGGTACTTACTACAACTATTAAACAGAGCGGCCGCGCTCCTTAGTCTTATACCGCCTTGACCCTGTTACAGATTTGCAAACAAACTATCGGCGAGGCATTTTAGCTCAAACGCATTTTATTTTAAAAAGGGAATGTTTAATCATTCCTAATTGGGAGGTATCATTTTGGAGAAATAGGTACCTAAATATGTGGGTTAAATTTACACTTTCCAAAATGTTTCATTTAAAAAGGCCATTTTTAGCCACACATTACATGTACAGAATCAAGCATTCTGGCCAATACTGGGCAAAAGGACAACATAAATAAGGAACAACATGCTACAGTATTAAAGTTTAATATAGAGAAGAAACTATTCTGTTATGCCAGCATAACAAGTGAACATGTACAGAAAATACTGTCAATTTCAGTAAGAAAATCTATTTTGTTATGCCAGCATAACAAATGAAAATTTTAGAAAAAAATCTTAGGCATACATACTATTGAATAAAATAAACGGTTACGCCGGCATAACAAATGAAAATGTACAAAAAGTATTGTTGAGAAAAACTTCTCTGTTATGCCAGCATAACAAATGAAAGTTAAGAGCAAACTGTTAGGCCAGAATAGTATTCAGTAAAAAAAACACTGTTTTGTTATGCTGGCATAACAATTGAAAATGTACATAAAATACTGTCAGGTCAGTTTACTATTCCATAAGAAAATCTATTCTGTTATGCTGGCATAACAAATGAAAATGAAGAAAACAACTGTTAGGCCAGCATACAATTAAATAAGAAAAAACCCTGTTCTGTTATGCCAGCATAACAATTGAAAATGTACAGAAAATAGTCAGGTCAGCTTAATATTCAATAAGAAAATCTATTCTGTTATGTTGGCATAACAAATGAAATGTAGAAAACAACTGTTAGGCCAGCATACAATTGAATAAGAAAAACAACTGTTCTGTTATGCCAGCATAACAAATGAAAATGTACAGAAAATAGTCAGGTCAGTTTACTATTCAATAATAAAATCTATTCTGTTATGCCAGCATAACAAATGAAAATGTACAGAAAATAGTCAGGTCAGGTTACTATTCAATAAGAAAATCTATTCTGTTATGCTGGCATAACAAATAAAAATGTAGAAAAAAACTGTTAGGCCAGCATACAATTGAATAAGAAAAACAACTGTTCTGTTATGCCAGCATAACAAATGAAAATGTACAGAAAATAGTCAGGTCAGTATACTATTCAATGAGAAAATCTATTTTGTTATGCCGGCATAACAAATGAAAATGTAGAAAAAAACTGTTAGGCCAGCATACAATTGAATAAGAAAAAAAAACTGTTCTGTTATGCCAGCATAACAAATGAAAATGTACAGAAAATAGTCAGGTCAGTTTACAATTCAATAAGAAAATCTATTCTGTTATGCTGGCATAACAAATGAAAATATAAAAAAGCTGTTAGGCCAGCATACAATTGAATAAGAAAAAAACTGTTCTGTTATGCCAGCATAACAAATGAAAATGTACAGAAAATACTGACAGGTCAGTTTACTATTCAATAAGAAAATCTATTCTGTTATGCTGGCATAACAAATGAAAATGTAGAAAAAAAATGTTAAGCCAGCATACAATTGAATAGAAAAAACCCTGTTCTGTTATGCCGGCATAACAAATGAAAATATACGGAAATAGTCAGGTCAGTTTACTATTCAATAAGAAAAATTATTCTGTTAAGCTGGCATAACAAATAAAAGTGTACAGAAAAAAGTCAGGTCAGTTTACAATTCAATAAGAAAATCTATTCTGTTATGCCAGCATTACAAATGAAAATGTACAAAAAATAGTCAGGTCAGTTTACAATTCAATAAGAAAATCTCTTCTGTTATGCTGGCATAACAAATGAAAATGAAGAAAAAACTGGTAAGCAAGCATACAATTGAATAAGAATAAAAACTATTCTGTTATGCCAGCATAACAAATGAAAATGTACAGAAAATAGTCAGGTCAGTTTACTATTCAATAAGAAAATCTATTCTGTTATGCTGGCATAACAAATGAAAATGTAGAAAACAACTGTTAGGCCAGCATACAATTGAATAAAAAAATCTGTTCTGTTATGCCAGCATAACAAGTGAACATGTACAGAAAATAGTGAGGTCAGTTTACAATTCAATAAGAAAATCTATTCTGTCATGCTAGCATAACAAATGAATATGTAGAAAAAAAAACTGTTAGGCCAACATACAATTTAATTGAAAAAAAACACTGTTCTGTTATGCCAGCATAACAAATGAAAATCTAGAGAAAATAGTCAGGTCAGTTTTCAATTCAATAAGAAAATCTATTCTGTTATGCCAGCACAACAAATGAAAATGAAGAAAACAACTGTTAGGCCAGCATTCTGTGAATAAAAAAACTGTTCTGTTAGGCCAGCATAACAAATGAAATTGTACAGAATATAGTCAGGTCAGTTTACAATTCAATAAAAAAAATCTATTCTTTTATGCTGGCATAACAAATGAAAATGTACAAAAATACTGTATGGCTAATTTACTACTGAATAAGTAAAAACTGTTCGGTTATACTGGCATAACAATCGAAAATGTACAAAAAATACTGTCGGGCCAATTTACTATTCAACAAGGAACTTCAACAAGAAAATCTATTCCGTTATGCTGGCATAACAAATGAAAATGTACAAAAAATACTTTAATCGTTATTTACTATTGAATAAAAAAAAACTGTTCACAATCGAAAATGTACAAAAAAATACTGTCGGGCCAATTTACTATTCAGTAAGAAAATCTATCTGATTGCTGGCATAACAACTATTAGTCCAACATACTATTCAATAAGAAAATCTATTATGTTATGCTGGCATAACAAATGAAAATATACACAAAATACTGTTAGACAAGCATTTAATTCAGTGTTGTCACAAAGACATTGTATAAAGATGTATATATTTATATATGTTAGCATTATAATTGATATATTTGGTAACTAGATATTGCAAATATTCAATATTGGCATTGATATAATCAACTTAATAGTATTTTGAAATACATTTTCTTAGTGTTTACTGTGTATATATTAACTTTCAATATTGATTAAATATATTGCTTGGAAATAAGTTATAAGCAATTTTTATTGCATATTAGTATAACAAGGAAATTGTTCTGATGTCAAGATGTAGCCCCAGGCAAAGTCAACATCACATTGTGACAGAAAATAACATTACTTCCTACTAAGACTGCATATAAAAGGCCTGAGATTTCAGTCAAAGCCAATTCTGCTTACCGAAGCTAATTGGTTTTATCTCAGGTGAGTTCTTGTTCTACTATATTTTATATAACTATTTACTTTGATTAAATAATTAAGTATTTAATAATTTCTTGCTTAAATAGAGCTTCATGTAAGAGTGCATAAACTTCTTGTTTGTATTGTTAAAATATTGATCTAACTCTTTGATAAAATGGAATACTGTTTATACTTTGAATAAACCTTGTTTGTATGATTTATGTGTTATTACCATATTGATTTCATGTATTGTGCATTTATTATGTTTATGCCTATGTATGTATAATAAATTCTGCTTACCGAAGCTAATTGGTTTTATCTCAGGTACCCTAACTGGATCCCCTGCACCGCACCTAATCATCTCTCGCTAAAAGAGATTTTATACCCCAAAACCCTCTCACAACAACAGTACCCATTGAAACTCATGAACAACATTGTACATGCAAACAGAACAGGTCAACAAATCAAGCAAAAACAATACCATGATAGGGATGCTAAAGAGCCATCCTACAGCTTGGGTCAAAAGGTCATGCTTAAAAAAGAGAACCTCAAAAAGGGTCAATGTAGGAAGCTAGCACCAAGATTTACAGGACCATATGAAATTATTGAAGCAGGACCAAATTTTACTTTTAAGCTGAAAAATGTTCAGACAGGGAAGGTAGTGCAATCTTTAGTCAATGCTGCGCGGCTAAAGAAATACCACACTCCTGTTAACAGATATGGTTCTGAAACAGTCACTCAAACTGTAGACAATGTTAGTGGTAAACCTGGTGTCAAGGGCGATGAGTCAAATGACGATAATCCAGTTACTGACGACAATGTCATACAAAATGCAGTTGTTGACAAAATTTTGCGTTACTCGTACCAGAATGGCAAAAAATGGTACAGGGTCAAGTTTAAAGACCTTGACAAATCTCACAACAAGTGGCTTATTGCTGACTATGTGCCACAAGAAATGCGCGATGCTTTTCACTTTCAATTTACATCAAAAAACAGGAAGCGCAAAACTAAGGTATTTCATCATAGAAAGTGAATTTTTCAATTATATGTTTAGTTTTCCTAAACAGTATTATCATCACTAGCCTGATATAAGTGGATAGCAAAACTTTTTATACTAAGCAACATCGGCATGGTTACCATAATTTTTTTGTGATCAGAATTTCCGAATAAACTGTGAGAGGACTGACATAATCTCTCTTTGATGTAGTCTGTTATCCTATTCACCGTAGGTGAGCTCGACCAAACATTTCATTATTAATATTTTTTAGTAGTGAACATCTGTTCATGAATTATAGTGCTAATGTCGACTCTAATAATGCTTTGTAAGCTTGACTCACTTGGGAAATGGGTATCTTTCTACTTGCCGGCTTTGTTCTGTGGCTTCTTCTGTTATGTCAGTCATGGCCAACCTCACATGGACGGCAGGTCGAACAACTAATTATGGAACTATTTTAAAACCATTGCCTGAGCTACACAGCTCTACTCCTCTTTAAGACAGTTCCACAAACAGCAGCCTCTACCTTGCCATCCTTCCACTATGACATGACAGACAACACCACACCAGCATCTTTTTCACATTTACAACACTTTCATGAACATTTTCTAGAATTCAGTGAGTATATCATCTTCTTGATAGTCATTGCACTTGTTATATTTGTTATTTATAAGAAAATTAAACCTTTCAAACGACCTATATTATATATGGAAATCTCCAATGGAAAACATTGTGCATTTTGTCCAATACTGTATCTGCCAACATGTATTAGAGATTGTGTATGTTTTAATTCATCAGACGTTCCATCAATTAACCTGGTTACAGGTATTAGGTCAAAACTTAATATTACTTGGAACGGTCTAAGCATTCAGGTTAACGGCCAAGCCAACCCTCTTTACTTGCCAACCACTGTTAGTCTTAATCCAATTTTAGCCTATTCAATATACAAGATAATCAATAAACCAGAGCCGCCATTTTCTATCTACATGTGGGCCACCCATGATAAATTCTGTATTCCAATAGAGACATGCAACAAACTAAAACCATCTGCACCAGTTGACCATAATGAGGATGAACCACTGCTATATCCAAAATTAGATAATAAATAAAATCTTATATATTTTTTTTTCTGGATAAACAAACGCAGCATCAATAGTAATCATATTTCCTCCTATAAGCAGGAGGCCTTACCTTGTATATATGTTTTCTTTGAATTTTCTATGTTTTATTGACAAATGTTTATAAACAACTATGTCTCTCTGTTAAGAATTACAACTCTGTATCATGCATTATAGACCAAATTTATGTCACGTATTTCTGGCAATTGTGTTATTATTGTCAATGCAGGAGCATTGAATTTTTTGGGCAGGGGGGAAGTTGTCACAAAGACATTGTATAAAGATGTATATATTTATATATGTTAGCATTATAATTGATATATTTGGTAACTAGATATTGCAAATATTCAATATTGGCATTGATATAATCAACTTAATAGTATTTTGAAATACATTTTCTTAGTGTTTACTGTGTATATATTAACTTTCAATATTGATTAAATATATTGCTTGGAAATAAGTTATAAGCAATTTTTATTGCATATTAGTAAAACAAGGAAATTGTTCTGATGTCAAGATGTAGCCCCAGGCAAAGTCAACATCACATTGTGACAGAAAATAACATTACTTCCTACTAAGACTGCATATAAAAGGCCTGAGATTTCAGTCAAAGCCAATTCTGCTTACCGAAGCTAATTGGTTTTATCTCAGGTGAGTTCTTGTTCTACTATATTTTATATAACTATTTACTTTGATTAAATAATTAAGTATTTAATAATTTCTTGCTTAAATAGAGCTTCATGTAAGAGTGCATAAACTTCTTGTTTGTATTGTTAAAATATTGATCTAACTCTTTGATAAAATGGAATACTGTTTATACTTTGAATAAACCTTGTTTGTATGATTTATGTGTTATTACCATATTGATTTCATGTATTGTGCATTTATTATGTTTATGCCTATGTATGTATAATAAATTCTGCTTACCGAAGCTAATTGGTTTTATCTCAGGTACCCTAACTGGATCCCCTGCACCGCACCTAATCATCTCTCGCTAAAAGAGATTTTATACCCCAAAACCCTCTCACAACAACAGTACCCATCAGAGAACCCCCTTAGAGAAACCCTCTGAAAGTATCAAGAAAATATTCGGTTAAGCCGGCATAATGATTAAAAATGTACAAGATATGCCAGCATAACGAATGAGAATGTAGAAAAAATCTGTTAGGCCAAAATACTATTGAATAAGAAAACAACGTTGTCAAAATCTACTCTGTTATGCCAGCATAACAAATGAAAATGTAAAAGAATACTGTTAGGCCAATTTACTATTGAATAAGAAAAAAACGTCAAAATCTATTCTGTTATGCCAGGATAACAAATGAAAATGTAAAAGAATACTGTTAGGCCAATTTACTTTTGAATAAGAAAAAAAAACGTCAAAATCTATTCTGTTATGCCAGCATAACATTTAAAAATGTACAGAAAATACTGTCGGGACAATTTTCTATTTAATAAGAAAATTTATTCTGTTATGCTGGCATAACAAATGAAAATGTAGAACATTAAACTGTTCGACCGACATACTTTTGAATAAGAAAAAATCATTTTTTATGCCAGCATAACAAATAAAAATGTACAAAATACTCTCAGGTCAGCTTACTATTCAATAAAAAATTCTATTCCATTATGCAGGGATAACAACTGAAAATGTACAAAAATACTGTGAGGACAAAATACTATGGCATAAGAAGAAACCATTTTGTTATGCTGGCATAACAAATGAAAATGTACAAAACTACTGTCAAGTCAGTTTAATATTTAATAAGTAAATATATTCTGTTTTGCCAGCATAACAAATGAAAATGTACAAAAAACATTGCCGGGCCAATTTACTATTCACTAAGAAAATCTATTCTGTTATGCTGGCATACCAATTTGAAATGTAGAAAAACCGTTAGGCCGACATACTATTAAATAAGAAAAAATGATTTCTCTCAATTGAGCTCAAATGTTGGTAAGCTATATTTAATTTGTATGTGGCATTATTATGTAAATGGGCCTAATTCAAATCTAGATATGGCGAAAACAATTTAAATTTAAAAATGTCAACAAATATATTTTTGTTATATCTCTGAGCTATATTTAAAATAAGCTACAACCACACCATTTCAAAGATTGGTACATGTGCTACAATAATAATTATGGTTAGAACACTTAACCAAATTTTAGCATATTCAAAAGAAATTATATTCTGCAGTCAGTGCGTGGAAAATAAACCATAATATTATGACAGTTTTAAGAAGAAAAATAATCTTACAATATTTATAACAAACTAAATTGTGTTCAGGCAGTCATTGCGAAAACATTTCAAAGAATACCATGATTTATACAGTGAGGTACAATTTCTTTTATAAGATAGTATAATATAAATAATTGTGTTGTAAATAATATCATAACTGGACATCCACCAGCGTGTTTGAGTGGATCTTCTTATTGTTCCATTACCGAGGACTTATGCAGAATGGAAAATCCCTGGTCCATATCGTACTTCACTTTAATTCTTCCTGCAAACAAAACATAACTGGTTAAAAAATAGAAAAAGAGTAAACACTGCAAGTTCGCAGGTTTGTGGTCGATAGATCTCTGTACTTGATAATCTCATAAACCCAACTGAATTAAACCTGATAAACCTAGATTATGAAATCATATTACATGTAGTAGCATTATTGAAACTATTGTCAAAAAATAATTTGAAACTTACCACATTCTTAAAAAAATATTTCAAATCTTATTACATTCGGTGCAAATATTTAGTCTTTAGCTTACTACAATTTGTAAAAAAAAACATTCTGAGGTCAGCATTATCAATGAAGTTTACCAATGTTGATATCTTATAATTAAAGTTAATGAACTACTTACCATTTGGAAATGGTGCAAGACTTGTGCATCTAGCCAAAACTCCACATCGTCATCCATCCAGAAGGCTTTTACATGCTTGCCTTTTCAAACCCATGTTAATATGGTGTCTAGTAAAATAATTTGAAGTTTTAGCTCAGTGCTTCAAAACAATGGATTAGAAGTTATCACAATCCAAGTGAAAAATCACTCTGCTACAACATCAGTTAAAAGAATATATTACATTGGACTTAGGAAAAAAATGTCACCACCAATGACCACTTTCTCCTTCATCCATGTGCATGTGCATAATATTTATTAAAAATTACAGAATATTGATATAATCTGGTGCCAGAAAAGACAGATCATTTTAAATATTTCTATTACATATCACAGCAAACATCCTAGTTTTTGTCGCAAATATCTACATTACTATCTTTTCAATTTAGACATTTGTTTAAAGTATACAGTTAATCATCAAGCATGGTGTATGCACACATTTTAATTGTACTCATAACAATTGAAAATCAACTTTCCACATGCAGTATTTCGGTTATTAATTTCAGTTTGAATATTAAAATGTTTTTTATTCTAAAATGAAAGCTCTTAAGAAACTACACGAGAATGGGGAAAATTTTTACCTCTGCTTCTAATGGCCGTTTTCCCCCACGTCCTTCTGCCACTGTAAAAAGTAAAATAAACCTTCAAACTAATCTTGCATTATCAAAGGTGGATAAAATAAACACTCAAAACAATCCCCCTCATGTTATTAGTGATATTAAGGTTTCTTCCTTATACTAGGCGGTGTTAACGAATTCTATCTATCTTGGACAATTCACGTGTGTGTGTGTGGGGGGGGATTTTGTCCACCTGTGAATACTGACCAGGAGGTGCTAAAATGACATGAATGGATTTTGTCAGAGGGTATTGTTCCACCCCTGCCATCTTTTCTATGTTCCCACTTTGCTAACATTTCATCTACATAGTTGGTGAGAATTACTTAACATGATACCATTGGCACCACTGATTGACATGTTGTTACCATATTTTATATAATATGTGTAGTGTGGTTGATGTCATGATTGTCTAGGTGGACAGAACAACCCGTGGTCAAGATTTAAAGGCCGACAAAGCAATTCCATCAGACAAAACACCTTGTTAACATATTTAAAAGAAATTGTATACACCTTCTTGATAAGTAACATTATTTCAAGTGGTGTTAAAACAAAAAAATATACTGCTTGGTGTTTCTCAGTGAAAAGTAAAATTATAGAGATAATTCAGTAATTAAAATTTTTTGATAACGTATAATCAAATTTGGCACTGGTTTAAACTTGTAGGTTAACAACCTCGGTCAATGCCCTTTAAATACTGGCCAAGATAATTTTTCAAGGACCTTTGATTGCCTAAACCATTTTAAATACATAAACAGTTTAAATGTACTATTATAACTTGTGCCTTATATGAAACATCTTTTAAGACTAGACTTGACAATCCCTGATTATTATTTTATTTGTTGTAAAGTATGTGTAAGGTAGTCAAATCATGGTCAGTAGACTCATTAGTGATCCAATGCAATTTAAAAGTATGTGTCATTTATTTAGGAAAAATTATTTAAGCATTTTATAAATCTTTTAAATTAAGTGAATAAAAAGCACAGCATATTGAATGCACTGTGGAGTTTATTAATGAAGTAGACATTCAATAAATGTCTATGATTGAAGTTAAAATATACTTGCAAACATAGAACAGTATTTTTTAAATTCAACATACCTTAACCATTTTCAAATTCTTCTTCATCTTCACTCTCGCAATTTCTCCTTTCAAGTTGTCGCCAGTCACCAGATTTAATAACGTCGAAAAAACACACTTCTTGAACATGTGTCATATTTACACTGTTCCCTTCCGGACGAATAAATTGTCTAATGTTAGTCCGTCCAAAAACTAGTGCACACCAAGAATCTGCTCGCTGGTGGTGTAGATACGAACGAACAATTGGTTGATTTGTGCAATTATGTCACATTTTAATTAGAAGTCATGCTCAAAAAACGACCAGTCAGAATAGAATTCGACAATGACTTCCGTCATAAACGCAATACAGCTGATATCCCCTACTAAGTCTCCGTACCTACTGAAACAAAACGCATACTTGCATGCTCTGACCATTGATCTGTGACTGTTATAAAACAGTCCCTTAACACTTTCACTCGGAACACCTTAGTCATCGTCGTATTATTATAGCCTTCATTTCGTCCGACCCCTCCAAATTGTTGTACGGTTAACATCCACGTTTTCTTTTTTATGAAGATATGGTGTAGCTTTATGTTTCTGGTCAGATACCAACTCTGTTCAATGTAATGCATAGTATAGGAAACATAAAAGAAGATATAGCTTTTTGTACCAAATCAAATTTATTTTTTTAAAGTGCTGTCCGATGTCTGGTCATTAAACACATGGCTATTGGCCGGAAACTGTACTGATAACAACCTACAACAGGCTAGAGAAAGGTGTTGACCTGGGGTGACATCCTTCGCAGCAGGGGTGGTGAGATGGTGGTGTGCATGCAACGCCATGAGTGCTAATTAACAAAACCACTGGGGTCGGATGATTTGGTTTCCGATTATTTTTTATAAACCTGGTAACAAATATAACAATGTACGTGTAAACCGTAATACAAACTCGTTATATTTGTAAAAATAAACAAGTTACTTTCAGGATTAGGAATATATGTATGCACATAGATTGATTTATTTATTACATTATATCAATATTTATGAAGGAATTCAGTCATTGACTAAGTAAAGGTATTTTGTTTTTAAAACATAAGTTCATTGATACATAAACTGTTTGAAAAGAAGAAATTATGAAATAATCTAATGTTAAATGTAAAATAAATGAATTTCATGCAGTCTTTTGCATCATAGATAACACATTTGTCTATAAAACAAACAAAAATATATAATACTTAATTCCCAACCCGACAAGGAATTATTTATTATTGTAAAGGAAAGAAACAAACTATAATGGAAAACAACAATGTTGTAAATTGTTCCATTGGGATCTGTTGTAATGATATTTTTTTTCTAAAAACGCTCACACCAACAAACAATTGCTCTCTCTACATATTTGCAAACGGTCATGGGCGGAGCCATATTAAAAAATCTCCCCAATTACAACCAGGATACTTTTGCTGCTATTCAAAAGCAGACAACAATGTTAGTGTTCAACTATTGAAGAAGGCAATTTGCCGAAAATTTGAGTGCGACCATTTTAAGAAAAATAAATATAAAAGAAAGGTAAGTATTTGTATGTGTTTATTTCTCGCGACTGATACTTAACAAAATATCTGCGTCAATAAAGCAAAATCATGGATATGGTTCTTTTCCAAAACCCCTGTTACAAAAATATTGCCTATCATAAGCACCGACTATCGCCATGCGAGCCACACCGACTTCCGAATCCCCGCCACTACAGCCCCCCCCCCCCCCGCACCCTCCACTGCTCCCAACAACGTGACATCACGTGATCCCTTTGTACTTCCACGCAGATACACACTACTCGACGGCTCGCACGACCTTCGCGTGTGGATTTAAAATAAGGTTGAACAGCTTGTCATGACGAGAGGAATTTTCCTTTTACTGGTGAGTAAATGCCCCTTTTTAACAGCATATTTACATGTTTATGTTGAGAAAGGAGACTGTTCGTGTGGATACTTCAGTAACTTTGAATAAGGTTTATCTTGACTAAAGTTCCAACTATTATTTTTTGTCGAGTTATATGCCGATTAATGATTGACTAGGATCGGCTTATCCATGGCAGTTCATCCAAGATAAACAATATTGTAAATACAAAGTAACAATTTACAACACTCAGCGATGCTTATTAATGTCGAATTTTATTGTTGACGCAGAACCTTATTACTAATAAAGCTTTAAAGATTTTGCCAGGTACAATGTTTTCCAGACTTAGTTATTTTACGCACTATTTACTGCAGTTTGTTCGTGCATTCTGGAACACCACATACGACGACAGCTCGTCAGTAGATTTGACCTCGGACAGCCTATCGCCCGGAGTGTGAATTGGGAGACAAACACGTCAGATTCTAGTTCAGCTACGAGCACAAGAGACAGCTCCGGACATGCTCATTAATAGACTTAGAAACAGCCACAGCACAGAAGAGATACAGAAATTATTTTCAGATTGCCAAGTAAGTAAATGTTTGTGTATTTGGTCTAAAATTGTTATTATATCCTAGTGAGTCATAGGTGGAAAGGTCTGCAAGATATTAGTCTTTGGCAAAAATATGTATAGATGTACAAAACAACGTGGATTAATATTAGGTTTTTATATGTTTCAAGAGCAAATATTTTTTTTATCGAATGAACATTATAAAAGCAAGACATTATACTAAAACAAGCAATGAAAGGTTATTATTTCTAATCTGATGTAAAAGGAACCCGATCGATCCACAAGAACAATGTGGTCCGTTTTAACCATTATAAAAATAAAAACGAATTGTTTTGTTGTTGTTTTGTTCCGATGTATACACGGAAAAAAATCTTAGGTTTTTAAATATATTGAATTTTTTCCTTTCTTTCTTTTGTAGAGCCCCGCTTAAACGGATTGGGTATAACAGATCAACGTGTCCTTTCTCTGTCAGTAGGCTAAAGGTCATTATATAACACTTGTAAGTAATTTAAATAAACAACAGATCACTTAATTAAAAGCCCTTCACGGGATGAGTGTCCCGAGGACGGAAAAAACCGAGGAGTTCCGATTGGTCTCTGTTTCAAACACTTCTTCCCCGAAAATTGTCGATGGATAACTCTCTAAACAAGTCCGTGTCTCACAAGCGTTCGAATAATCAGTAGCTATATTCTCTTAGCAAAAACCAAGCGTCTTTGTGAGTTAAGACAGCTACCCGTAAAATGAAATGGCAAAAGTCAGGAATTCTGAAACATTCTTAGCAAGTATGGCCACTGAAGTTTTGTGGTTCACATTATATGTTCAGAGAGCTGTTTACAGTTACAATACAAGTTCATTTATAGAAGTATTGGGGTCCTAGAGTCTAGTATATCATCTGACTTATCAAATCATACATTTTAACAAAGAATTTAGAAAAGAGCTAGTTTAAGCTATGATTTTTACAATATTGTCCATATATTGTTACTATTTATACTTATACTTGATTTCCATTTTTGCTTTTCAGGGCAACACCCTCTCTAAAGTTGTATACCTGCAGACTGACAACTGCTGGAGGAAAAATAAAAACAAAATACTGCTGGCATTCTGTCAGTTATTGGTGGAGAAAATAATTTTCCATGAGGTATGTTACAACAGTTTTACCTTAAATTGTTTATAATTATGATAGAAAATCTTAATCTTTTTCCAGCTTGCGAAACCTGGTATAGAAATAATTTATCTCTTCTTTCAATAACAATGTAGATAATATGAATATGGATAATATGATTTCTGTAGAGAATACTTTCAGTCAAACTAGCTAAAAATAGTTTTATGAGTCAGCTTACAGTTTGGTCAATTTAAAAATGTTTTAAAAATTAAGTTTGAAATGTGTCAGTTCTTTAACATTAAGTCTAAAGTGT
This sequence comes from Sinonovacula constricta, assembly GCA_007844125.1. Lineage (NCBI taxonomy): Eukaryota > Metazoa > Mollusca > Bivalvia > Cardiida > Solecurtidae > Sinonovacula > Sinonovacula constricta. The sequence continues at coordinate 12,765,983 of CM017560.1, read as the reverse complement.
CATTTTTTTCAGGTTCATCTGTCCTTCCTTTATGTTGGCCATACACATGAGGATGTTGAAGCAGCATTTAGTGTCATTTCCAAAACACTAGGAGCTAATGACCTGGAAACATGATGACTTGTTAAAACTTTTGCCAAAAGTTGAGGTTCTTCTTTTGATGTTTGATATAAAGTCTTTGTTAAAGGATAATATAGCTGACATAGTGAAAACAACTCAACTGCTACATGATGAATATTCAACATTTGATGGTTGGACTTTTATGCATTTTAAGGGAAGGTCTGAAGAATCCTGGAATCCTCTTCAAAGAAAACATTTTATTGTCAATCCCAGAAAGAAGACAATTAAAAATTAATTAATTAAGAACATAGAATGTTTGTGGACACTTTTCAAACAACAAAATGCATTTGGTACATGGAAACAATTGTATGACTTATCAGCCAGAAACACAGAACCTACAAGGACAGCCAGCTGGTTACTGGATAAACTTCTACATCAACCAACAGCTATATCAATATTCAAGAGATTTAACTTCAGGTTGAGTTTTTTAAGTCTTTCATATTTTTAATTTCTAAAAATAGACATAAAACTGCAAGAAAACAGTTTTATTCACAAATCTAGTTCTTCTTTTTGCTAATTGCTTGGTTTATTACCATAAGACTTAAGTCCAATAGTGTAAAATTGTGCTGTACACATAGTCCATACAGACCAAGCTTTAGATATGGCAATAAAGTTATTTGCAATAGTTTTCCTTTAGGTTAAATAGCTCCAAACCAAGAGGGTTTTATAATCTCTGGAAGCTTATTTACAGTTCATTCATTTTGTATAAAGCAAGCCTGTAGACTGTAGCAGGTAAAATAGTTTCCTGGGCAAACAATTTAGGTTATAAAGGTCTACTGGTTATTTATAGAGTTGCATATTTGTTGCAATTTCATTACCTTTCATGGACCACAAACAACAGCATACTTTAACTGTTATTGACCTAACTTTATTTGTGCTATTTTAACTACATACTGGTTTTATTATGTTATTCAACAGAATATTTTTGTTGTTCTAAAAAGATTTTGTTATTCTAAATTGTTGCCACATTAAGTGAGTGTTATAAATGTAACTTTTTTTGAAAAATTAATAAGGGTTCATTATGCCAGTTTTACAATATAGCAGGACCTTCTTATGCCAGCATGACAGTATCATTGCTCTGTTCAAGTTTTGCTAAAGTAACCTGTTTCAACTGCTTTGTATTGTACCCTGACATAGCACTGTCTGTGCTTTTTAAATAACATTAATTGCAAATGTTTCTTGTAAAATTTCAACATATTGGCTAGGCAGTTGTATGAGTACATTTTAATGATATTATGTCATTGCTCTTTCTTTGCACCTTTTAGAATGTAACACCAGTATAGAAAAAACATTTCTTTATATTAAGTAAAATGCTTGCACATCAGTTTTTGTACAGAATAGATTTGCAAACTGACCTGACTATTTTCTGTACATTTTCAATTGTTATGCTTGCCTAACAGAACATATTTTTTATTCAAAGAATGCTGGCCTAAGAGTTGTTTTCTTCATTTTCATTTGTTATGCCAGCATAACAGAATAGATTTTCTTATTGAATTGTAAACTGACCTCACTTTTTTCTGTACATGTTCAATTGTTATGCTGGCATAACAGCACAGTTTTTTCTTTTTCAATTGTATGCTGGCCTAACAGTTGTTTTCTTCATTTTCATTTGTTATGCCAGCATAACTGAACAGATTTTCTTATTGAATTGTAAACTGACCTGACTATTTTCTGTACATGTTCAATTGTTATGCTGGCATAACAGCACAGTTTTTTCTTTTTCAATTGTATGCTGGCCTAACAGTTTTTTCTACACTTTCATTTGTTATGCCAGCACAACAGAATAGATTTTATTATTGAATAGTAAACTGACCTGACTATTTTCTGTACATGTTCAATTGTTATGCTGGCATAACAGAAAAGATTTTCTTATTGAATTGTAAACTGACCTGACTATTTTCTGTACATTTTTATTTGTTATGCTGGCATAACAGAACAGATTTTTTTATTCAATTGTATGCTGGCCTAACAGTTGTTTTCTACATTTTCATTTGTTATGCCAGCATAACAGAATAGATTTTCTTATTGAATAGTAAACTGACCTGACAGTATTTTATGTACATTTTCATTTGTTATGCCAGCATAACAGAACAGTTTTTTTCTTGTTGAATACTATTCTGGCCTAACAGTTTTTTTTTCTTAAGTTTCATTTGTTATGCTGGCATAACAGCGATGATTTTCTTATTGAATCGTTAATTGGCCTAACAGTACTTTTTGTACATTTTCATTTGTTATGCCAGCGTAACAGTTTTTTCTTATTCAATATTATGTTGGCCTAAGTTTCTTTTCTACATTTTCATTTGTTATGCTGGCATAACAGAATAATTTTTCTTATTGAATAGTAAACTGACCTGACTATTTTCTGTACACTTTCAATTGTTATGCTGGCATAACAGAGCAGGTTTTTTTTTCTTATTTAATTGTCTTCTTGCTTAACAGTTTTTTCTACATTTCATTTGTTATGCCAGCATAACAGAAAAGAGTTTCTTATTGAATAGTAAACTGACCTGACTATTTTCTGTACATTTTCATTTGTTATGCTGGCATAACAGAACTATTTTTTATTTCTTATTCAATTGTATGCTGGCCTAACAGTTTTTTTCTACATTTTCATTTGTTTTGCCAGCATAACAGAATAGATTTTCTTATTTAATAGTAAATTGACCTGACTATTTTCGGTACACTTCAATTGTTATGCTGGCATAACAGAACAGGTTTTTTTCTTATTCAATTGTATGCTGGCCTAACAGGTTTTTTTTCTACATTTTTATTTGTTATGCCGGCATAACAGAATAGATTTTCTTATTGAATAGTAAACTGACCTGACAGTATTTTATGTACATTTCAATTGTTATGCCAGCATAACAGAACAGTGTTTTCTTATTGAATACTATTCTGGCCTAACAGTTTGCTCTTAACTTTCATTTGTTATGCTGGCATAACAGAGAAGTTTTTCTCATTGAATCGTAAATTGGCCTAACAGTACTTTTTGTATATTTTCATTTGTTATGCCGGCGTAACAGTTCATTTTATTCAATAGTATGTTGGCCTAAGAGTTCTTTTTCTACATTTTCATTTGTTATGCTGGCATAACAAAATAGATTTTCTTATTGAATTGTAAATTGACAGTATTTTCTGTACATGTTCACTTGTTATGCTGGCATAACAGAATAGTTTCTTCTCTATATTAAACTTTAATACTGTAGCATGTTGTTCCTTATTTATGTTGTCCTTTTGCCCAGTATTGGTCAGAATGCTTGATTCTGTACATGTAATTGTGTGGCTAAAAATGGCCTTTTTAAATGAAACATTTTGGAAAGTGTAAATTTAACCCACATATTTAGGTACCTATTTCTCCAAAATGATACCTCCCAATTAGGAATGATTAAACATTCCCTTTTTAAAATAAAATGCGTTTCAACTACGATGCGCCAGTGATTCTAGCCCGAGATTGAAAGTATTGTCTCCTAATGTAGATAGTTAAACGTCGCCAGTATTACCACAGTTGTAATGGTGCAAACTTCACACGGCGCGGTATCCTGAGATTGTTAAAGCTGTATTGACATAAAAGTAATGAGTACAAATTAAATACCGTCGAGATGTATGAATATTTGAGGGAACTCAGCATGCAATTACAGTTGTAAACTTCTTGCCATATTTTCATCAACAAGAAGATCATTTAATTTGGTTGATGTTTTAATGATTGCAATTTCAGCAGCTTTACATATGTTATAATTTAAAGTATTTCATTATTTATACATTTAAAAACATATAAAATGAAGCTAATAACTTATTAAATTCATTTTCTGTTATTTAAAATACAGGAAATAATTTGCTGAAAGCCTCTAAGAAAGAGCATTTGCACCGTTGGAATTACTCTTATTACCAATCTAATCATAAATTTGAAGAGGAAATTATACATTTCGCGGGTAATACATTATATTGTGGCTTAAAACAGGTCGACAACAAAATATCACGTAAATTATTTGATATTACAATTAAACTAATGTTATTTTAACAGCATTGTCAACATTTAGGTTTACCTATTTATAATACAATATAATTACAGAATCTCCAAAATTGCTTCTGATATTAAACAATCGACAATGGAGATAGCACTTGACACTATAAACACAAATAACAAAATAAATTTATATTTAAAGGACATTAAAATGTGTCATATTGGCAAAAATGATTATGTTTATATAAACACAATTTGATAATGTTTTTTCATAATCAGAGATGCATTTTCAGTGGAGGATGGAGTGCGTGTTGTAATGTTATTTGAGAGCATCGAAAATCAAAATGGAAAATAACGCAGCTTCCAAACATTTGCTTGCGAACCCAAAATTCTGAAGTCAAATATTGGTTTGAAGCGTTTGTGTGCAGTGTTCTCTGTATTTTCTATTATTGTCTTTTTATGCCTTCTTATATGGATATTCATAACCGAACTGCTTCATGACAAAACGAAAGAAGACAATGTAAAAAAGCTTAAAACATAATAAAAAGAATACAATTTAAATAATCCTTTTAACATATTAATCGAAATTTGCTTACACATTTGTTTTGTTTCAATTATCAATGTAAATTGTTTTTATCAACTTTTATTGTCCAATGTATAAAAGACCGGATATTATGTGTGCGTGCTAATGCCACAAGGAACTTGTCAAATCAGTATAATCACATATTTAAAACTCATGGAGATAACAAAACACTGCACGGACTTCCAACGTCTACAGACAGGTGTAGTCTTCTGCATCGTTTACTCGCCACTCTTGTTAGAAAGTTAAAGAAAATAATACACAACCCTTTAGCAGACAAATACTTGAGAAATTTCTACTCTCAAGTATTCCGTATACACTAACATTTTCTGTGTCTGTGTGTATGTGTCTGGATGTCTGTTTTAAACAAATATTCATGAGTGCCACCTCATTTTAATTTTTATGTTGCTGAAAATCCCAGCTTATGAGAATTCCATCACCGACAATTTGTTGAAGTTTAAATGATAGTCCCATAATCCTTACGTTTGTATGAAATTCCCTGAATATTTTAAAAACCATTATTTCGTAACAACTAGAATTGATAAGTCGCAATGTATGTTTAATGGTAGAATTTAAAGCCTTTGTAATGTTAACACAAGAAAACTTGAACAGTGTTATTTGCCTAGCCCAAATCCAAATTAACAAGGCAAATGCGGTACCCATTGTGTTAACAGTAACACTTCATTAAAGTATATTTGGGTTTCTTTGATTGTTTACATTTCCCATAAAACATCGTGTTCACTCTTTGTTGGTTATTCACCAAATTCTTAAAACATTTTTTTTAAACCAAGAAGTTTACAAACATGATGTCGATACCTTTGTTTGTTGTTTGTTTGTTTATTCACGACTTTGAGATAGTAACATATAAATAACAGCGACATTTCATGTGCAAGTACAGTTTCAATTATAGCATGGAGAATACGTTGAGAAAGATTCAGTAACAACAAAAACAAGTAAAAGACGGTGTTAATTTTACCGTGAATCATTAATTTTCAAAGGAATGTTGATGGCATAATAAAGATAATTAAACTATATGTTTGCCAAACAACAATGGAATAAAGAACGCATCAGCTAGCAGCAAAAGCATGCAAGGGAATCCTTTTATTGATTACAATTAACAAAGTGGACGTATTAATGCAATAAACAAATTAACTAAATTAAGTGTTGATCTTATCATGACTTAACTAAGGAAATGAGTATTTTACTTTATACTTTCTAATTTCAATCTTTTATGTTCATGTATATCCCTTGTAGTTTCCGTCTGTTAATGAGTTACTTTACTATAATCATACAAGTTCATGATTGTTCGACAGTATAAATGCAGGGTCTGTTGAGGGGATTAGTAAACTAATAATGCATATGGGTTTATTATTCATCGGGTTACCGTCACATTAATCGTAAAGTAAATGTATGCATATTGTGCGTGATTGTAACAGAAAGAAAACAGTCGATAAAATATAATTATTGACAACTTTCATCATGCAACATATTGATTTAACGTTTTTTAAAGAACAATTTAATGAGTGTACCGGAAGGCCCGGAGATGGCTAACAGTAATTTCCGTGTTTTGAGTTAATGAAATAGTTTTAGAATTGATTACTTTACAGCTTCGATTGGAGATAATGATCACAGAAAGAAAATGCTGGCAGGAAATTATCATGCATTTACAATTGAAAAAAAAAATATTAAGTTAGTGTTTGTGTGTAAACGAAAAAGAAAATAATAAATATTTACGCCAGCATCGCTGTAGAGACATCCAAAGGTAACGTATACGCTAACGGTAGGATTATAATAACCTTTAGGTAATAACATTGGCTTTCCTTGTGAACATAGAACACACACAAATGATATTAACATAAAATATTTATTTCCAAAAGGCTTTCTTGATTTAACCAAAGTAAATGTTGCAACCATTTATATGGTACAATAACTATATTTGTTTCGTAATAAAAATTCAAATGTCTCCGCAGAGCTATCACACTTGTCTCCCTTTTGACAAAAACATACCTTCAGCGTCTACACACATCATCGTCTAGTATGAGTGACAAACAAATAACTTCACATGCAGTAACAAATTACAGTTAAAACTCTGCACTGATTTTGTTGTTAAAACTTAGTAGTGCTCTTCAGATAAGGTCGGTTGTAAAACTCAGTTGAGCTTGTGTAACTTGTGCAATTTGTTGAAATCTTTTTTACTTAAAATAACTGTAATCATATCCTATCTAATCCTATCCTTGGCACTGATCGATGCAAAACCTTGCCGACAGGCTATTGAATACCCGAAATTAGTTTTTGCTATTTGCAAATCAATGTCGTTAAATGTGGTTGACATCGTTTGTTGAACAATGTTTCTCTTGATAACATTTAAATTTATCATGAAAGGTAGATCATAGTGTTGTTTGGCTACAAAAAGTATTGTTTGCCCGACCTTTGAAACAGTATGTATATATTATGTAAAACTATTATATTTTAAATATAAAGTTTATTGATTTCGTAAAAATACTATATTAAGCCAAATCGTCATTTATTCTAAACAAATGACAGCTAAGTCACAGATCATATTGACTCGTTAAATGAAGATATGCTGTTCTCCTGTTTCTTTTTATAGCATATTTGAGAGCTTTCTTAAAAGTTGTTTTTTTTTTAGTTTGTTTTATTCATTGTAGTTGTTACATCGCACCGATGTAATAATTATGGTCACATTGGCGACTTATTTCTAGGACTGACCACCGACGCACTGCAGATCAGCTGGGAGATCTCTCCAAATGGAAGTTGTAGCTCCGACCTAGACAGGAATTCGTGCAGTGAGGGGCTGAGAAGACACAAGTAGGCAACTCTTTCTGAAAGCTCGCCCACTTTTCTTTCCCAAGAAATACGCCAGTAGTGCCTCGTTAAAGATTAAACTGTGTAGTTATATATATAAAAAAGATGATGCCCATCAATGGTTGAAAATGCCATCATCTAATGAGGGCGCATTTGCACATTGACAAAATTTATTTATTTCAAACTTGTTATTGTGCAGCCATACGTCAGTAGTGATATGTAAGATTAGATAAACATCGATAGATTAATTTATCATATGAAGAAAATTATAAACGAAAGCTGTAACTATTTATGATTCTATTTTGTTTCAGTACATTGTAGCGACGAATAATGGTCATTACAGCGACATCCAGTTGTGTTGGTAGAGGAACAATCGCCAGGGTAGAACCATTGGCGTACTGCTGGGTTGCTGAAAGATATTAGCACATTAGGTTCCTCGCCGCACCCGAACGGTTTCAAGCCCACGTTCGGAGAAACTTAGAAGTTACCAATTGGCTGCTTGAAAACTACACCACGGGCGCTCCCATATATATAGCGGCACTGTCTTCTTCTTGCCAAAGCTTGTTTTATTTGCAAATGTTCACGACCATCCTACATCCAATCCTTAGACTGCATTATAACTGGTGCACAATTTCTCTCATTACGACACAAACATTACACAGATTTGTAACTATTAAATGAATAATACTGATTCATTTGTGCTTTTAAATTTTAAAGTGAGAACGTTACAACACATCGTTACATTCTTTACGATAGCCAGATGACGAATATGACTTTATTGCTAACTTGTGAATGACCTATTTAAATATACTACATATTATATTTTTTGTAGACTCAAATCGATCCAGGAATGACTACATTTAAAAAGAAAGTAAAACACGCTATTTGAACTCTCCCCTTTCATTGTTACGTAAGGAATGAGCAAGTAGAAGCACACCTTATCATCAAAAAGATACTCGGGATATGAATTTTCTTTTAATTAATATTGGATTAATAATTGGACTATTAAGGGGACATCTCCTAAAGAGACAAACTGTAAGCTAACATTTATTTTGCATTCTCAAAGTTTGTCTGATATATTTGTTATTATTTTGTTACGCGATAAATAAATAGCGACACCGGTCGTAACATATGACAAATGGGACATCTGACACATCTGACATCAATATGACGGTGAGCGGTCTCTTCGCCTTCAACTGGAAGAAAATAGACTGGTCTCCATTTTCTTCAAGGGGACAATTTTTCAAACTGAGATCTGTAATATATCGTCTTATACTGAAGAACTTTCGGACAGGTTTAAATTTCTTTATCATTATGTTGATTTAAATCAGTTTAACGGCATATTGTATAATGACCATTTCTTTTGATGTTGACATATCAGGATGTGATTATCTTACATTCATCAAACAGACTAATGAAGCTGGCTGATGCAAGTGTTAGTGAAGTCAACATTTTCTATATCAAAGAATGCTTTATAGCAGGCCTGTCAGTACGTAATTTTCAAGCCAATGACTTACTGCATATATATATATGGCGTGACTCGGCTTCAAGTTCAATAGAATCATGGAAACCGTATAAGCTCTGAAAATTGATAAAACAACAATGTCTAGCTTTGACCATGCCTAGCTATAGACGAAAAATCTTGGTACAAAAGCTGTACGACCTACATACACCGACCCAGTTACAAAAGCAAGTGATAACTAAATACTACGGAAATGCTTTATTTAAAATGCCCACTCCTCTGTAGGAATTGTGGCACTATATCCAGAAAGGTTTACCCGTGCTCAGTAAACGACAGTGTAAACACAAGGCATTAATAATGAATCTCAAAATAGTGTAAGTAAAGTGGGGGAGAAATAACTAAGATAAGGAAAGTAATAGTAACACATTTTTAAAACCAGTTTCAAGTTAAATATCGTACGTACTTTATAACCAATACATAGTATTTAAGGTGGTGTAGTTATAAATCATCCACATTTTCGTAGCATTTATGTTCATTAACGAGTTATAATACATTAAAACAAATACGACGATTTTGTCTGTAAAATTTTCAAAGACGCATTACAAAACGAAACAGTAACATTACAAATCCTTCATAAAGAATTATTTCTACTAAATATCAGCAAGTGTTATCAAATTCAAACTTGGCTATAAACAGTCGAACAATCAAACGTAGAGGACAAAAGTTATCATGACCACCGGATTGGAATAGAAAACATACAAAATGTCATATAAAATAACCTTAAAAATGTGTATACTTTTCCCAGCGAAATCCGTAAAAACTAATTATCATAATATGCCGAGAATGATAACATTTATCCATATCAACACTAACCTGGTATTCTTTTTATCCCACCATCAACCGTTTTTTTTTTCAAATGGATTAAAAAAGAAAACATTTAAATTTACCGCTACTGCTTCTCCCCTACATGATCTGACATTCTAATGCAATACACGAAATTCGGCTATAAGAAATAGTTCTATTTTACAATTAAATATAAGACAATAAACATGTTATTTCTTTTATTTTATTTGCACTAGACATAAGGTTATAATTTTATTGATTACGATTATTAAAAATAATGGTTGGAAAATAACAACAACAAAAATCACACCCTCGTATAAAAGCAATACGTGTAGTGTGTAATGTAATCCTCGTAGCTCAAACCTAAGCACTGCTTAGGTTTTCACACGATTCGTCATCACATTCTTTCAATTCACACCAAATAACATCAAAACAACAGGGACTCACAGAATCTGACATTTTGAAGTTGTTTTTGCCGACTACAAATTCGTATTTTAACTGATTTTATTACTATAACAGTTTAATCATGTTCCTATATTACATGTTGTTTCATTTTTTCCAAATTTTCTATATCATTGTTAAATATAACTTCGGAATATCGCGATGAACTGTCTAGTTAGCTCAGTCGGTTAAAACGCTGTTACTTAAATTTTCAATCCTGCAGGACAGAGATCGAAACCGCTCTCATCCCCCCATTTTAATAGCCTCTTTCGCTTTATTCAACAAATCTTTATTTAATAGACATTTTTGGGGTGACCGCATAATTACGGGATAAATAAGTTTCCTTCTCGTAAACATTCCTGAACGTTTCGCAAAAAAGTAGAATATCGGTTGATAAACCTCTTCTTTATCACACGGGTTATATCAACTGATATTTACAGAGATGGTTGGATAAAAATAGATATTATATGGATGTATGTATTAAAACGAATATTTTCATTAGCTACCCACTAGCATTTATGACGTTAACCTTTAACGTCAACTTACTGTTTTATTAAGTGTCATTAGAATGTATGATACAACCAATTATGAACATGCACTCATAATTTGAATATTGTCTTGATTTGATGCTGATATCAGCAATTAAAATCAAAAACTAGAAACTCTGCTGCAAATATGATACCTAACATTGGATTGCTTACGCATTTTGCTAATAAACAAGGGGATGTTAATCACTTATTGGCAACAAATTGTCCAATTGCTGGACATAACACAGGGTAATTTCTTTTTTATTTATAATTATATAGAATTGGTTATTTGTCGTATCTATTGATGTTTAATGAATAACTCGCATTCCAATTTACCTATGTGTTCCACTGTAGCTTGTGTATAAACAAATTAAAACAGAGTATAAGATATTGCAATATGTCTCAAGCTCAGTAAATGTTAATGCTATACAGTAGGAATATTGGCCATTGTTTCATCCTATTTGCTCGGACAAGGCAAGCTTATTGACAATAATGGTTATGGAGTGTATTATACACTAGAGATAACCTACCCAATCTGCTAATTCGTTGGCTGACACTTCCAAGGTTGTAATTGTTACTTGTACTCATGAATGCATATGGAAAATGACTAGATCCTACACGGCTTGCAACTGTATTCAAAGATGCTACTTAAAAGCCATCTATAAATGTTTGTTTTATTACATTATAACTTGCATGATAAATATTGTTCATTTACTACATTATTGCACTTTACGTCGACGTTATTGTGACACATTGTAAAGCAGCAATCCTAATAACATAATCTTAAAGATAGCAGTTTTAAAATATTTGACAGAATGATACTGCACTTTAGGTTACTGCTTTGTTCTCTGTCTAAACAGTTGTAAATACATTGGTTAATCTTCATTAACTTGCACTTGATATCTAAGATGGATAAGAATATATAAGACAATGAAGAATAGTCAGACACCCGCTATGAATCGCAAAAAACTTAACTTTTTTAAGTAAATACCTCATAATAAAATGAGGCAAATCTTTATCAATTAAGTGTTACATGTAGTAAGACATACAATAAATGATAAATAATATAATTATTTAAAAATTAAAGCTTATATATCTTTTGGTTGTGTATGGTTTAAAAACAGCAGTCTAGATACTCCTAAATTAATGTGAAGTGTATTTCTATGCCAGCATTTTATGACGTATTTTAGGATTTTGCTGTCTACTTTTGACAAACAAAAAAACATTTATCAAGTGATATATTCTATAATTTCTGGTCACACAAAAATAGTTTATATGTAAACGTATGATATTGCTACATTATTTGTACTGTGAAACTTATCAACTAAATGATATGTGATAAACCATTTAATTTGGTTATTCTAATATGTCAAATATGAAATATTTATTATTAGAACTTCCGCAGTAAAAAAAGCTTAATATTAAAAACACTACAATATTCTATTAACCCTTATGTCAACGTGTAAAAATAGTTGCCTCCGGTTCCCTGTTCCTACTCAAACATAATCAAATACCTGTTAGATTTAAAACTTTATTGCATATTGGCATTATAAGAAAACTAAATTAACTTCGCTGTTTTAACCCGCGGCTGACTCAACTAAAGTCAATTGAACCCTTCAGGAAGAATCGCGTTGCATGTTATGGCATATTAACTGGAGAGTATAGATTTATGTTCAAGGTAAAACAAAAACCAGATAAATCATGTTAAATCGTTTCCATCTGCATTTTCTTTGGGTACATGTTTTATGGCTGTTTAGTTGGCAAAAACTCTTTCACCATAATGCACTTGCACCACCAGATTTTCCCGGAAGGCAAAAGAGGTAAAATTCTACATATCTAAATGTCAATACTTCTTTTTTTCTTGGCGTTCTGTGTTCTGAGAACATCAGCGGCAGAATTACAAACCTGTTTACTTAGTGAAATATTAAGATCAAGACATGCACATTTCACACATTTTTGTCTAGTTTATTTTTATATTTAGCAAACACTATCTATTTGAAATGAAGCATACTTCGTATCCAAAATGCTAAACAGAACTTCTTTTTATTTCGTCACTTGAGTGTAAATAAAGAAGTTATATTTTTTAAATATAATAGTTATAAGATATTTATGAATCACACTGAATATGTCTGCACTAAGCATAGCAAGTCAAATTTGAATTTAATTTTATTGCAAACAAGACAGTTAGAGGTTGGATTGTCATTTTATCGAAAACTTCATATCACCATATGATAAATGACGTTTGTCATTATGTTCTGGTCGTTTTAGCAGAATTCGTATTGGCAATGAGTATAAAGCTGTGTTTATTGTCGGTAGTATTAAAAATTACTGTTAAAACCTCGTTTGGTCTAAAACATTTGACAGACTCACAACCTTGTTACTTGCGCAGTGTAGCGGTAAAAAGCATTATATATTTTTATACAACCTTTCACGATTGTTACAAACGTTATTCTTTTACATTTACACAAATTGGGCATAAGTACCCGCACTACCCTGGGGTTTATGTGTACAATCTAGAAATGGGCATGTTCTTTCTTATAACACTAATACTTTGGTCTTACCCAAACACAAATTGGACAGTGTTGCTCCAAATAATGTCAGAACGTTTATTTGATAACTAAGTTTGTGTCATGGTTTACACCGATTCAATATGTGCATTTTCACTTTTTTGCAGTTCTGAATAGCAACAAGCTCTGTATACATGTTAATGCGCACCGTTTGGTCGTTTCCCTCTAATCCAGTAATTGTTGGAATTTCTCTGTAATGTAATGTCACGTAACCCTCGTTCAGATAGATTTGTCGTTGCTTTTCAATAGCATTATGTACCTTTGTCTAGTGCGTACATTAAATTTTAATATATGGTGTTGCACTCAAATGACGTTGTCAAATTGTCGTTTCAAAACAGTTTATATGGCGATAAAAATTTCTGTAGGGAGCCGATCGCGTGAATATGTGGAATCCTTTTTATTTAGTATTGAATTTGAAATAAAAATGCATTCACTTACAACGAAATGTAAAAGTAGCAAAACAGAGACAAAACATAACACACAAAAAGAAAAAAAGCAGCAGTTACCGCATCGGAACGGTCAGTCTGCGAAAGGACCGATGCATGTCCTTAAACCTGGTTTGTGGGGCGCTCCAACCTCGCGCTTTCTGAAGGTATTTTTCTATCAAACAGTGTTAAGAACCTCTTAACGGTTTACTAGGGAATCATCAATGCCTAAATACATGATCAAGTCTGTAAAATAGTTTTATAAGTTTGAAACCAATTATATCATCCTTTTGCTGATAATCAGTGTTAAATAAATAAAAAATGACGCTTTCTCATTATCTAACTCTGGTAACAGAGACGTGCAGGTCTAGAGCCTCCAAGACCAAGACACTCTTCTTGACACCAATTAATTAAGAAAGCTTTCCGGAGGCCGAACGAATACCGAAAGGAAGCATATTGTACGATGTCTAAAGATTCAGTGAGTTTGTCTGTTTTGTCATTCTGGCTTAATTGAATTCAGACTGCAACATGGAACATGGAAAATAGGGGTTGTTTGAACTGAAAATCATTTAACTTGAATTGTAGAAGATTGTGCTATATATTTATATTATTTCAAATAATACATTTTATAATAAGAAAAGACACTCCAGGTTATGACAATTGAAAACATACAAACACTTCTAGATTCTGAGAGACCGGTCAACACTACAAACGCTTTATAAATGAAAACATATTCTCAATATAATTATAATTATTATATTTATTATTATTAATATAATTATAATTGTGATTATTATTATTATTAGTGTTGTTGTGAGTGTTGTTGTTGATGTTGATTTTCTGTTGGAAAGATACATCATAAAAATAAAAAAATACATTAATATGAGACCAAATATTACTGCATGCAACAAGAAAACATCCCACCAGCGTGTTGGACAGGTTTCCTGAAAATAAAGCTGTATATTCAAAGGGTATCCCTGCAGCTTGCATTTACAAAAAGATTATATTTTAAATAATAAAGCAGCTTTTTTCCTAGTAATAGTATATCAAAATATGAACATACTTTAATCGATTAGTATATATAAGTCCTGAGATTAGTTAAAGCTATATCTAGTAACCTTGAATATCTGGCAGTCATTTTCTCTAAATGCATGCTCTTTGCGATTCCTTAAGTGTCATTTATCTTTTATACACAGGGGGTAAATACAGCCCCTCGGCCCAGTTGAGTATTGGCCTTCGCTGGATTTACCCCCAGTGCATAACATTATACTTGTGTCACATGATTTTGATTCTTCATAGTGAACGAATATAGACAAGCTGATGAAGACTGTGTAAACAGTCGAAATATACTATGTAAGAAAATGTGTTCTGTGTTAAATGACATTACGCAACAACAATGCTTATAAAGGTCTTAAAATTGGTTAGGAATCTAGGCAATAACTGATTCACAAGCATGTCCATTTAAAAGTTTAATTAACCGACATGCCTTCAACTGATGCTATAACATTGTAATAGTATTCTATTTTTGTGTGTTACAAATAATTGCTTTTGTTCATTCGCCATTGTCACTCCGATAAACATATCATTTCTTTTAAATTTTAACATCGAAAAGAAAAGAGGACAAATACGTCTTCCAAGATTTTAAACAAACAGAATGCTACAGCATCAGCAACTATTAAAATAAATTACATGCAAAGAAGGGTACAAAGAAATAAATGATTAAAGTGGTCATACTTAATTAATATATTTAACCAAACTGTGTCACCAATTGATTTGGACGGTTTATTGAATATTGTTTGCAAAGTAAATGGATTCGGAAATTTTCGAAATTTCTTATCGAATGACCGTAAAATAGGGCATTTCAATTCAGCCGTATTACCTATTCAACGCTTTATGTTATTGAAGCAGTGTGTTGTTTTTCTCCATATGCATACGCCTGTCATGTTGCTTTAGCTGATTTCGGAAATTGTAAGAATGGTAATCAAACTATCATGAATTAGTTAACAATCTGGTTAAATGAATGTTTAAGTGTATAAGAGTTATCTGTACTATAACGCCTCTACGTTAAATTACACATGTTTTAATTTACACAGACAATAGCCTACTGGCAAAATATAATATATATGTTAGAATATTTTATCACATTTAATTGCTCATATAGAACCTTTTCTGTCATTGCGTATGACAGCTGAACTGTTTGCAAGACATAAATAACCTCATTAAAATGTCATTCGCTTACCCCATCGATGGTCCTTTTGGCGGCAGTGTACACACGGTATGTATAAGTCGTTTGTAAAGTAATGGTTTCTTGTTTCAATGACTGTATAAATGCATGTTGAGATGCTGTTACCATTAGTAATTATCTCCAACGTACAAAAGGACACTTCTACACCGCTATGTCACTCAAAATGCCGTCTTGGGCGAATTGTATTACTTTCATGACATTTGAGTCCCGTCTAACATTTATTTATGAGCGTTGCGTTGTGTTTTACAGGAATTAAATATAAGTAGATTTTTATCAAGAAAAATGAAATCCAATGTAAATATTAAAAAACAATTAATGTCAAAATTTGAATTGGATATGTTGTGATAATAACCAAACCACTAACACCTGCATCATTTTGAAAATGTCAATACCGATTGATCAACTTCTAAAGGGCAAGAATTAAAATGTTGGTTACGTCACAGATATCAAATACCATCAGTGTAAATAAAGGTTTAGAATATTACATTCTGAAGTTGCAATTATTTCTACAAAAGTGACCATTGAGACTAATCAATTCTTGTTCCCGGCATTTAAACATTGGTAAAAATAATTAAGTCTGCTGTTCGTTATTTTCTGGCTGAAAGAAATTATCTTAATTAAATAACGTTTGCTGCATAGAATATACAACACGGTGTTTCCTGTTTGTACGTCCTGTCAGATATTTGCACTCCACTGTTTACATCGCCCATTTCTCTTTTAGAAGAACAGACACACCAAGTAAGTTTATATTTAAAAATGTATTAATATTGTCCCATTTAATAGGCTATAATTGTCTCGGATGAAGTAAACTAGATAAGCATTTGTTTCTAATTTAGCAGCATTGTTACAACAATCAACAGCTATTCAAACGATATTTACATATAAACATAAAAAGTATATACATACAAATAAAAAAAATTCTAAACGAAGTAGACGATCTCCTTTGTTTTTAACACATACATACACATAAACAAAAATATGCAATAAACTTGCATTGGAAAATATACTGTTATACACGAAGCGTTTGTGTTCAGCCTATTCTAAAATACTTTTTTGTGCGTAATAATTCTAGTCAGTACTTGAATGTTATAACAAAGGTAACGTGCATAAATGTGTTATAATGTTTTAAGAAGGCAATTTGCTGCATTGATTTTTTATCAACGCTTTTGGGTCAGTGCCGTACATGGCGTGTATATAAAAACTGCGAAATGCTCAGATATATTATTGATAACGTGTATGTTGTACATTACGTACGTAAGGACTATGTATCATGTTGTATATCCTTAAATGTCATTAAATATCTATCGTAAAGTAAAAGCTTTAAAGGTAATGGTAATCAGATAACAAAGTATATTAAAATCTGACACAACACTGTATATACACAATATACATATCATAGGCAAACACGCACAAGCTAATGTAACAGTGACAAACGAGATATTAAATACATAGAGAATAAGAATATATGACAAAGTCCTATGAGCATTGCAACATATACCAAACTACCGCCTTGGAAAGATCAATCGAGTCTAAGAGTTATGACATAAAGGACATAAGTAAAACTAAATTCGTGTATTCCTGTTCTCTCTACATTTGTCACAGATGTGTTGTCAAAAAGATACCTATGCTAAGTCATAGATAACAAAAAGTCTCATTTTCTTCTTAACTACAGGCTTTTTGTCAATGTTTGTCTTCTTGAGTAGAGTCCCCTTTAACTGATGGACAGAAATGCACCCCACCGTTTCTGGGAAATACTTTGCAAAGATATATTATATTTTTGGTCTTTTTTCTGCATTTTCCATTTCGATTCGTTAAATAAAAATGGTACGAAATAAAGTAGATTGAGTGAATTTTAAGTGTATCATTTCCTTATAAGATGCATTAGATATAAGAAATGGAGAAAAGTATGGCAAAGCGGTGCGGTATTTTTGTTTTCATCTCAACCAGATTTGTATTTTTGTTCTAGTCTAAACTAAGAGGAAGTACTTTTATTTAATATAAGTTATAAAATTGACCTTAACTAAAAATGCTGACATTATATGTATTTTGACAGATCTAACTAAATAGTATTTGTCCTGATGGAAAAGGGGGCCTTTCATGGTTCTCTTCTAATTGACAGTTCACCTTTCTAGGTATTTTTAAAAGTCCCCCTTTTTATTTTAGCCTTATATATACGAATATATGATTTCATTTGCTAAAATCATTTTACATTACGTACATTACTGAAGAAAAAAATGCATCGGCAAAATAATGTGTGGAAAATAAAGTTCAATGTTGCACAGGATTTATTTCTTTCGTCAAATGCCTTAATTTTGAAAAAGACAATCTAATTAAAACCAGGATTTTTTTCATTAACACTGTTTAATTGATACGGTTCAAATGTGGTTTCAGCAACCTGGATGGTCTTTAAGCGACTGAAGGTTTTTTTTCTATTTAAGCAATCTCTCTTGTCAGAGAATTATAATTTGACTTTTTATTTTCTGTCTAGCGCTGATTCAAATATATAATGCAATATATATATTTGTATGTTCGATTCTCATAGTGAGTTTTATAATTGGAGCTGTCCAGAGATTATTTTTTGGATTAAGTACCAACCCAGGTTATAATGCAAAGTTATTTTTTCCGATTTCGATTTCAATGTTTGCCAAGTGTTAACTTAATTATAGACCAAACGTCTACAACAAGTCTAGACATATCGTGCAATCTCGTGTTTATTAATTTACACAAGTTTGGTATTTTTGGCCGCTGAAATAACAGAATATAAACGTAGACATATCCTTGTTCCTTGTGACCACAACACAAGGACTATGTAGACTGACTGCAGAAAACGGCGGCACAATATTCGTTTCCACAAAATATATTTCACTTAAGAGTAATTTATCTAATTTTTATTTAAATGTGAATTCAAAAACCACCTGCAAGTTGATGAAGACTTTCTTCTTGTAATTTTATTAAATCTTATATTGTAAACAAATGAGATTTCTTTTGAACAGCATTATAATCGGTGCCTTTGTTGGAATAGATTTCGTGTTTAACAAAAGGCAATATGAAATGGCCTAATACAAATTATCAAATATTATGAATTTAAACTTACGCTAGACAATGGAAAAACACACTCAAGCTAAGTCTAGAAACTACGAGACCCTTTATAGTTTTTCACAGAGATGAAATTATGTTGATAAAATCTGGAATTAGTAATAAAACAAGGATTATTATTGCAAACACCAATACAAAAATATGACAAGCATTTTATAGAGTTGTAACACCGATTGAAAACGGAAAAATCACCAGACAAATGGGTCCACACATCAAATATCAGAAAAATACCAGATTAAAAACGCCAAGGCGAGACATTATATGTAAAGTTAAAACTAAACAGTAACGGCATAAGAACTGTCGGGATTGGGATTGGGATTAGCCGGCATTTTTGCCGATACTGTGCAGCGACATTTCTATCATTATAGCACAGGGACACTTACGAGGTGCCCAAGAACTGAACCCGGCCTGTCCATTATACTGACACCGACAAGTTATGCGTAATGCTGTCCCCTTAGCCCCGAGCGTTAAAAAGGAAGCCACTACTACCAACTTTAAAGTCGTTGGTTTGACCCGGCCGGGGTTTGAACCCACAACCTCCCGACCCGCAAGCCGACGCATTACTACCAGAACAGTGGGTAAAATAATAATTGCAATTCACCATTCAATAAACATTTGTACAATAGGTGAAAAAGAAAAAAAAATAATGACCAGTCGAAATAACAACGTATATTTAAGTTTAAGTTTAAACTATCTGTAGACCATGGCAAGCAGGGTAAATGTACGTGTAACAAAACACAGAGACGAGACATAACACACAAATAGAAAAAAAAACACAGCAGTTACCACCTTGGATCGGTCAGTCGGCAAAAAGACCGACTGTAGTGCTTTAACCTGGTTTGTGGAGCTCTCCAACCTCGCACTTCCTGAAGGTTTTTCTATCAAACAGTGCAAATAAAATATTCCGTCAAAGTGAGACAACAGTGAGTACTTGCATCGGGATTTAAAACAGATCAAATGAACTAACATACAGACAAAATAACTACTAATAAAATAAACTATTATCATGTGTACAATATGTACAGTAGATAGAAAGCCTCGGCAACCTAAACATTACAAATGAGAGAGTAGTTTGAAATAAAACGAGGCCTCGGCAATAAAACAGTAAATTGTGAAAGATCATTGTGAAAGATCGCTGTGAAATAAAATTGTCAAAGCGAGGTCGTATTATTATATACTTTATTACATCCTTTGATAAATACGTAGTGGCCTCATCTTAAACGGAAATAGAAATATATTATAGAGTCATCAGAATGTGATGATAATGTAAAATATGACTGGCCGGGGATTTATATGCACAAATCCTAAATAAACTAAAGACAGACCTGTTCTAAAATATAGAATATACATTTAGACAAAAGTTACACAAGAGGCACTAACTTCCGATTAGAAACCATTTTAGTAAATATTCCATACTTTCTGTATGCTTTTGCATTTTAACTTAAGTTGAAAGTTAAGGTATGAAATAAATGCTCATACTTGCTACGGGATTTGATCAAAATAAACTGAGTTTGAAATTAACTATTTCCTCTTAAATCCCTGTAATCTGAATCTTAAAATCCTGAGCGCGCCTTTCCTCCTCGAACGCGTGCAGAAGCTTAAAACTGAGAGGCTGGCATGATAATCAAGCGCTCAAAAACGCTGTTTGGTGGTGTCGTTTTGACCCTGTACGCGATTACATAAGTTATTCCATAGTAAATACAGGAGTGTTGGAAAATGGACGGCAGACAAGTATTTAGCTGCCGATAAACACCTCCGCTAAAATATAGATTATACATTGGGACAAAAGCTACATGACAGTCACTAACATCCGATAATGGCAACCATATAATTAAACAGTCAATACTTTCTAGAGTATTTTGCTTTTTACCTTAAGTTAGGTCTACGTGCAAGCACCTCTTCTTTCCAGACATGAATAACTGACAGCAAGTAGTCAAGGTCATGCCGGGTCTATCTTGTGTGCTTCAGAAATCAAGATTATTTATAAGAAGCGACACCGTCCAAAATGTACCATGATAGTGAGACAGGTAACAGTCAGCAACTACTTTTGGAATAGAACCACTGATCTTAAACGGCTTTAAGTCAGTGTATTCATTTTCGGTCATCGTGTAATTTAAAAGCAACGACATGTCTCGACTGTAAGAGGGTCCACTGCAAGCAATGCAGTACATCGAAGGATTCCTGTTGGTAACAATCAGAAAAAATTCCTGGCTGTAAGCATAAACAAAAAGTTTTATTTGCGGTACGTTTTGTAAGGAGCTCGTGTTATTGAAAACCTTGATTTTGCTCATTTTATATGAAGTATTTTCATACCAGTGTTTTATACTGTTATTTGCAGCAATAAAATCCGTAACGGGGAAAACGCGTTCCATTATTCTTGGACTTTAAATTTGTTGTAAACATTATGTCCTGATAAACCTGTTTCATGCTTCGAACATTCAACTGTTTTACAAACTCGTGCTAACCTTGTAAGCTTGGTTATATAAAACCTCGAGATGAATCACAACCAATGTATGGATAATTCACAATACTTAAGAATTAAATCGCCTCTCTTGTCATACATTGTATTAGATGCGGTGTCTTTGGATATAGGGATCTCAGTCCCCAGAAATATTGCATTTAAATTACGTTTGTACTTTGTTAAAGGTACGAAAATCAAATGTATCATTCAAGGGAAGAAAGGATTATCTATAGTACAAATATCGTCGAAATAGCGTGACGTTTATTTGTAGTATCTATAATGTGGTCTTTGGAAGAAGATAAAGTTAAGAAGTCACTGTCAATAGAGTATAAAATAAATATGCATTTAATCGTGCACAATCGGTTCTCATAGCATTAATAATTACTTGTCTAAATAAGGTTTCAATGCATTTTATAAAAATATAATCAAAAAGGAAACTCAAAGCTTCTCAAACTTCCATATAAGTCCATCTGGTGATAAAGGCTCACTTTCTTTGCAAGTAAGGATAAGCGTTGCTTTCGAGCAATTTTTAATTTGAGTAATCATTTTGGTTTTAAATAAAATCATGCGGCCAAAACGTGTCCCTTGCAGAAGAAACATAAATCATAATTGCATCGCAATTAAAAAATGTATCTTTTTATCTAGAGATTTAAAGGTAGAATTTTTGTGCATAAAGTAAAGCATGGATGCCAGATCGATTATAATGTGTTCAGCTCTTGGATAAAAGCATTCTTTCAACATTTGCTTTTAAGAGTAAGACTTTCTTTTTTCATGAGATCTGCTTTTGCATTTTAGTAACGAAAGAATACCTGAATGTTCTTCATTTGCCGCTTGAACGTTCCAAGGCGGTAACTGGTTTTCCACTATTCATCCCATCATCTCTGTAAATATCTCTGTTCTGCAGGAATACCATAAGAGGTAGCACGCGGTGAAACACCGTCAAAGTATGGATAATTAACGATACTAAAGTTGAAATCATCTCTCTTGTCATAGATTTTAGTAGAGACGTTGTCATTGGAAATAGCGATCTCAATGTCAGTTATTTGCTTTATTAAGGGTAAGTTCTGAAGGGTAAATCAGATGGATCATTTGAGAAAGGAAAGGATTATCTATAGTAAGAATATCGTCAAGATAGCGTGACGTTAAAATTGAAAGCCTCTATAATTGGAATCACGTTCAAAGTATAAAAACAAATCTGCAATCAATGGTGCATAGTTGGTTCCCATAAAATACCAATTACCTGTCTAAATAAAGTGTCACCGCATTTTATGTAAATATTGTCTTAAAGGAAACGTAGAGCTTCACTAACATCCGAGCAAGTCCACATAGTAAACTTTTCTAAGAAAGTGTTGGTAAAAATGCATTACTTTCATTACATGCAATATATAGACGTTGCTCTTGAGCAAATGTTTTCTCAATAATTTAATCTTAATTAAATAATGAGGTAAAGATCGTAAGTATTAACTGTAGAGCAATGAAAGTTTAAAGTACAAAACTTGTCTAAGACTTCTGAAGTTTTTTTTATAGACCAAAAAAATGTTAATTCCTGAAATTCCATACACTTTTTCACAATATTTAACAACGTGATTGCGAACGGCTGTAAGGCAAGACGTAAGTAGTTTAGATATGTGAGTGGTGGTGCTAGACCTGGCATTAGCTATGAATCGTGACTTGTATGGTGTTTTATAAAGGTCAGGAATCCAGTACAGTGAAGGAATATTTTCTTGCTTAGATTCCTTTTGTGATATTAAAATTATGCAATATCTGTTTATTTTTGTCAATGACTGTCTACAAATTCAAGGTTAGAGCTAGAGTAAGAACTGGTGGTGGATAACTCAGCACTCAGTACACTATTGTAATATAGTCGTCAGACAAAAAATATGTTGTTTGAAGCTTTGTCTGCAGGTACAAGGACAAATTTATCGTGAATATTCTGAAAGGACTGTTTTAGATGTTTTAAGTGAAAAAGGGTTTCTTAGGTAACCCAGAAGGATGGGAGCGGTAGAATTTAACGCGATTTTTTATTATCTTAAAAATGGCTTTCTTCCAAGTATTGAGTGCTACTGTATCCGTATTTTCTCTTTTACACCAGCGATCGGCAAACAGATTGATTGCATCAGCTATTTCATTGCAACATAGGTCAAAATCTATTTCACCTGGCAGGCGATATTTCGGACCCTTAAAGAGTAAGTTTCTTAAGTTATAGTCATCGATGATATATAAATCCCCAGTAATGATATGGCCAGAAGGTAAATAACAGAAAGGTGAAGTTGAACAGTTACAAGAATCTTGAGAAGGGTCATTTAGGTTAAGGTCTGCTACTGTTTGGTTGTAATTAAAAATAAGACCTGTAATGGGTTTTTGTACTTATAACAAATCATTGGGTTTTCTTTGTTTTCGAAGTAACTGTGGATTTTATTGATGATATTTTTGTCCCGAAAGATACCAAGTCGATAAAGTCAATCCCTTTATTAATGTATTTGATATTTCATGAAATGTCGTTTGTGTTGAAACTGTTTATCAATATGAGGTCCTAAAGCATTGGTAGTATACTTTTGAATGATGGAAGCCACCTCATATAAAGGATGAGTACGTAAATATATTTTATCTGCCTCATTGTCCAAAAATAACTAGTGATTTCAAAGGTAGATTTGTCACTGCACAAAGTAAGGCGTGAATACCAGATCGAATATAAAGTGTGTTCAGATCTTGAATAGAAACATTTTTCCTAAATCTGCGTTTAAGATAATGATATTTTTCTAATGCCATGAGATCGGTGTTTGCGCTTGCGTAAAGATAGAATACTAATGATGTCAATGTTCGGATTTTTAGAAATATTGTCCCGCCTGATGAATATTGTCATTAAGACCGAGTGGAAAAGGATTCTGAAGGTTTTTTTATTTCAATCAAGTTCGGCACTGTATCTGGACTGTAATTTAAATCCTTTAGACACATCGTCATCGGAAACAATTTTTTGGCAAAGGTTTACATATTTTAAAGAATGTCCAGTAGTTAGAAAATGATTATAAATGTAGTTCTTAAAACGACGAGCGTTACAGATTTTATATGAATGTTCTCGGAATCTAATTTTGAGCGCCCGCCCCGTTTGCCCAACGTACTGCAGTTTACAGTTAGGGTGGTTTCATGTTATAACATAAATTATGTTGTTACTTTGTCAGTCAACATCACAAGGTAAGGAAATGTTAAATGTACGGCCATTTACAGTAGACTTGACTGTGGAGTTACAGTTAAGGAATCTACATGTACTACATCTTTTATAATTACACTTGTAGATATTAAAGTACACATAATGTACACTCTGCATTTGTGCGGGGGAATTCTTTACATTACTACTAGAAACGTTACGTAAAATACATGACTGTCGAAGTAATAAATTACTCGAATAAGAAATGCAAACCCCAGAAGACGGGTGAAAATTTATTGGCGAAATATTGACAGTGACTCTTTCACAGTTTCTAGACGTAAACATGAACACAAACTCACCACCTCCAATCACAACATTTCTCCAAACTTCGCAAGTCACCCTGTCAAAATCACAACTATCTTCGCAATTTTATGGCGCTAAATACAATGTTCAGAATTTCAATGTCATCCACAATTAAAATCAATGAGCAAACTGTTTTTACAACAACAAATACACACAAACCTCGAATGCAATTCGCGTTTCTTAATGCCATGTGCGTAGCAACTTTAATGTTATACGAGAGTGTGATTTTTGTTGTTGTTATTTTCCAACCATTTTTTTAATTATCGTAATCAATAAAATTACAAAATTATGTCTAGTGCAAATAAAATTAAAAGAAATAACATGAATATTGTATTAATTTTAATTGTAAAGAAGAACTTTTTCTTATAGCCGAATTACTCTTTGCACGCGCATGAATTTCGTGTATTGCATTAGAATGTCAGATCATGTAGGGAAGGAGCAGTAGCAGTAAATTTAAATGTTTCCCTTTTTAATATATTTAAAAAAACTGTTGATGGTGGGATAAAAAGAATGCCAGGTTAGTGATGATATAGATAAATGTTATCATGCGCGGCCTCAAAATGATTTTCTTAGCCTCACATGATAACATTTTCCTATATCAACACTAACCAGGTATTCTCTATATATTTTATATACGCTGGGTGTATTTTTCACCTTTACATTACACCAATACACTTGCATGTTTATAACTTTGTCTAGTGCTTGATAAAATGTTTGTGGTATTTCTAGAAAGGAAAGACGTTAATATTTATTTTTCCTATGATTTTCGTGTTTATTTTGATTATTAAATTGCCATCTTGATGCGTCCTGCAGAATGAAGGGTTCCAGATGATACTAGTATACACTTTAGAGCGGTCGAAATATCAGTGTTACCTGGAAACTGACACCCAACGTGCTTTATGGGGGTCATTTAATAAAAATGGAGACTGAATTCTTCTCTACAAAAGCGTTTAATATGTTAAAGTTGAAAGCTTGTAATAATTTACTGTAAAATTGCTTGTGTTTGACAGCCACTCTCTGTTTTGTGGGATAGATCGGATACAGGTCTGCGAGTTTATGCGTCTGAGTTGGCTGACCTATCCTGCTTTGCAAAATTAGTGAAAACTACATTTTTGATAATGCGTTTCAATGTGACAAACGAAATAAGTACAAGAAACAATAACAGGCTAGATTAGGAAACAAGCTGATTATGAACGTTTGTTAACTCCTCTACATGTTGTTATTACAAAACATATAAGCACATGTGAATGTGTGTTGCTGCGAAATAAAAGTTGAAGTGTTATGTGCACAAAGAAACCAACTTGTCTGGACGGATCCGTGTCAATAACATTAAACAACTGAAATGCGCAAATCCTCTTGCATTACAAGTTGGACACAAGAAAGTTGTATACATTAACTTTGATTTACTTATCCTTAATAATTACTCATCTGGATAAACCAGCACTTTCCTGTGGTCCGGAGCGTGAGCATGCTCTTTTAACACAGGTAAAACCAAGCGGGCTTTTTTTTGTAGTCATATGGGTAGCTGGTAATACAATGTAGAAGTAATATTAGTAGCAATAGTAGTAGGAGGAGGAGGAGTTAACAGACACAAGTTTATACCAGGATTACCAATGTAGACATTATTAGAAGCTTATTGATTTTGAAAGTAAATAAAACCGTAGAAATATATAGGGGGACATGTCTTAGCATTTACCATGGTTATACGACATCGTTTTTGATCGTGGCACGTGGACCACAGTAGTCATGTGACCAAAAACCATCCAAACAAACCAGTAAATATGCCTTATTATTAGGTTATTACTATTTAGTCTTCTTTCATTTGAATTGTTCAATTTTAATTGCGGACGGTTGCATTTGAAGGAGTACCCTTTAGCAACTTATTTAAATGGTATAAATAATACTGGGCAATAGGACAGCTTCCGTGACAGCGAAGCTCATTTCGAGATGAAACCGGAATAGTAATATTCGTGGAAATGACATCAACTAATATATTACGTGTTATGTTTATTTTCTCTCCATTGTATTTGGAATAAACTAAATAATTGTAAAGTTATTGCTGTTATATACGTCGAAAAGATGTGTTTACACTCACTTTGATTATAGAAAATTAGTCTCCCTATACAACTTTAAAATTTTAAGCAGAAATGACTTGGAATTTAACCAAAAATCCGAAATATAATGTGCATAGCAATTCAAACACCAAGGTCCTGTGAGTAACTGTGAAAATAATCGTCTAAACTCACCGGCTGTAGAAGTTTATGAAAATCAGCGTACACATACACACAACTGGTTGGTTTCTCGTAACAACATAATTATGTTGATTGATTGCAGACTTGTAATACTGGCATCTTGCTGATTTGACTCGGTTTATTAAGTTTCGAGACGAACATTTGTGATGTTCATTTTCTGCTGAATTTAATTATAACTCTCAAGCTAATCTCTGTTTAGATACTACTTATATAACAAACATTCCAAATCAAGTACGATTCTAATAATATCCAAGAGAGTCATTGTTTATTTTATGTCTCCTCCTTAATCATCAAAAAGTAAAGCTTGAAGGTATAACATAGTGAAATGGAATTAAAGATTATCACATAATAGTGTACAAACATTCATTTAACTAAATATTTCTCACCTTTTAAGTGGTCTCGCATTTGATCAGCAATAGAATCAATGTATTTTGCCTTTGAAAAGACATATACTGTATACTCCTTCATGAATAGCAATTGTGGTCGACAATTTCCGATCAGCGGTCAACAGAGTGCAGCTTCAAATAAGATGTCTTGCCAGTGAAAAGGTACTCTCCGGACACTTTAAATCTGAACCGTTTTCTTGTTTCACACTGGTATGTGGGGTTTAAATGAAAATGACGAACTTGCTACAACCATTTAAAGGGCTAGTTCCACGAAGCCCTAAAAATGGCCCCACTCAGAAAATTGACAAAAAGCGAAAATTGATTCTTCAAAGTGTCTAATTTCTGAAAGCTGCTTATCAGTTTGGGCTTACTGTATGTTATTTATGTCTACAAGGCGAAATAAATCACATATGGTAAGTCTGAGACCAGCACAATTTTGACGTCGACGTCACATCAACGTTAAAAGATGTGGATTTATAAGTAATATTTTAAACACAACAAACTTCAAGAAATATTATTCGAACGTATATTTATTATGTGGGTAGTGTTAATTCAAGAAAATAATACAAACAAACAGAGCATTCAAAAAAGATAAAAAGACAAATACGAAAAAAACACACACGTGTACCAGAGGCGTGTGCTAGCTATGACTTAATTAAGAGATATCGTCCGCGTGATTTTAATGACATACAGTAAAATTGTAACAATTATAAACGAGTAAATACTGATTATCAACTACAACAAGAACGTGCATTTATGACAAATGACAAATAATATGAAATATTACTAGTGTGATTTACTCGAGTAAAATTACACAAATCGAATACATCCCAAACTAAGAGAATCACTACCAGTGCACTATGTGCCGTGTGTCACTGTAAATACAAAATTAAACTAAATGCATTTTATTGTTATTTAAAAACTCTCAACTGTTAAACCATGATTTTTCTATCACACACGTACATCGCCAAAGTGAACACACGATGCTTCTTCGTCAAGTTTTCTGATAACATTTTAATCTTAAGAAGAAGAAAAAAACGGTGTCTACAGAACTGATACTGGACCTGACCTGAAATAATGAGGTAAGTGGCTTGTTTTTCTCTTCAGAATCATAGGATATGTACCAGTAAAGGATATTGAATATAAGTACAAGGCCAATTATCTGTAGACTTGATTATGATAAAAATCAGGTATAAAGTTTACTCAACAGAACTGATTTCTGATATGTATTGTTGATCATAGGATGATGATGATAATGCTATGATGATAATTGGATTTTTGATGGGTTTAATGAAATTGGTCGATGTAGTGATGATATAAAAGTACCTCGTCATTTTAACGCACAATACTATTTGAAAGCTTTCTGGATTATGTAAAATTTAGACTATCGGGCATTAATTTTTTTATATATTATTGTTGTACAATATAAAATGTTCACTTATACAACTTTTAGCGACACATGCGACGGTTTTTATGTTATATTCAGCACTCAACCGGTGTCCATCTTTTCATCTCAAATGTACGCGCAGGTTTCAGCAGATGGGCTAACGTATTATTTATGTTAAAATTTAATACCGAGCACATGCGTCGACAGTTTCGAAATTTTAACTATATATCAAAACAAGTATCTATAATATAATGTGCAAATATCTAAGTTGTCTAGCGCTGTGCTCATACTTAATTCATCTCTGTAAATCACCGAAAATACCGAAAATACACGATTTCTGAATTTATGTTCGACATTTGCATGCTGCCGGAGCCTTTATTTCAGAACAAAGCGATCTTATATGTACATAAATATTTATTCAATTGTTTGTTCTTTGAGTACATATAACTGAATACAATAAACATTTCAGTCAATTTCCTATGTAAAAAGGGGACCGATTTAGTAGTTAGTGAACCTATCCCTTTCGTCTTTTTTTTTTTTTTTTTTTTTGGGGGGGGGGGGGCTGGTTTGTTCTTGATTCAAACATTCAATTATCTTTGACAATTAAAAATTGTGTGTATCTCTAACAGAAATATTACCTTTTCCTGTTACCTAAATACGATGTGTAGATTGTTTTAATTGAGTCGCTAATTTCTTCCTTATGATGCCATGACTTTAGTCAAAGAATACGTCGCCAGTTGGACTATTTTGTTTCAAATTGATCATTTTTCTGTTTGTTGCATTTAAGAAACCCATCAGGAAGCGCGGGAGGTAAAAAACTAGCTCACCAATTTAAACATCACAGTCTCTCCTCTCGCCGACTAACTGTTCTTATGCGATAACGTTTGTAATGGCTCTATTTTATTAAATGTGTCGTCACAGTTTTGTTGTAACATTTACATATGACTGACATGTGAATACTTTTGTCCTGTGCCTTTCAAAGTTCAAAATGTGTTCCAAGTGTTCATATGACCTTGCCATATTTTCTTATTGATTGCTAATGCATTAAATTCGTGTGAAATAGCGTGCTGCATATATAATATATAAAGCCTATAGCAGGTAGACGCAACACCAATAAATACCTTGAATTTAAAGAGAAACAGCAATATATAATAAAATACAAGAGATACTGCTTGAAGTTATACTGTACTATTTCTGGCCTTATTCCATAACAATTTTATTGCGCCAAAGGCGGTGCGGAAGCTTCTGACAGATGATTTGAGTCTTACCCTTTGGCCTTCCTTTACATAAATAGATCAGATTTGATCGTGTTTTAGCCGTCTATACTAGTCCGCAACTGCGTTTCTTGTTATTGGGAAGAGCCATTTCCGTTTATACTTACTATAAATATGTGATTGAAGAGAATAGGGTAAAATGTCGAGTAAATTATGTTTGCAGCGGTGTAGATTTAGAGCCATTTATATCAAATAAGTTGCAGATTGTCGGGATAATAAACGTTCTTTCCGCGGAAAACTAGGCGTTTCTCACAAAACCGTGAAAATCTATTTTAATATTTAAGTTAACATTTTATCTTAATCTCGGAAACTTATTAAAACAACAATTATGATGGATTCACAAATATATTGTGTTATGAAGTCATTATGTTGTTGTTTTTTTCTTTTAAAGACAATGATAGTTCATAGGTTTCTAAAATGGATTTTAACTTTGAATGTGTCCTTATCTGGCTTCATCCTGTGACGTTAATGGGTTTGGGAAAGGAAGTTGTGATGAGGTGGGTCTGCCCTACTGCAAACAACCTAAGGCTGCAGCTGTATGAGGAAATATGCCGTGATTGGAGTGTTACTGACCAATGGCAGCGCTGTAGGCCCATGTGTGGCAAGTGTAACTAATTGTTTAATTACCTCTTCTATTATATATCTGTGTATCCGCAACAAATTAAAAGTGCAGCTATGACCTGAAATAGTGCGCCATGTTTGAAAAAGATTCTAAAATGGCAATATGCAATGCCTTTACGTACTGTAAGAAAATTGAAAATAATATTTTAACTTGTACTTACAATAAGCAAGTGTCAAAAATGTCAAGGTCTGTCAAAACTTTAGTAGTTGTCACTCCGTCTTGGCAATATTATGTTGTAGGCGGTAGTATACAACATTTGATTACATCTTTAACCTTAGAAAGCAGGTGTTGGTAGTTTTGCTTATTCAATCTTCAAGGTTTTTAACTCAGGGTTTCGTATCGTTTTTGTTTTAAATATCTTTTGTAACCTCTCTGTCATCACACAATGTATGTCGTTTTCATGGTTCGCGAGTTTTCACTTGTATCCAGACAGACTCAAAGGAATAGAAAAGAAAAATGCCATCCGATTTTACTGTGCTATTCCGATTCTGCAAAGAATCAAGCAAAGGTGAAAGGTCAACCTAGCAATGGTAGGATATTTTGTCACAAGAGAAAAGAATATATTATTTGTGTTACTTGTACATATTACATAGCAAAAACATTGTAAGAAACCCATACACAGATGCTTAAGTAAACAATTATTTGACTTTTATCGACGTATTATGTTTGAAAGAATAAGAACAACATTATAAGTAAACGATTCATGCTCTTTACAATTGTACACAATATTTTCAAATAATAATTCTTGTTGTTGTGGTTTTTAAGGGATTAATTTTAAAAATCTTATGCTAATTAAGTACTTGATATTAAGGAAATATTTCACGATTTGTAAAACGACAATGCTTGTTTTGGGAAATTATGTGTATTGTTATGTTATACAATGTGAACAAGTGCACTCATTTAACTAAACTGTGTGTTGTTTACCCGTTTAACTTGTTTATAAAACTATTACAAAAATATTATTAAATCTTAAAATAATTCCTTAAAATATTGGAATCATTCTTATTTAGATTCCAAAAATGTTTGATAGTAATAATGTAGACTCAATAAATATCAAAAGCATATTTGTTGAAGGCCATTAAGTGTGTGCGTGTGTGCATGCGTGCGTGTGTGTGTATGTGCTACTTTTAGTTCAACATATTATGGAAGTCAACATTTGTGTTTGATTTATCTGACGCAGGTGCATTTACTATTAAAAGATGTAAGAAAATTGCTGTTAACATTTTACTATGTCTAGACTTTTTACGGCAATAGATGTTGTTTTTATATAATAACCGAGTATCGCAATATTAATAACACTTCCTTTAAAGGAAAATTTAGACAGCAAATGAAAGAAACATATGCCTATTGTCTATTAGTTTATTGTTGCTGTGAATTCAGCTTGAACTGGTTTCCTCTCACTTCAATTTTAAAAGAGCTAGATAAGAAGTTGTCTTTATTAAGAGAAATGTTGCTGTATTTTGTATTTCTTTATTAAGAAAGGAATGTTGAACAGAACATGAAACTAGAAATATGATATGCAATAATACCAAAGTTTAATACCTAAGGCGTTACACTTAGTTTAGGAACTTCGCGGGAGCCTTCGTGTTATCCACTTAAGGACAATTCATAGCATTCTTTCTTTATGGGATCCTCGTGCTTGATAGTATTGCTTAGACGCAACCCTAACTAACCAATTACAAGCCAACAATGTTGGAAATTTGTAAAAACGGTTTGTAAAAAGCCTAAAGCTTCCTTGCGGTACACTTTGAGACTAAAATTTAAAGGGAAACCTTAATTATACATGTATAGGCTATAAATCTAAAGATTGCATCCAATATATACATAATACAAAAAAGAACTGGAAAACTATGCAGTCGTTTTCAGTAATTAAGGAACGGAAATTTTAAAATTAACGACATGAAAGTAGTGATTAAAGATAATTGAATATCCGGATTTCAATTCAAATGCAAAATATACAAAATATTCAAGTGTTTCCGTTCTCATTGGGTTTTAAATAACCGAAATAGGCTTTTGAAATGACTTAAAATACAAGGGGTAAACTATGGCTACACAACTTACCGTAACAAACTCGTCGCTATAAAAGAAACTCTAAGGCATATATGCTACCTTTACTGCTTCTAAAGATAAAGGTCCACGCATTACATATGTAGATATCAAAGTATGAGCTGGATACTGATCTATCAATTAGCAAGTTCTTTTCATCTTGCATCGAGACTTTGCATCATCAAGCGTGCAGTTATTTTGATACGGCGAAACAAGCAGATGTTAGGTTTGTATTTTTGCGCGTGGTTAGGCCGCTCGGCGGCTTTCGTACTTGGGCATTGCTAAGAGCAGTGTTATGTCGATTCGAAAGTCTTATAATTACGATATCCTGGCTGCATTAAAATCTTATTAAATGACTATAAAGATTGTATTTGTTGTAATTGTTCTTGGGAAATATGGTTCTTACACGATGATGCACATGAATTTAATTTTGTCGACAACAGTAAGGTTCAAAAGTAAGTTCTACATTAATTTTCATAAAAGAAGACAAAGTATCCAACTGCATTATTTTGTGTGTTTTTGTTTAAATTTGTATCATCAAACTACGTATATGCACTGATTTTTACTAGCATTTTTTTATGAATTTAATGGCTTTTATCGCAGATCAATGGATGATCTTTAATGTATAAGTATAATATATATGTCAGTTTCTACTATGACATTTTTCGAGCACAAATGGACCATAAGAGATTATTTAAATAAGCAAAACCAA
Organism: Sinonovacula constricta; assembly: GCA_007844125.1. Taxonomy (NCBI): domain Eukaryota; kingdom Metazoa; phylum Mollusca; class Bivalvia; order Cardiida; family Solecurtidae; genus Sinonovacula; species Sinonovacula constricta. The sequence goes on along the minus strand of CM017560.1, from coordinate 12,732,248 downwards.
GCAACCTTCGAACATCTTAATTAGAATTTCCTACAAACTCGACTTGGAATAAAAGAAGAAGTTGATGCAGAGCATCAAAGTCGCCGGAAAATAATGTAAAAATAGAATGTTGTATACCGAGCTATCAACAAAAGAAAATGTTTTCACAATGCAGTTGCATATATGAGCCTTGACATTCTTATACGTAGGACAAACACTTACATTATCAATTTAACAGAACAACTCATTCAGGACATACACAGGTCATGTAAATCATCATCCAAATCAACCATCCATAAAATATTCTTAATACACAATAATTTACCCTATAATACTTAGAAAATTTCCCAAACTGTTGGTCTATACCTGTCTTTGTTGGTCATTTTTAGTCATTAAAATTTCTGTTTGTATTACATTTATATTTATCTTTACCGCCTGGTACACGCTCGTTTATTCGGTACTTATTCTTTACCTATGCTGTGGTATTCATTACGTGACCGATAGATTCCATTTACTGCTCGTTACATAACCGTTACTCATATAGTTACTGAACGCTAATGGCGCTCACTTCGATGAATGGAATTGTGCAGACAAGCACGCCTCATTAACACCACAAGATAAGAGGAAATCGATGATTTTCTATATGTGAATTGTCCTTTATTGTCCTTTTAAGGTATCAAGTAATGATTGGCAATACCGTTTAGAACTATTTAAATATCAAAAGGAACCAGATGTTGATAAATGCACGAAAGAGAAATACTGCACTGTTTTAATTAAGACAAAACAGGCTTGCAATTCTGCAGTTTTCACCGCCAAACTGTAACCTATTGGTACTAATCAATTTCTGAATTTTCCGACTAGCAAATGAATGCGGACAAGGAGCGTAATGTTGTATAGCAACCCGTTTAAATGTATGAAATTGTGACTGTTTTATTTTTTTTCTTTATTTCAAACTGAATATATTTAAATTTCGAATGAGACATTGTACATTTAGAATAGAGTAATATGTTTGTACTTACCGTCTTTTATAGCGATATTAATTTGTCAAAGTCACTTCATACTTGAGAAGAAAAGTTATTAAATTTTATAAGAATTTTGAAGAGATGCGATGCATGTAGCTATAAGAGAGTATTGTCCTCTAAGGTCAATGAAGTCGGGGTATGCTTATATTATATTATATTATATTATATTATATTATATTATATTATATTATATTATATTATATTATATTATACCATATAATACTATATTTTACCATATTATACTATATTTTATCACATGATTCACATTGTTTTCCATTCAATATACCCATGTAATATTTTTTTGTATTACACTAGTGTTATACAGCTTTTCTTGTAATTTGATTGGCTATCAGCTTCGCGTGACTATTTGGTATTCATCCGCCGAGTTTGTAAACAAACTGGAAGACAATGACATCTCTTTTTTCGTCAGTTCAAATGTCACGATTAATTATTAGTATAAATAAACTTGCCACCATCATGAAGCGTATAGCTAAGGCTTTTGGACTTGCATCCGAAAGACGTCTGACCAACAACAGCATCCGGAAACTTTTAGTTAAAAAACTGTCCGAAAATAACATCCCGGCAAATCAGATTATGCAGAAAACAGGACACCGCAACATTCAACCAATTAATAACTGCCCCCATATTAGCGATAATCAACACAAAATGATATCGAACATCCTCACAAAACCTAACTGTTCTTACCAGCATCTGAATCAAGACATGAATGTCCACGATGGTAACTTTAATGAATTCCGCCACAAAGAACTAAAACATACCGTCCACGGTGGTTTTAACACTAACAGCGTCTTCGCACGAAACCTTTTTATGGTGGAACTTTCAATCTTAACATTCAGCTGCCTATGACACAAATCAAAGGTAAATTCTACTGACGAATCTGCAAGTCCACAACATAACAAACGAAAGAGAATTATCTCCACTTCGACACTGGCAGCGATGAGAATTAAATTTGAATAGTGACCTTCACACTAACCGCTATGTAAACTTTCTGGGTCACGCACTTTCACGCGTTTACTGATCATTAATCAAAGTTATTCAGCTGAAATAGTCGATAAAACATATGACAACGATATGTATTTTTTTTATTATATATTAATGTTAAATACGCATTGAAAGTTTGTCAAAAGGTTGTTTTTTACTCTCAATTAAAGACAATGAAATTGAACTATTTTGTGTAGCGCAATTATTAACTCAAACGGTCTTTGATGCGGTGTTTGGTTAAATGACTTGACAATATCGTTCTAATTTTTGAACCGGCAGGTAGATCTACGTGGGTATTTGTTTCTAGTAAAAGAGGACGAAAATCATGTGATAAAAAGAATCTGACACTCGTTGTTAATTAATACAAACATTTATTAAGCTCGTCCAGGCAAAATGATATTAAACTCGAGTAGGCTCGTTTAATATCATTTTACCTGAACTCGTTTAATAAATGTTTGTATTAAATAACAACTCATGTCAGATCCTCTATATATGGCATGGCATAGCATAGTATAGTATTGTATATATTGTATTCTATTATACTATCATTTTCCGGGACGAAGTTTGTAAATGTCTGTCTTACAGGACAACGAGTATCAGATTCTAATTATCAAGATTTTGATTTTGATTTTTATCGCCAATATTCGATTTTACGAAATTATAACAATAATACCTGGTGAAATAGTGGTATGAGATGACCTGCATTACGATGACGTCAACCATAAAGCTGTATAACACTAGTGCAGTTATACATGTGAGAAAATACGCAACAAATGTATTGAATGAAAAACAAGATTAATCATATGATAAAATAAAGTTTAGCAAGTTTTAATAGTACAAAGGGAAAATATGTTCGGCATGTTCTGTTTTAGTATGTTTTGTGAATGAAAAACTGTAAGTGCAAATGTTATCGTTTTCGTTTAGACATGCACGGAATTGCACAATTTTTAAAACAGAAAAAATTTAAATAGAGTTATTACAAAAATAAAGTAATAAGTGAAATTAAGTACTAACTGAAATAGGGTAATAACTGAAATAGAGTACTAACTGAAATAGAGTAATAACTGAAATACATAACTGAAATATATTAATAACTGAAATGGAGTAATAAATGAAATAGAAAAATAACTGAAATAGAGTAATAAATGAAATAGAATAATAACTGAAATACAGTAATAACTGAAATAGAGTAATAACTGAAATATATAACTGAAATAGAGTAATCACTGAAATATATGACAGAAATAGAGTATAACGGGAAAAGAATAATAACTGAAATAGAGAAATAACTTAAATATAGTAATAACTGAAATATATAACTGAAATAGAGTAATAACTGAAATATATGACAGAAATAGAGTTATAACTGAAATAGAATAATAACTGTAATTGAGTAATAACTGAAATAGAGTAATAACTGCAATAGAGTAAAACTGAATCCAAAGCCTTTTCGGTATCAATGCCTAATCAACAATTGTCTAAAACTGACCAAAGCATATTAGAAAAGGACAAAAAGGGTATGTTGATTACCGTAGCTGTAATTTCGTTATATATAGACTGGGATATGGCGCTAAATACAATGTTCATAATTTCAATGTCATCCACAATTAAAATCCATGAGCAAACTGTTTTTACAACAACAAATACACACAAACCTCGAATGCAATTCGCGTTTCTTAATGCCATGTGCGTAGCAACTTTAATGTTGCACGGCCTTGACTTAAAACACTACATGTATAACTTTATACGAGGGTGTGAATTTTGTTGTTGTTATTTTCCATTTTATTTTTAATTATCGTAATCAATAAAATTATAACCTTATGTCTAGTGCAAATAAAATAAAAGAAATAACATGTTTATTGTCTTAATTTTAATTGTAAAATAGAACTATTTCTTATAGCCGAATTACTCTTTGCACGTGCATGAAATTCGTGTATTGCATTAGAATGTCAGATCATGTAGGGGAGGAGCAGTAGCAGTAAATTTAAATGTTTCCCTTTTAATCCATTTAAAAAAACTGTTGATCGTGGGATAAAAAGAATACCAGGTTAGTGTTGATATAGATAAATGTTATCATGCGCGGCCTGAAAATGAGAAAGCACTCGGCAGAGCCTCGTGCTTTCTGATTTTCTTAGCCTCGCATGATACATTTGTCTATATCAACACTAACCAGGTATTCTCTTTATATTTTATATACGCTGGGTGTATTTTTCACCTTTACATTACACCATTACACTTGCATGTTTATAACTTTGTCTAGTGCTTGATGTTGTATTTTTCGGAAGGAAAGACGTTAATATTTATTTTTCCTATGATTGTTGTGTTTATTTTTACTATTAAATTGCCACCTTGATGCGTCCTGCAGAATGGAGGGTTCCAGATAATACTAGTATACACTGTAGAACGGTCGAAATATCAGTGTTACCTGGAAACTGACACCCAACGTGCTTTATGGGGGTCATTTAATAAAAATGGAGACTGAATTCTTCTCTACAAATGCGTTTAATATGTTAAAGTTGAAAGCTTAAAATAATTTACTGTAAAATTGCTTGTGTTTGACAGCCACTCTCTGTTTTGTGGGATAGATCGGATACAGGTCTGCGAGTTTATGCGTCTGAGTTGGCTGACCTATCCAGCTTTGCAAAATTAGTGAAAACTACATTTTTGATAATGCGTATCAATGTGACAAACGAAATAAGTACAAGAAACAATAACAGGCTAGATTAGGAAACAAGCTGATTATGAACGTTTGTGAACTCCTCTACAGTTGTTATTACAAAACATATAAGCACATGTATTGGGGGCATGTGAATGTGTGTTGCTGCGACATAAAAATTGAAGTGCTATGTGCAAAAAGATACCAACTTGTCTGGACGGATCCGTGTCAATAACATTAAACAACTGAAATGAATGCGCAAATCCTCTTGCATTACAAGTTGGACACAAAGAAAGTTGTATACATTAACTTTGATTTACTTATCCTTAATAATTACTCATCTGGATAAACCAGCACCTTCCTCTTTTAACACAGGTAAAACAAAGCGGGCTTTTTGTAGTCATATGGTAGCTGGTAATACAATGTAGAAGTAATATTAGTAGCAATAGTAGTAGGAAGAGGAGGAGTTAACAGACACAAGTTTATACCAGGATTACCAATGTAGAAATTGTTAGAAGCTTATTGATTTTGAAAGTAAATAAAACCGTAGAAATATATAGGGGGACATGTCTAAGCATTTACCATGGTTATACGACATCGTTTTTGATCGTGGCACGTGGACCACAGTAGTCATGTGACCAAAAACCATCCAAACAAACCAGTAAATATGCCTTATTATTAGGTTATTACTATTTAGTCTTCTTTCATTTGAATTGTTCAATATTAATTGCGGACGGTTGCATTTGAAGGAGTGCCCTTTAGCAACTTATTTAAATGGTATAAATAATACTGGGCAATAGGACAGCTTCCGTGACAGCGAAGCTCATTTCGAGATGAAACCGGAATAGTAATATTCGTGGAAATGACATCAACTAATATATTACGTGTTATGTTTATTTTCTCTCCATTGTATTTGGAATAAACTTAATAATTGTAAAGTTATTGCTGTTATATACGTCAAAAAGATGTGTTTACACTCACTTTGATTATAGAAAATTAGTCTCCCTATACAACTTTAAAATTTTAAGCAGAAATGACTTGGAATTTAACCAAAAATCCGAAATATAATGTGCATAGCAATTCAAACACCAAGGTCCTGTGAGTAACTGTGAAAATAATCGTCTAAACTCACCGGCTGTAGAAGTTTATGAAAATCAGCGTACACATACACACAACTGGTTGGTTTCTCGTAACAACATAATTATGTTGATTGATTGCAGACTTGTAATACTGGCATCTTGCTGATTTGACTCGGTTTATTAAGTTTCGAGACGAACATTTGTGATGTTCATTTTCTGCTGAATTTAATTATAACTCTCAAGCTAATCTCTGTTTAGATACTACTTATATAACAAACATTCCAAATCAAGTGCGATTCTACTAATATCCAAGAGAGTCATTGTTTATTTTATGTCTCCTCCTTAATCATCAAAAAGTAAAGCTTGAAGGTATAACATAGTGAAATGGAATTAAAGATTATCACATAATAGTGTACAAACATTCATTTAACTAAATATTTCTCACCTTTTAAGTGGTCTCGCATTTGATCAGCGATAGAATCAATGTATTTTGCCTTTGAAAGACATATACTGTATACTCCTTCATGAATAGCAATTGTGGTCGACAATTTCGGATCAGAGGTTAACAGAGTGCAGCTTCAAATAAGATGTCTTGCCAGTGAAAAAGTACTCTCCGGACACTTTAAATCTGAACCGTTTTCTTGTTTCACACTGGTATGTGGGGTTTAAATGAAAATGACGAACTTGCTACAACCATTTAAAGGGCTAGGTTCACGAAGCCCTAAAAATGGCCCCACTCAGAAAATTGACAAAAAGCGAATATTGATTCTTCAAAGTGTCTTATTTCTGAAGCTGCTTATCAGTTTGGGCTTACTGTATGTTATTTATGTCTACAAGGCGAAATAAATCACATATGGTAAGTCTGAGACCAGCACAATTTTGACGTCGACGTCACATCAACGTTAAAAGATGTGGATATATAAGTAATATTTCGAACACAACAAACTTCAAGAAATGTTATTGAACGTATATTTATTATGTGGGTAGTGTTAATTCAAGAAAATAATACAAACAAACAGAGCATTCAAAAAAGATAAAAAGACAAATTACGAAAAAAACACACACGTGTACCAGAGGCGTGTGCTAGCTATGACTTAATTAAGAGATATCGTCCGCGTGATTTTAATGACATACAATAAAATTGTAACAATTAAAAACGAGTAAATACTGATTATCAACTACAACAAGAACGTGCATTTATGACAAATGACAAATAATATGAAATATTACTAGTGTGATTTACTCGAGTAAAATTACACAAATCGAATACATCCCAAACTAAGAGAATTACTACCAGTGCACTATGTGCCGTGTGTCAATGTAAATACAAAATTAAACTAAATGCATTTTATTGTTATTTAAAAACTCTCAACTGTTAAACCATGATTTTTCTATCACACACGTACATCGCCAAAGTGAACACACGATGCTTCTTTGTCAAGTTTTCAGACAACATTTTAATCTTAAGAAGAAGAAAAAAACGGTGTCTACAGAACTGATACTGGACTTGACCTGAAATAATGAGGTAAGTGGCTTGTTTTTCTCTTCAGAATCATAGGATATGTACCAGTAAAGGATATTGAATATAAGTACAAGGCCAATTATCTGTAGACTTGATTATGATAAAAATCAGGTATAAAGTTTACTCAACAGAACTGATTTCTGATATGTATTGTTGATCATAGGATGATGATGATAATGCTATGATGATAACTGGATTTTTGATGGGTTTAATGAAATTGGTCGATGTAGTGATGATATAAAAGTACCTCGTCATTTTAACGCACAATATTATTTGAAAGCTTTCTGGATTATGTAAAATTTAGACTACCGGGCATTAATTTTTTTATATATTATTGTTGTACAATATAAAATGTTCACTTATACAACTTTTAGCGACACATGCGACGGTTTTTATGTTATATTCAGCACTCAACCGGTGTCCATCTTTTCATCTCAAATGTACGCGCAGGTTTCAGCAGATGGGCTAACGTATTATTTATGTTAAAATTTAATACCGAGCACATGCGTCGACAGTTTCGAAATTTTAACCATATATCAAAACAAGTATCTATAATATAATGTGCAAATATCTAGTAAGTTGTCTAGCGCTGTGCTCATACTTAATTCATCTCTGTAAATCACCGAAAATACCGAAAATACACAATTTCTGAATTTATGTTCGACATTTGCATGCTGCCGGAGCCTTTATTTCAGAACAAAGCGATCTTATATGTTCATAAATATTTATTCAATTGTTTGTTCTTTGAGTACATATAACTGAATACAATAAACATTTCAGTCAATTTCCTATGTAAAAAGGGGGCCGATTTAGTAGTTAGTGAACCTATCCCTTTCGTCTTTTTTTTTTTTTTTTTTTGGGGGGGGGGGGGGCTGGTTTGTTCTTGATTCAAACATTCAATTATCTTTGATCTTTGACAATTAAAAATTGTGTGTATCTCTCAACAGAAATATTACCTTTTCCTGTTACCTAAATACGATGTGTAGATTGTTTTAATTGAGTCGCTAATTTCTTCCTTATGATGCCATGACTTAACTCTAAGAATACGTCGTCAGTTGGACTATTTTGTTTCAAATTGATCATTTTTCTGTTTGTTGCATTTAAGAAACCTATCAGGAAGCGTGGGAGGTAAAAAAACTAGCTCACCAATTTAAACATCACAGTCTCTCCTCTCGCCGACTAACTGTTCTTATGCGATAACGTTTGTAATGGCACTATTTTATTAAATGTGTCGTCACAGTTTTGTTGTAACATTTACATATGACTGACATGTTAATACTTTTTTGTGCCTTTTCAAAGTTCAAAATGTGTTCCAATGTTCATATGACCTTGCCATATTTTCTTATTGATTGCTACTGGATTAAATACGTGTGAAATTGCGTGCTGCATATATAATATATAAAGCCTATAGCAGATAGACGCAACACCAATAAATACCTTGAATTTAAAGAGAAACAGCAATATATAATAAAATAAAAGAGATACTGCTTGAAGTTATACTGAACTATTTCTGGCCTCATTCCATAACTATTTTATTGCGCCAAAGGCGGTGTGGAAGCTACTGACAGATGATTTGAGTCTTACCCTTTGGCCTTCCTTTACATAAATAGATCAGATTTGATCGTGTTTTAGCCGTCTATACATGTCCGCAACGCGTTTCTTGTTATTGGGAAGAGCCATTTCCGTTTAGACTTACTATAAATATGTGATTGAAGAGAATAGGGTAAAATGTCGAGTAAATTATGTTTGCAGCGGTGTAGATTTAGAGCCATTTATATCAAATAAGTTGCAGATTGTCGGGATAATAAACGTTCTTTCCGCGGAAAACTAGGCGTTTCTCACAAAACCGTGAAAATATATTTTAATATTTAAGTTAACATTTTATCTTAATCTCGGAAACTTATTAAAACAACAATGATGATGGATTCACAAATATATTGTGTTATGAAGTCATTATGGTTTTTTTTTCTTTTAAAGACAATGATAGTTCATAGGTTTCTAAAATGGAATTTAACTTGGAATGTGTCCTTATCTGGCTTCATCCTGTGACGTTAATGGGTTTGGGAAAGGAAGTTGTGATGAGGTGGGTCTGCCCTACTGCAAACAACCTAAGGCATGCAGCTGTATGAGGAAATATGCCGTGATTGGAGTGTTACTGACCAATGGCAGCGCTGTAGGCCCATGTGTGGCAAGTGTAACTAATTGTTTAATTACCTCTTCTATTATATACCTGTGTATCCGCAACAAATTAAAAGTGCAGCTATGATCTCACAACAATGTACCCTGATTTAAAAGGATTCTGAAAATGGCAATATGCAATGCCTTTACGTACTGTAAGAAAATTGAAAATAATATTTTTAACTTGTACTTACGACAAGCAATAGTGTCAAAAATGTCAAGGTTTATCAAACCTTTAGTAGTTGTCACTCCGTCTTGGCAATATTATGTTGTAGGCGGTAGTATACAACATTTGATTACATCTTTAACCTTAGAAAGCAGGTGTTGGTAGTTTTGCTTATTCAATCTTCAAGGTTTAAACTCAGGGTTTCGTATAGTTTTTTTTAAATATATTTTGTAAGCTCTCTGTCATCACACAATGTATGTCGTTTTCATGGTTCGCGAGTTTTTCCTTGTATCAAGACAGACTCAAATGAAAAGTAAAGAAAAGTGCCATCCGATTTTACTGTGCTATTTCGATTCTGCAAAGAATCAAGCAAAAGTGAAAGGTCAACCTAGCAATGATAGGATATTTTGTCACAAGAGTAAAGAATATATTATTTGTGTTACTTGTACATATTACATAGCAAAAACATTGTTATCACTTCACATCAGAAGTAATAAGTAAACACTTATTTGACTTTTATCGACGTATTATCTTTGAAAGAATAAGAACAACAGTACAAGTAAACGATTTATGGTCTTTACAATTGTACACAATATTTTCAAATAATAATTCTTGTTGTTGTGATTTTTAAGGGATTAATTTTAAAAATCTTATGCTAATTGAGTACTTGCTATTAAGGAAATACTTCACGATTTGTAAAACGACAATGCTTATTTTGGTAAATTATGTGTATTGTTATGTTATGAAATGTGAACAAGTGCACTCATTTAACTAAACTGTGTGTTGTTTACCCGTTTAACTTGTTTATAAAACTACTACAAAAATATTATTAAATCTTAAAAAAATCCTTAAAATATAGGAATCATTCTTATTTAGATTCCAAAAATGTTTGATAGTAATAATGTAGACTCAATAAATATCAAAAGCATATTTGTTGAAGGCCTGTACGTGTGTGCGTGCGCGCATGCGAGCGTGTGTGTGTATGTGCTACTTTTAGTTCAACATATTATGGAAGTCAACATTTGTGTTTGATTTATCTGACGCAGGTGCATTTACTATTAAAGGATGTAAGAAAATTGCTGGTAAAATTTTACCATGTCTAGACTTTTTATGGCAATAGATGTTGTTTTTATATAATAACCGAGTATCGCAATATTAATAACACTTCCTTTAAATAGGTAAATAAGAAAATGAAAGAAACATATGCCTATTGTCTATTAGTTTATTGTTGCTGTGAATTCAGCTTGAACTGGTTTCCTCTCACTTCAATTTTAAAGGAGCTAGATAAAAAGTTGTCTTTATTAAGAGAAATGTTGCTGTATTTTGTATTTCTTTATTAAGAAAGGAATGTTGAACAGAACATGAAACTAGAAATATGATATGCAATAATACCAAAGCTTAATACCTAAGGCGTTAAACTTAGTTTAGGAACTTCGCGGGAGCCTTCGTGTTATCCACTTAAGGAAAATTCATAGCATTCTTTCTTCATGGGATCCTCGTGCTTGATATTATTGCTTAGACGCAACCCCAACTAACCAATTACAAGCCAACAATGTTGGAAATTTGTAAAAACGGTTTGTAAAAAGCCTAAAGCTTCCTTGCGGTACATTTTGAGACTAAAATTTAAAGGGAAACCTTAATTATACATTCATAGGCTATAAATCTAAAGATTGCATCCAATATATACATAATACAAAAAAGAACTGACATAACAAAGTCGTAGGAAGAAGTAATGACTATTTGAAAATCACCATTTTTCCCTAACGGCCGCCTATAAGGTCGCCGGCATATTGACTCTTTGATGAATCAGAATACTAAAGTAGAAAAACAATATGTCAGTATTTCAAAAAAGTAAAATATTACAATCGTATGAATTAATTTTTTGAAACTTACATCTTTGCAGCCAAAGTTTTGAAAACTATGCAGTCGTTTTCAGTAATGAAGGAACGGAAATTTTAAAATTAACGACATGAAAGTAGTGATTAAAGATAATTGAATATCCGGATTTCAATTCAAATGCAAAATATACAAAATATTCAAGTGTTTCCGTTCTCATTGGGTTTCTAATAACCAAAATTGGCTTTTGAAATGACTTAATTTACAAGGGGTAAACTATAGCTACACAACTTATCGTAACAAACTCGTCGCTATAAAAGAAACTCTAAGGCATATATGCTACCTTTACTGCTTCTAAAGATAAAGGTCCACGCATTACATGTGAAGATATCAAAGTATGGGCTAGATACTGATCTATCAATTAGCAAATTATTTTCATCTTGCATCGGGACTTTGCATCATCAAGCGTGCAGTTATTTTGATACGGCGAAACAAGCAGATGTTAGGTTTGTATTTTTGCGCGTGGTTAGGCCGCTCGGCGGCTTTCGTCCTGGGGCATTGCTAAGAGCAGTGTTATGTCGATTCGAAAGTCTTATAATTACGATATCCTGGCTGCATTAAAATTTAATTAAATGACTATAATGATTGTATTTGTTGTAATTGTACTTGGGAAATATGGTTCTTACACGATGTCGACAACAGTAAGGTTCAAAAGTAAGTTCTACATTAGTTTGCAGAAAAGAAGATAAAGTATCCAACTGCATTATTTTGTGTGTTTTTGTTTAAATTTGTATCATCAAACTACGTATATGCACTGATTTTTACCTAGCATTTTTAATTAATTTAATGGCTTTAATCGCAGATCAATGGATGATCTTTAATGTATAAGTATAATATATATGTCAGTTTCTACTATGACATTTTTCGAGCACAAATGGACCATAGGAAATTACTTTAAATAAGCAAAACCAAGCAAACTTTGAACATCTTATTTAAAATTTTCCTACAAACTCGACTTGGAATAAAAGAAGAAGTTGATGCAGAGCATCAAAGTCGCCGGAAAATAATGTAAAAATAGAATGTTGTATACCGAGCATTCAACAAAAGAAAATGTTTTCGCAATGCAGTTGCATATATGAGCCTTGACATTCTTATACGTAGGACAAACATTTACATTATCAATTTAACAGAACAACTCATTCAGGACATACACAGGTCATGTAAATCATCATCCAAATCAACCATCCATAAAATATTCTTAATACACAATAATTTACCCTATACATGTGTAATACTTAGAAAATTTTCCCGAACTGTTGGTCTATACCTGTCTTTGTTGGTCATTTTTGGTCATTAAAATTTCTATTTGTATTACCTTTATATTTACCTTTACCGCCTGGTACACTTCGTTTATTCGGTACTTATTCCTTTACCTATGCTGTGGTATTCATTACGTGACCGATAGATTCCATTTACTGCTCGTTACGTAGTCGTTACTCATATAGTTACTGAACGCTAATGGCGCTCACTTCGATGAATGGAATTGTGCAGACAAGCACGCCTCATTAACACCACAAGATAAGAGGAAATCGATGATTTTCTATATGTGAATTGTCCTTTATTGTCCTTTTAAGGTATCAAGTAATGATTGGCAATACCGTTTAGAACTATTTAAATATCAAAAGGAACCAGATGTTGATAAATGCACGAAAGAGAAATACCGCACTGCTTTAATTAAGGCAAAACAGGCTTGCAATTCCGCAGTTTTCACCGCCAAACTGTAACCTATTGGTACTAATCAATTTCTGAATTTTCCGACTAGCAAATGAATGCGGACAAGAAACGTAATGTTGTATAGCAATCCGTTTAAATGTATGAAATTTTGACTGTTTTATTTCTTTTCTTTATTTTAAACTGAATATAGTTAGATTTTGAATGAGACATTGTACATTTAGAATACAGTTATATGTACTTGCCGTCTTTTATAGCGATATTAATTTGTCAAAGTCGCTTCATACTTGAGAAGAAAAGTTATTAAATTTTATAAGAATTTTGAAGAGATGCGATGCATGTAAGCTATATAAGAGTATTGTCCTCTAAGGTCAATGAAGTCGGTGTATGCTTATATTATATTATATTATATTATATTATATTATATTATATTATATTATATTATATTATATTATATTATATTATATTATATTATATTATATTATATTATATTATATTATACCATATAATACTATATTTTACCATATTATACTATATTATATGGCATGGCATAGCATAGTATAGTATTGTATATATTGTATTCTATTATACTATCATTTTCCTGGACGATGTTTGTAAATGTCTGTCTTACGGGACAACGAGTATCGGATTCTATTTATCAAGATTTTGATTTTGATTTTTATCGCCAATATTCGATTTTACGAAATTATAACAATAATACCTGGTGAAATAGTGGTATGAGATGATCTGCATTACGATGACGTCTATGACGTCGTCAACCATAAAGCCGTATAACACTAGTGTAGTTATACATGTGAGAAAATACGCAACAAATGTATTGAATGCAAAACAAGGTTAATCATATGATAAAATAAAGTTTAGCAAGTTTTAGTAGTACAAAGCGAAAATATGTTCGACATGTTCGGTTTTAGTATGTTTTGTGAGTGAAAAGCTGTAAGTGCAAATGTTATTGTTTTCGTTTAGACATGCACGGTATTGCACAATTTTTAAAACAGAAAATTTTTAAATAGAGTAATTACAAAAATAAAGTAATAACTGAAATAAAGTACTAACTGAAATAGGGTAATAACTGAAATAGAGTACTAACTGAAATAGAGTACTAACTGAGATAGAGTAATATATGAATAGAGTAATAACTGAAAAACAGTATTAACCGAAATAGAGTAAAAACTGAAATAAATTACTGAAATAGATTAATAACTGAAATGGAGTAATAAATGAAATAGGAAAATAACTGAAATAGAGTAATAAATGAAATAGAATAATAACTGAAATAGAATAATAACTGAAATAAAATAATAACTGAAATAGAGTAATAACTGAAATATATAACTGAAATTGAGTAATAACTGAGATAGAGTAATATATTAATAGAATAATAACTAAAATAAAGTAATAACCGATATAGAGTAAAAACTGAAATACATAACTGAAATAGATTAATAACTGAAATAGAGTAATAAATGAAATAGAAAAATAACTGATATAGAGTAATTACTGAAATAGGGTAATAACTGAAACAGAATAATAACTGAAATAAAATAATAACTGAAATAGAGTAATAACTGAAATATATAACTGAAATTGAGTAATAACTGAAATAGAGTAAGAACTGAAATAGAGTAATAAATGAAATAGAGTAAGAACTGAAATAGAATAATAACCGAAATAGAGTAATAACTGAAATAGAGTAATAACTGAAATATATAACTGAAATTGAGTAATAACTGAAATATATGACAGAAATAGAGTAATAACTAAGATAGAATAATAACTGAAATAGAGTAATAACTTAAATAGAGTACTAACTGAAATATATAACTGAAATAGAGTAATAACTGAAATATATGACAGAAATAGAGTTATAACTGAAATAGAATAATAACTGTCATTAAGTAATAACTGAAATAGAGTAATAACTGCAATAGAGTAAAAACTGAATCCAAAGCCTTTTCGGTATCAATGCCTAATCAACAGTTGTCGAAAACTGACCAAAGCATATAAGAAAAGGACAGAAAGGGTATGTTGATTACCGTAGCTGTAATTTCGGTATATATAGAATGGGATAAGCGGTATTCGTTAAATAAATCAATACAATATTGTGTTCTTTATTGTTTTTCATGAAATGGTCTTTTTAACAAGACGATTTGCATGCACATGTGCCAACAGTTTTAGCAATAAAAATTGTACTTGTAAGACATGACAGTTTATTTAAGTTAATGTGGTTGTATTTGAAACAAAGTCGATTTCGTCCTCGTCTCGCTTACTTTATAAAATATATTGAACACACGTTTAATTATCCATATTTATATTTCAAATGCGTAAATAGGTTAGATACAATTGCATTCTCGTACTCTGAAATTAAATAAGAGAGAGAAATATTGTCCTTAGTGTATCGGCATGCATGTGTAATATTCACTGTTTAGTCAACAGGATCAATAATGAATGAAAGAAAAACACTAATTTTCTTTCTCAATATTTTTTGCAATATATATTGATTTTCACATGATTATAGCCAGTAGTGAATCCATGTTGTCACATATTTTTTTTGTATATCATGCTTTAATATTACATCTAAAGACTGTATCGATGGCATTACAGTTACAGCTTTTCAGCTCCCCTGAGTACAACGAACTCAAAGAGAGATTTTGTGATACGTCTTTATCCGTCTTGGGGCATACGGCGTCAACATTTTGCTTGTGAACACACTAGATATTACAGTTTTCATCCAAACTTCACCAAACTTGGTTAGAATGTTTGTCTGTAAGGAATAGAGGATGAGTTCGTAACTGGGTCATGTGGGTTCAAACAGTAGGTCACTAGACCAGATTTAAGAAAGAAAAAACTTGTGAAAATGCAAGAGGCCACATGTATGGCCAATCATCATCAAAAAAAATCAGAATACAGCCTCAGAAATATAATAAATAAAAATGCATTACAAATATACATTTGTTATCATAGTTTTCAGGATATATTCATATATTCAATCCAATTTGAATTAAAAGTATTAGAAACCTTTTGTCTTTTCTCTATTGTTTAATAAATGTTAAGTTCAACTAGAAAGAAGACACTTAGTTTGAGAGAACATCTGTGATTTTTAAATTTTATTTTCTTTGTGCACGTGGCAATAGATGGTATGTATATACGTCAGTTCTAAACAATACACCGAGTGTCTTAATAGTGAGGCAATAATTAAAGAGCGTGTGAAGTGCGGATTATTTGGTTCTTCGTGTCATAAACTCACGTTATTTAGTCCGATTTTTTCCTCTCGAAACATATTTAGTTGTTTGTAACTAAACAATCATCGTAACTTGTTGTCATAAAGTTTCTACAAAGAAGGATTGGAGAATTGACACCGTCTATATAAGGTTATGTCTTATCAAGTTTTTAATTGTTTCGCTATGGGAAGACACTGTTTCAATAAACCCTTTACATGTCTAGCTATACCTCCAAGTACACACTTTAATTCTGTCCGACACAGTTAACTCCTGTGCAAAAAGTTTACTATAAATAAATCAATCAAATTGTATTAGTCGATATAACTCTTGCAAGTAGTTTAAGTGGTAATAAATAACGGGCACACGTATTGAATAGTTGCGTAGGAGTGGCTTAATGTTCGTAGATTGAAATACCAATGCAATTAACCAGAAAAGTAGCGGTACATTTTACGGCGCATATTTCAATTGTGGTCCAGACTTAACTTTTATCAACAATTGACTGCATGTCTAGACATATAAATAAAGGTTTCGTATATGCTGAATCACATACACATAACTGTTGGGTTGGGCCATAGAACAATGGTTTACGTAGACATAACACAGTTGTTTTCAACCCAAACAAAAGTACAGATAAATGTTTCCTACGGGAACGTCGAAAATTTAAAAAACAGCTCTTTTACTTTCATAAAAACAGAACTTGCCGATATCTTATGTTCGTACAACGGCTAAAGAATTACGTTTTCTTCCGCCTTTTAGTAACATGTTTATTAAGTGTGAAAAATTCTTTAGAGAAGTTGTCAGTAAAAAAAGTGCCGGACAAATCAGCTGAACAAGTGCTGTATCGCAATACAAAGCGTTATTGTTGTGTGTTTACATGTACCAATTCCAATGAATGATAAAATGGACTTGGGTATCATGTTTTCCAAGAAGAATTATTTTTGCGGCCATCTGCAAATGGAAAATTGTTTGTCGTGTTAATTACTGTAATAAACCTTTGTTTTATATGCAATTCTTTTTGGAAGTGGTATAGTGTTCATAAAAATACACAGGAACTAGCTGGAAGTCATATTCTAGACGCGGTATGCATGCACAAATACTCAGATAGTATCCGTATATATTTATTTATATATATATATATACGTATTATATACGTATTATGGTCTCGAATACAAATGATACAAATAAGATACACAGATTGGATGTTATTATTCGCAATTATTGACATATATTTTTTTTTAATCAGATATTGTTGTGTTCTTTGAAAGAAAATGGTCGATGATTGTTGACTTATATTTATCAAAGTCAATAGACAAAAATGCAATCTTCTGCATTAACTCCTAAAATAAAAAAATAAAAAAAAATTCTTCCAAGAAGTGTCCAATTGAACTTTTGTAACGTAAAAGCTGTTCATGTTAATTATTTCTCTTTTCATCATACAGAATTTACATAAAATTGTTATTCGCTTAAAACCCATTCTTAGCTTTAATGAGGCATAAACTAGTTTTATGTTATCATATTAGTAGAGTCGTTTAAAATGGACCGATCTTTTTAAATTGACATTATATACAACCGGCCTCACTAATATATCGTTGCCATTGTTCTGGAAAAATCATCATGCAAGTTCAACCCCAGCCCTCTCCCCGCGGTTCCTTGTCGACCTCTCTTTGGGATTCCTGTCTAAAGCGTGTTGGTAAGTTCCCTGTCTTTACTAACAACGAAGAGGACGTATAATGCGCCTTTACTTAATCAAAAAGCACGAGGTTTCAAACCAATCGGAAATGATTGTAACGTGCAAATGCTTTGACATCGCAACGTATTCTTGTTAAGAAAAAAAAACTAGACTATGAGAACTTGTACATTTACCATTGATCGAAATGTTCCAGGATAAAGTTTTAATATGCAATAAAAATAGAAACACGGAAATCGCTCATAAAATATATTTTAATGGCAAAATAATAAATTTAAAACTAATTTTATTTTCTAGGATATTTAAAATTGATAATAAAAACGTAAAAACGATTAGCTTTGTCATGAAATAAATTACTTTTAAATTAACTCCCTCATATGACTATCTTGCTTTCTCAAATTATTCAGTCATGTTTCATTGCATGTTCAACATCATAGTATGGGTGTGATTGAAAAAATAAGTATGATAAATTGGAAGGATATAGATCTTAATTGGGAAAGGGCTTAATTTGACTAAAACATTTGTGATAATTGCATTACTTCGATGAAACTTGAATCAAGTTAATGCATTTATACATATGTTTTTAAAGCCCTTTATTAGTGTCCTTCCAGTTGTGTTCAATCCCTTGCGGATGAAAACTAAGGATTTTTTAGGAAAATAGTCACAAACGTGGACGCCTCTTCACTTTTAAAGGGGTTACATGTTTAAACGTTAAACTTCAATACAAAATATGCGTATTGAATTGCAAAGCATAATTGTAAAATATACTTTTGTAAGCCTAAGGCAATTATGTTTTTATTTCAATTATATTTCTATTTCAATGTGTTTTCTAACCTTATTTTATATTTGATTGTTTAAAACTTTATATGATGCTATTCAATGTTAACAGTTTCTAAAAGACTATAGTCCGACATGTATTGTCTTATTTTGAAAAGATATCATGTAATTGGTTTTAACAACTGTCTACCCTTTTACCATTACTTTACACAGTTGTTAGGACGCGCAAGCACATGCAAAAAGAACAACAATTACATGTACAGACACACATAGAAAAGTGTAATTGTAAGCATTTTGTGTGTTTTGGAACAAGATGCGTATGATTATATAACACAAACGATGCTTGCTTTAGATAAAATTTAAATATCTGTGAAAGTTTCTCATTTACCTATTCAGGCAAACCTGAAATTATATCTTATTCGTATTAAATCGAACAAACAGAGTAAACAACAAGTTGTGAAAGCCACAACAATCTCCTCTATCAACAGTTATGGAGGCTTGCATTTTAATAGCATACATACTTATTTAATCGTATTTTCAGTCAAATACTTGTTTTTCTAACTAATACAAAACCAAAAAAAAATATGCAGCCAAGCTTCTCTTGTCTCGTTGTCCATTGACATGACACGAAGATCACTTTATCACATATATGACTTTGCAGTGTGTTTGTTTTTTGTAGAAGCCTTGTAATTCACCTTATTTTTTTGTTGAAACGTGATCACACAATGTTAAAAAGAAATAAAAAGAAATATATCAATTCGTTTGGAAATCTGACAGATTTGTCTATAAGATATATGCATGTTTGCTTGTCTAGCATGTGAAAACGTCATTCAAAATGCTGCTACTGCTTGAATTACAGCAGTCAGTCTATTGCTTCCAAACGCTCCAATGAATTTGTATAAAACAGATATGTGCAATACATAATGCTATAATATAATCAGACATGAAGTCTGTTCGCGTATTCCGTTACAGTGCACATTGGTATACAGAGTTATCTTATATGAAACTAACAAGTTTGACATTTTACAAGATGAGGATGGAATTACAGTCCAATTGGCAATTTGCACAGTGCACTATTTTGAACCTTGTGCTCAAAGACTCGCTATGCAACATATATACATTATTATATTTTTCATATAAACATGTCTGTATGCGGCCGTTATTTAAAATGCCTAGATATTGAGTAATATTCGATTAGAATGAAACTTATTTTTTGTTGTATGTTATTTTATTTTCAATATGACAAAATATAAGTACAATATCACATAATTTCACAACTGCATAAACTATACCAATTCATGATGTAATCAACCCATAAATGTTGTTAAAATTATGATTTGAATCACGCTGTGTAAGTGTAAAAATGACGAATTATTGCCAAACAAATGTAAATCATTAGAATCAAGATTTATTAAAGATTTACACCGTTATTATTATTAACAAGATCACTTATTTCTAGTACATAGGTCTTTCATTTAACGTTATATATCATGCACAAATAAATATAAACATACATTAACAATCGTTTTGAATTTATAAGGTCTGCACTTCTTTTTTTGTAAAATAAAGTGAGTTTAACATGCGATTAGAAGAAATATTGCCTTGCTATAAACATAGGCAATTTCAATTCGTTATCCTACCTGCTCCAAAGTTAGTATGAAAAGTTTGTGAATCCCTCGGTTGCTCATCTATGAGATTAACCAAATAAACCTTAGGCAAAATAATAAGCGCTTATATGCTAAAATAAAATTGATTTTTATATTTAGTTAATAAATAATAAAGATTTTTCTATTAAATTTGACGTTTTTTACTTGCTTTGTAATTCGAATATTGATACACAGAAAAAGAAATATGTATGCAAATAACCATTAGCAAGAACGCACTTGCAATTGAAACTGAATTGTTATTTCTACAAGTTATATTTCACGTGAGACTTGTTAATGCAGAAATGCGATACATTTAAATCATTGTTTTCTGGAAATTACATAGCATTATCTTTCAAGGATAAACAATTTCACTGTAAATTAAAAACATTTGCTGAAGTAATATATGTACAGTCATATTAGGTTAAGTACAATATTTCTCTAGAATGTATAAACTTTCCGTTTACAAAAGTCATGTAGTTTTATAAAGAAAAAAAAAGATGCGGTTAATTCGTACTAGAATTTTCGATTTTGCTAGATCTTTGTATAATAAGACTTATATACATACAAACATACAAACATTTGTATGTAGTAATATAGTGATACTAATAGTAATACTAGTTACAATACTAATCACATTATTATTATTATTATTATTATTATTATTATTATTATTATTATTATTATTATCATTATCATCATCATCATCATCATCATCATCATCATCATCATCATCATCATCATCATCTTCATCTTCATCATCATTACAATTATTATTGTCGTATTATTTACAATGGTTTACAATGGTGATAGTGTTTAAAATTGGTACGCGTGCGTGCATTTGTGTGTGCGCGCGCGTGTGAGTGTGTGAGTGTGTCAGAAAATTTCTCCATTTCTCCAAACAATTTTATGATACTGTTACAGGTTGTTATTATAGAACAACTGTTGGAGACTACCTTAAAATCTAGTGATAAAACTTGTCCGAACATCAAATTAAATCATTTTGTTGATATAACATGTTCTATTTTATATCAAATGCTAATTGTAAACTCCGTCTAGTCCACACATGTTAATTCTCATTAAAATTCTAAAATGCTTGTTTACTTTTGTTATCGTAGTTCGCAGGTAAGGTTCATATCGTCATAAAAATCGGTGTCAGAAAATGGGTGCCCTACATTATAATGAAGATTTTAAAGTATGTACGCCGTGCTCAAGTCATTTCACTACCATGACAGTGATTTGCCGAGTATCGTTGTTAAACGATTTATGTAATTGTCGGCGTTTGAACGCAGTGAATCAGACGAAAATTAATTTCCCTTAGGTTATTTATCAACGGATAGGATGCGTTGCAAAGAGCACGAGGTTTTCGTGTCCTAGCAGCTGATTATTCATTCAGCCTTATATATTGTTAGGACCGGTATCGCTATATAAGATTTATTTATAAAATGGAACGTTTACTAAACGACGAATTGGTGTAACAGAAAGAACAAGCCAGCAACTAACTAGTACAATAATGTTTTATTTTAATAAACGATTAAATTTATGGCGTAATAAAACAATAACAAATAAATGAGAGAAAATTTTAGAAATCAAAATAAATATTAGCTTACAGTTTGTCCCCTCAGGAGGTATCCCTTTAATAGTCCAATTACTAATCCAAAATCGGATAATCCTGAAGAGTTTTTGGTAGAATGTCCTCGTAGTTAAGACAGTTAAATTATCCAAAGGTGAAACAACACACGAATGTAAATGATATAATTCCAAATTCAACACTTTAATATTTATATTACTGTATAATATAGTAAATCCACGTAAGTATCAACACAGAAAATTTAATAAAGTAGCAGTAAGTATTTCCAAACTATATGTCCAAACTCTTAAGTACACTTGAAAGCAAAACTGTATCCAAACTTACAGTAAATCGGCTAACACGCCATTATATAGACCCAAAAAATTTCTAGAACGTTCACGAACCCAGAACATTCTCGAAACCCAGTTAAAAATAAACAAATGTACTTTCTAGAATGATCCTTTTCTTCTAGCAGTGACGCGAATGCTACGTCATCAAAACCACAACAGTAAACAACCCTTAACCTGACAAGCGTAACCTTAAACGCTGGTGTACTACTGTACATAACTATATATATATATATTATTAACGACTAAAAATAATTTCTTTATAAATGTTATGTGTACACATAAAATTTAATGAATTAAATATTTGTATATTGGTAAATGTGATTATTGTTTTGTAGACAAAATGAGAATTTGTCTGTGTAATAAACAGACGGTCGTTGTTCCAAGCGGCTTATGCCAAATAAAGGTTGTTTTGTTGTACTTTTGAAAGAATGTATGTGTGCGAGTATCAGAGTGATAGCGTCAGTGTTGGGGAGGAAACTATAAGAGGACATGAAGAAAGTACAATCAAAACACTTACCACTATCTAAGTATAGGTTATACAGAGCGTAGCGAGGGAACATGTATACAACTCCTCGACCACTGCACGATTCTATAACCAAGTTGGAACATAGGTTGGATCATCCATTTAGATTGCGAGATTTATTTTAGCTAAAAGGCATGATGTTCAAGAGACGTTTTTTTCCGTGTTGCAGGCCAATCTTAATATGTCTGGTCACCAAAGCAGGCTGTCTATATTGCTTATAGATGAAAATGCAAGAAATTATAGATAGCAGTGTCATGTTACTATCAACCTATTAACATTGTTTTGATGGTGTCCGACTGAGAGACAAAAACAGAAAAGTTGCACAATTTTGAGTTAAATTTTAACTAGGTGACGAAAAACACAGTCGGAGGTCATGCTTGCGAACAAGGGTAACTATGCAATTATCTTCATTATCATCCTCTTGCTCCTCTATCTCGTCTTTCTCATCCCTATAAACATCACAATTACCACCAAAACAACTATCAATATCAATAGCAATACCTCTATCACCAGCAGGGTGGAATGACCGAGAGGTGAAATCGCGACTTCTACCGGCTCTGGCTTTATTGTCCCTCAGCGTGTGGGCTTCAGTCCCAATCTTTATCAGCAATGTTAGCATCGCCACCATTACCACCGTCACACTTATCATTAACTTAGCTATCACCACCACAATCATCAACAATGCCATCATTACAACAAACTCTTTCACCATCCATATCACTACTACCACTATTAACACCACCACCATTACTACCAACATCACAATTAACTACCAATACCATAAGCGTCACCACGACCAACATCAACACCACTAAATTCACGACATCATCTCATCATAACCACAACACGACCAATCACAACATCAGCACCTTTACTACCACAGCCACCACTAATACTATCTCCACTGCCACCACCATAATCATCATTTACATTATTATAAAAACCACCATTACCAGAGCATTATCATCACTATATCCACTCCAACCAGCACGATCATCGTCATTATTAAGACAAGTTTAACATTATCGACATCAACAAGAAGAAAAAATATCCTTACCTTAGTATTCAACCAAAAATATCAAAAATCTTATCATCATGACTTTTAAAAGCATTACATCACAAACATCATCAGCATCAACAACAACAATAAATATGTTTCATTTAAACAACACCATCAAATTAACTTCATATTGTTAACAACAACAAGCCGTTTTTAGCATTTTAGCATTTTCCTGCAAGTTTTCTGTGAGAGATTTTAACAAAGCATCTCTTGTGGTTTACGGTGATAGATAGGAAATGAATGCATTTACAGATGTCTTTAGTGAGTATGTGTTGATGTTGTTATTATTTTCATAAATAAGACATATATGTGGTTATATCAAAACTATTTTGTTAGACATTCCATTTGTTTTTGTCATTTCGTGTTAAAGTGTTTCAACGTGCCACGTATCTTGCAGACTAATCCTACAGCTTGGCAAAGCCAGGTACTTCACTTGCAATCCGTGCATCAATATACCATTCGTCATACGGCTTGCCTGGGCAATTTCGAGCAATTTGATTTGACAAAGGAGGGGAGGTATGATCTAATTCTGAATTTATTTATTTTTAATTTTAAGCACATGGCGATAATGCATTTGAAAGTCGCGTTTCGCGTCTTCTATGCAACATAGGAAACTATGTTTTTCTCGTGATGTGTCCTGTGTCGTTCAAGATTGCCGTTTAAGTTTTGTCTGTGCATGCAAATCTGACTCACCTGCAAGTGACTAAGCAAAACGGTAGATACAGCATAACTGTACGGGACATCTGGATAAAGCGCTATGGGACAGTTGCCCCTGTTGATGATCAACTCTACATTCTGTCATGACTGTGATGTGAATACCATGGTCCATTTAAAAGGTCGAAATGGCAATTCCTGTGGATTTAATTGTTTTATACAAAATGTTAATGAGATAATTATGGGCCTGTGCGTTGAGGCATTAAACCAATAGCCAACGAAATTATGATAAGTAGAAATCAAGTCTACATATTAATATGGTAAAACAATATGATCTATCATTGACTGAGCGCCTCCATCAAATGCAGACTTGCTCCGGTAAATACATGTACATGCAGTGTTTTAACTGCAGCCATACAGATATCTTGAAAAATGGCATTCGAAGTGCAGATTCAAGCACCATTTGCTTTAATAAGTTAATGGCTCTGAAGATGTTAACTGTAGTCGATCAACAACACCAATTGGCATCTGTGGGAATATGTAATTTCATAAATAAATACTGTATACTTCAGCATATTTCATCACTTTGGTTAATATGCCATGGGATGGACTATACAATTTTTTTGACATCTATACACTGTCCTTTAACCGTACTATCGGTTTAAAATCAAGTACAGTAATGTGAGAGTCCCGTCGTCTTCGTCACATCAACGATACTCCTCCGCCCATAGAATAGTAGACATGTATTTTAGTTTGCAGAGATACCAATTTCTATATGCTTGGTAGCATTGACATTGTAACTACATTGTGGATTCTCCATAAAATTGATATTGTCCACATTTAACCAATTCCCTAAGATGATGCTTTATTTAAATGAAATGCTCACTGAAATTGGCACATGGGAAAAGTTTGTTTTGCGTACATTATCTGATAAAATATGGGTCCTAATTCGGTAAAAAGTGTTCTTACTATTATTTTTTATTGTTGTATTTTTGTCTGTCTGTATCTTTCACCAAAGTTTAGAACATACCATAAGAACAATAATTATTTGTGTAATGTGAGGTTGCTGTACATGTGCAAGTTCTGCTTGTACACTTCAGTTTTATAACCTTATGTACCGTTGTAAAAGTCACGGTTATAATCTGCACGGAATTCGCCTGTGTCGATTATTCTGTTCCTGCATAGAAGACAATTCACGAAGGGGCAGAATTCATTCGCCAAAATTCTGTTACCGATGTCTGGTTCAGACATATGTTGAATTATAGCGTCTTCTATTCGCTTTTGTCGGGAAATCGCAGCAACTGATAGTTTAAAGCCCCTTTGTTTCGCATATGTAGTCATTACAGTTTTATTTACCGACGGAAAAATACGGCGAGGTCTGCTATTCAGCCATATATTAGGTGCTACTGGAATATGTAAAACTCAATCCAATTTCAAAAGGCAGCGCAATAACTACCGGTAATGACAGATGATTTGATTATTACACTTCAGCCTTCTTTTGCATGAATAAATCATTTTTATTGTCGGTTTGCCATCAGAGGTGGCCCATAAACCTTTAAGCAATTTGTTGAAAACGATATCCCCCCAAATGTTCAAGTTTAATATACGACAGGTACATTAAGTTGTATGAAATGAGACAATGATAGCTGTATAAAACAGCTAATGTCTAGACTATTAATGTTTGCTTTATCCAGTAACGCAATTTAATAGTTAATGTGAATTTAATGATTTCAAGGGAATGCAGCGAAAAATAGTTTGACATCTATAATACGCCATATTCAAGTGTTTATGTTACAATGATACATAGGATGTATACATTAGGATAGCATGCTTAATGTTATTTTGTTATTAAATTAAAGTGTCCACAGAACATATAAGAAAAAAATTTACACCGCCTGTGCTTTTTTCCCAGTTTTATTTACTTCTTTATGGAAAATAGTCATATGTGTTAATTGTTGATTATTTATATTTTAAAATGTTTATTATCTTATACAATATATACGGTTACCTTGTTAGTGTTGAAATGTCAATGTGAAATTGAGAACTCAACTTTATACATGTACACAAGCACACTGCACCAAAACACCACCAAGATTGACAGCTATGGCAAAGATACTCTTTCCACAAAATTAAATCGACATTTAAGTCATAGCGAATTAATTAACGGTGATGTCTTTGAAATGGTTTCGTTATTTCATTTAAGGTAGGTTTATATTGATTGACGTCTAAATTCGGTTTTTGAACATGAAATATGTATATGCAGTATATTACATTACTTGCCATAGCAGCGCAGAAACATTTGTTCAAGATTTGTATAATTTGTTCCAAGCCATACAATTTTCTGAATGAAATGCAAAAAAATAGTCTCAAAGCATCATTATAGATTCCCATTCTCGCACTTCCTAAACGCTTTTTTTAACAAAGAGTGTAAATGAAAATAGTTCATAAAAGTAAGATCAATAAAAGCAAGTAAACTGATGAAAATAATCAATATAGTATATACAAACAAAATAGGTTTATTCTTTCAATCGGATTCCTTTGTCTTTGAATACATTATTTATGATTATGTCTTTCTTGAATAAATATGTTTAAACTAAACAAAACTTCACTTATGTTAATGAACTATTAACGTATGTACTATATGTACAATAAATAAAAGCCTCGGCAACCTAACAGTTCTAAACGAAAGGGGATTTTGAAATAAAAAAGCACAAGCGATAATTTATAAGAAAAGGTTGACGTCATATGATAAAAAAATCTAAAGACGTTATATGTCAAAATTAAAATATAAAATTAACAAAACACAAAGGAAACCAGCGAATTTTAGAAGACAATGCAAACCATCAAAACAAAATATAGTATTGTGAAGCGATTATAGGTAAGGGAATCGAATTGCTGTGTTACAATAGGCCGGGGATACATACGCAAATTACATATAATAACAGCAAACAACATTCCTAAGGTATACCTCTTGTAAAATCTCACGTAAAGGGCATGGGGACTGTTCAAGTTGTCTCACCTATGAAGAGCACGAATGGAGAGATGTAGAGTCTGAGTTCCAACAGTGGCTGTCCAAATTATGCTGTAAGTCACCGTATTCATGTAGTGTCAACAACCTCTACGGTCATCGTGTAATTTAACAGCAATTCAAGTTCTTTACTCTAAAATGGTCATTTACAAGCAATGCAGTAAATAGGAGGATTCCCAGGTCGTACATTTCCCGATAGTTTTGTACAGAGGTCAGAAACTTTATTGTGACCCTTGATTTTGTTGATCTTTTATAAAGCATTTCCATTATATACGAGATAAATTATGTTAAGTATGTTCGTACTTATACTATATTTTGAAACAAAACAATCATATCGCTGAACTAATCTTGATTTAGTCTTCCTTAATCTTTTGTTTCTTAAGTCTTGTTGTAACAAATGATAAACTGGTTTCTAGCATTGACTACCATCCTCTACTTTAATTCAAACTCATGCAAATCTTGTAGTACTAAGATATATAGTAATACCATAGGAGGTAGCACGTGGCAATCATAATCAATGTACAGATAATGCACAATACTTAAGTTGATACTAAAGCTAAAATGCGTTAATATAGGTTTCTTCACCACTGGACGTTAAAGACAAGACCAGATGGCAAACCACCTTCATAAGAAATGTCTATAACAGGCATAATTGATAAGTTAAATCAAGATTTAATTTCTAAAAAGGCTTTTTAACATTTGTAAAGAAAACCTTTTTAATTAATTTTTAATGGCGGTAGTAAAGATCACCAATATGTTCTTAATAGTAGTACCTCCCGAAAACACAAAAAAGCAAAGCAACAAGAGTATGGCACAGAAAACTACAATATCGGTTGATGCCTCATTGTTTCCGAGCTTATTCCATATGCACTGATAACAGCAGGCTGAAGCCCTCCAAATCATACAAAAGGGTTATGAAATTAAACTTCGCCATGTTGTACTAACAATAAAGCTAAACAAGCAAGCATAAACATATATTCCTTGAGCGCGTGTTAGAATCCTACAACACCAATATCATCATGTCTTTTTCTGTATTTTTATATCAAAATAAATATAATTTAATATAAATTAATAAACCATTTTCCATATTCAATATTTATCGACTGTTTAGTTTTAGAATTAATTGTAAACTGCGGGCAAATCAAAACGGTATTTGAAACAGTAAAACTAACGTGCCTATTAGCAGTTCTTTGGTTTTAACCATAACCAAATCATAGAATGCAAGCAGCAACATACGAAAGGCATTACTTAGGTAAAATCATAATTTATAAAATTCACAACACTTGTCACAATTTCCGCTGACCGGACCGCGTAGCGCAATTGGTAGGCTGTCGGCTCCAGGTACTGGAGGCCAATGGTTCAAACCCCGGCCGTGACATTCCATGTCGTTAAAATGGTATTTGTATAACTATTTTGCTAACGATAGTGCACTTATAATGAAGGATGTATGTGTCTGGTTGACCTAGTATAGGGTAATGAGATATAGTGTGGTATCATGGCGAGTGTTTCCGATATGTACAATGGGTGCAGCATTATATCTGTTTTAGGTTGTCAGTTAACTAAAATGTTGTTAGTGAGAAATGAAAACGATCCAAGCAAATATTTTCAGGTTTATTCCACTGATATTCTACTTATACATCACTATCCTGGTACTTACGTATACACTGTTATTAGATGTAATTAAGAGCCCGCATATTTGCCTCACGTTCTGATTATAATGAACTCCCCGGGAGATATTGTACGTAAGCATATTTAGAACTGTAATCAATATCAATATTATGTAATTTTGTGGGGCTGTTATAACAACAATAATACTTCTTCCACAACCTAATAAAATGTGGACATTATTATATTTAATAAATTACTTTTATTATTTTTAAAGTCATTACTAAGATTTAATATACGTCAACGGAATGTTTGCTTTAAATAGATCACTTCTTTTTGAAAAAAAACAACAACAAAATATATCGGTATTCACAGATTTTGTTCCTCATTCCTTACTTATCAAAATAAATATGTTAGAGGAATGCATTTTAAATCCGTAACCATAAGACAAATACATAAATGTGTGCATGGGTCATTCATTCTTCATATAAAAAAAAACGTTGTTCTCATCTGCCGCAACACACTCTCACTTTCTTGCCATACTGCAGCGATAAACTGCTTGTCAGATAGTTTGGAAAATCTATTTTCATGGAGTTTTTAAAGTTAATTAAAATCGTTTGGAGTTAACATTAGGGTCATGATTTTATGAAACATCTAAAATCTACCACGTGATAATAAACTTATTAGAGTTATCCCCTTTTAATTTACGATACCATTAAAAGTGTGGCGCATTCGTATATTGATATTTCGTTGATCACTGGACCTAGTCCTTGTAGATGCTATCATTTTAATTGTGCTATTTATTGCAACAGTCAGTGATGCTTTTGGACAATTTTGTTATGTAAGATACATCTTTATAACATATATGTTATAATAAAAAACAAACGTCTTCTCTCTGAAAATAAGAATATATGTCAAAGTCCTATAAGTACTGCAGCATATACCAAAATTATAATTAGCACAGGACAATTTTATGCACATGACAGCCAAATATAAAATTAAAAACAAATCTGTGATGAGTCATTTAACAAAAATAGCAAACCCGACAGTTACTTCCTTGGAACGATCAGTCGGCAATACAGACCGACTGGAGTGCTTAAACCGGTTTTACAGAGCTCTAATCTTGCACGTCCTGGTAGGTTTCTCAAAAGCATGCAATGAAAAGAAAACCAATCTATATGAATAAAAATGTCCAAGCGCTGATCTGATCTTTTCTTTGATTAGTTATGACAAGAGTAGTGACGTCATTGGGGAAAAGGTCGCATTGTGTTTAGAAGTGAGAGATGTATTATTTCGATTAGAAGAGCTACACAGAAATTGTTGATTTAAATGAAGTTAACTTTTTGAATCAAGAAAGAAATGACCAGAAAAGAGTAAATGGTTGTAGCATCCTGTTCATTTGAAGATGGAATTGAGGAAAGTCCAATGTCCATCAAAAGAAATGCACGTAACAATCCGTGTTGAATGAATAAACTGAAAACATAGATTACATGCACGTGGAGAATGCAACCGGGCGTGTAATCGAATGGTACATCAATCGGATTGTTTAGTACGAGTCACTTGTCAGTAATTATGAATTAAGTGCACGAGTTAATTTTGATAACTGAGCATGAAAATATGGTTGGATTTAAAGGGGGATTAACTTGAATTTAATTTGATTTAAAGAGGGAGGGATATGTTTATGCATATTATCAGACTAACATATACAAGTAATTACAACACAACATTTTCTTAGCATTAGGCAATTATGAAATAGTGTTGTCCTATGATATATATGTATAATTGTTTAAATAACATTTGTTACGACGATTAACGACTTGTATGTACAAAATCAAAGTATGTTCTGGTCTGTTCTGTTTTGTATTTAGAAACATTCCGGATATGCGAGGTAAGAGCTCTATAATCCGATAAAGGCACACCAGTCGGTCATCGTGCAAACGGAAATTTCCAAGGCCGTAACTGTTGGGTTCGCTCTGTTTTATGTGCTTCGTCTCAATTTTTAATGTTCGGATCTTTTGGCTGTGTTATAGGGATGAAAAAAGTCACATCTAGGGCATGGGCGTTTAACATATTTCAAAAAAGCGTTTTATATTTAAATCAAAACACATACTAGTAAAAGATAATGCAAATTTCCACATTAAATGTTAAAAGCTGGCATCGATTCAGCTATGATGTTTATAAACATTATCGTAATTCTTTCTAGGAATGCCGGTTTTTCACAGATAATTCACAAATAATTCAGCATGGGCGACAACGTCTGCTAGTGCGACAACGTCACCATGGACTCAGCATGGTGGACGACAGGTGTTGAACAATTGGCACAATTATTTCCTAATTTTCGTTTTTGGCAAACGGATTAACGGGAGAATGACCTTCAACTTTCATATATATTAGTTAATATGGTTAAATATTCAATAACGAATTAAAAAGCCCTATGAGCATCGCTATATGTGCCTCATTTTGAAAAGGCGCCGGATAAAGGGATTCAAATGTCAAAAATCAACATTTTTTAGTAATAAAATATCAGCCACCAAACAAAAAAGCAAACCCAAAAGTTACTGTCTTGGAAGGAAAAATAGTAAAGAAAAACGTTCTGTAAGAATTACCACATAAATTTTAATCTGAACGTCTTCAAGTCTCAGGTCTCTTTTTTAGAAAACATAAAGCTTAAAATGTCCTATGCCAAAGGAAAATTTAAAATTTACCAAACGAGGATCTTTGTAGATGTCTGTGCCATATGTATGTAATTATTTTTCTATATTAAGTTATTGTTTTTTTTTAATTTTAATTTTGTATCATTTGAAACCATTAAAGCACTCGTACAATGGCACCGATTTCCGACGTCGACAAGTCACAGGCATGAACTAACTTTAGAATAACGCAACTTGAAAACATGTGTAAAGTATATAATTCGTCGCACCCTGTCGTTAAAAGTTCGATCTGGTTTTCCCGATGTGATTTGGTATTCCGAGGATTCACAGAAGTACTTAAGACTGTAAGTTGAACCAATGAGAAACACTTTTACCTAGTGAGTATTTTAACATATATGTCAATCATCACAATATATATAGAAGTCTATATTTATATTTAGTAAAACAGCAAACGGAATTTGATATTTTACTTGGTAAACATCATCTATAATGACATAAAATTAAATCGTCATATACTACCAGTTCTTATCTTAAGTAAAAGATTTTAATTAAAAAGAGTATACATTCTAAACGGGTATACTAATCTAAGTATACCATGTGCAATTCATTTATTTCGGATAAATGCTTAAGCACGTTTATTTCATTGTTATTTTGACGTTGCATATAAAATGTTAAATGTCAAATGTCTACACTTGAGTTGTTCCTGTTTGCTTGTAATAGTTATGACTTCATTCTAATTCAAATTCTGATGATGTTTATTGAATACAAGTACAATAAATGAATCCCAAGAGCATATGCGTTCAACGTTTTACTTTTAGTTGTATTATGTAGCAGGTTTATGTGCTTGGTTTATCTGCAGGAGAGTGTTTAGTGAAACGAACATTAAGGAGGATAGTTGTGTAAATCTTGATGGCTAGACATTTCCAGAGAATTTATAGCAATATCAATTTACAAATTCCATTAAAGAAATGTAACACAATACTGAATTCAACACATTTCTCCTTTCCGAAGATTGTTTTAATGTTACTTTAAACTTGTTGATTATCTAGCTTTAAAAGCTCGAACAAATTTATCTGTGTCGTAAATGGAAATTCTGTATTCTGATTTACTCGTATAAATTTGCATTATGGTAAAATTCACTTCTATTTTACCGAATACCTAAAATGTTGTTAGGCCTTGAACACAATCAAGGACACAAATAAGTTTATGAAAAGACAAACTGAGAAGGCGCTGCGTTGGAACTCCGATTTCTGTCTACAGACCTACCAAAATCAGTCACTCTTGTTTGTTCAGTTTATAATATCTAGTCTTCATATTATGTCACTTTTACATTTAACATATATGTTTATATATTTGTCTTTTTTTAGTTCACATATACATAACGACTGTGAGGTGTTTCTATGTTCAATGAAACGTATGTTTTGCTTCTTAAACAAATAAATCCACTAATGAATCGTTACCATTCTTTTTATTAGTGTATTATATCAATCGAAAATAGATAATAAAAATACGTAATATGAAACGTCTATATAACAGTAAAATACATTTATAAACATATAAAAATGCAATATTTCGAGAATGCATTAAAACAAATACACATGTTAAAATTCGATGCAAAGTGTTAAAATATTTTCGAAAAAAAAATGTTTGCCTGTTCGTTGGTGCGTTTTTCTACTTTCATATATCATTCAATTGTTCATTAGAAAAGCAGGCCTTCGTTATGTGCATTTTAACAAGTTCGTCTACTTATCTAACGAAATATGTATACGTTATATTTAGAGAGCTTTGAGAGAAGCAGAGTAAAAGTTTACTGGCCTCGCCGACACAATATCTAACACACTAAGATAATATCGAAAACTGATGTGCCAACGGGACATTTTGCATCCATGAGTGGATGTTTTATGTAATGATGACCATCATAGGCATCTACAGCTGTAGGTTTTGGTAGGAAAGTTTTATTAACACAGTTTATCTGTGAAAATAACATTCTGGAAGTGGAAAACTGGGGCGCTCTGTTAACATCCTCAGTCGATCCCTTATGCCGACTGACCAGTCTAAGGATATCTGTGTTTGGGCTGCTATATGTTGTAATGCTCAAAGGACTTTGTCATATTTCCTTATTCATGATTTCAACAATATTCTTGTGCAGTGTGATAGTCATACAATCTATGTTGTCATTTCATCCATCCTATAAGTATTGTTAAGTGTATTTCCCTGGTTTCGCAATTCTTTCTACATATGAACAGGATGCTACAAACATTAACATTTATTCTTGACATTTTTTTCTTTATTAAAAACTAAATTCATTTAAAATCAACGATTGTGTGTTGTTCTTGTAATAGAAATATTACTTCATTCTCTTCTAAAAAAAGTGGTCATTATTATGTTTTCAATTACGTCCCTCCTTTCTTTCAACGACGTCATAACTTATCTAAGTAAATGTCAGCGTTTGGACATGTTTATTCTATTAGATAAGTGTCCTTCTCATTGCCCGCATTTGAGGAACCCCCAGGAAGTGCGAGGTAAGGGCACGGTTAAACCAGTTTAAGCATCCCACTCCGTTCCTTTTACCGGCTGACCGTTTCAATGCGGTAATTGTAGGGTTGGCTCTTTTTGTTAGAAATGACTTATCACACATTTCTACTTAAATTTACATTTAGATATCATGTTAGTATCTTTTTAGTGTGCCAATACAAATGTTGGTATATGGTAAAATGTTCATAGGACTTTCTCATGTTGTATCATGTATTTTACTTTACTTTTTATTCTTTTACATTTTTACATTTCTTTGTTGTGCTTTTTTCTAGTTGTAGTTCAGATTTTGATATATCTGGTCAGGTCATTTTCTTATTTTTCTATTCATTGTTCTTCTTTCTTCGCTCGGTGAAACATTGTAAACAAAAATGGTTAGTTTGATTGCAGCCAGTGTTAAATAATAACATAATAAGAGCTCAATATTTATATGGACATTGAAGATTAAATATGTTAAAATAAGTATCCTTACAAACCGTTAACATAATACGGTTAGACTTTAAAATTTAAAGAAGGAAACCCATTTCATGTACCGGTATTCATTTTTAGATATCCTGTATAAGTTGTTGACATCGAAGTAACTTATACTAATGTATTAATGAAATGTTTGACCAGAGCAATCAAGTAATCGATAGTTCTGCTACTTAACTGTTTTGTGGTAAAAAGACATACATTAAAAGAGCCGTTACGTTTATCTAGAGACAAGGTTAATTTAAATAGACACAAACACGCAGTCAAGTGAGCAGCAGTACTTAATTCAAGATTTAACAGAAAATTTACGTATTCTGCAACTAATCAGGAGTCAT
This sequence comes from Sinonovacula constricta, assembly GCA_007844125.1. Lineage (NCBI taxonomy): Eukaryota > Metazoa > Mollusca > Bivalvia > Cardiida > Solecurtidae > Sinonovacula > Sinonovacula constricta. The sequence continues at coordinate 12,696,952 of CM017560.1, read as the reverse complement.
GTAATGATTACAAGAAAAACTCCCTGAGATTGTGTTCCGTTATTTGCTTGTTGCGTTGATAGATTCTTAATAATCCGCGATGGCTACTTTACATTGTTTAAGCTGATGTGGCAACCAGCGGTTGCTTTGCATTTGATCTTATGTACATTAATATACAAATCGTTGTGTCTGTCTTATAGAAAGATTACTTTTAAAGAACCAGTTGCGTCGCCTCATTGTCGTTATACAGTGTGCCGAATACCAATTAAGCATGTAGTTTCAGGAAGGAGTAAAGATGCTGAGAAGAGAAACATATATTTTGTCGGTTTTAATCCGGGTAAGTCAGACCCAAAAAATAAAATAATTGAAAAATACGACAAGACAAGACATTGTTTAATGACTCATCAGAGATTTGTTCCTACTTTTACATTTGGCTTGCATGTTAATACTTTTGTCCTGGGCCTTTTCAAATTGTGTATATGTTGCAATGCTCATAGGACTTTGTCATATATATTCTTATTAATGCAAAATATAAATAATTCTCAATAAAGCCTCTCATCGTTAACAAATATTTAATGGCCGGAATTATTATCAGGTAACTATCACGGTGTGTTATATGTTATCTTATTTCAGGAATATAAATAATGAATTGCACAATGAAATAAGGATTAAACACAAATGTATACTGACAATCCATTAATGTTGTCATCGATACCTATTTACACATGTAAGGATTCAAGCTACGTTTAAGGTTTCTTTGTCATTTACGTTTATTTTATATGAAAGCTGTCAGAATAGATTTGGCAATAATTACACACATATATGGTATCATGATTTATTCAGATATTTCTCCCTAATCGGATATGGTGTTTGATAGTTACAATTGCAACTATTAAAATCTATATCTGATTTAAAAGTTATAAATATCATTGTAACATCTCAAATGCATGTTAGGCGGTAATCAATGTAAATCTGTATCAGCATTATAAAATTACTTGCATTATCACGCATATCACGTGCTGACTAATATATATGTCTGTTATGTTGTTATGTAATAGTGTTTTAATTTACTTTGTTTATATCGTACACAATTATAAAATTAAAAATATACGATTGCATTGATGACGTCATGGAAGTATTTGTGCAACTGTTTAACGTTATTTTTGTAATTGACAACAGTGAACTTTATAGACATATTAAGAAAAGGTAAATAAATAAACTAAGGAATAACTAGAATACGACATATGATCAAATACAATCAGCTTTAACGTCATGATAAACAACGGGGAAATTAGACGTAAAAACATAAATGAAAGCAGATGCGAAGCTACAACTTTATTTGAAAATATCTGAATCAATATATATTGCACAAATACAAACATACTGTTAATCTCTTCGTTTATTGGTAAAGCATTAAGATTGTAACTTCATGCCCAAACATATAAAGCCAGGAAAAGTGTAACAAACACCTACACCCGTCTGTTTGGCTATTCGTCCAATCACATAGTGATTGATGGCCAACGAATTGTCTTGGCATTTAGGTGATCCAAAGGCAATGCCCCAAAACAATTGTCTCGAACTTTTATTCTTAGATTTATTCAATTCTTTCGTTTGATCCATATGAAATTTAAGGTTGAAACTATAAACTTCGCTATTGTGAACTGAATCCTTACGTTGTCTGTCAAAAAGATGTTGTTTCCTTTTTCGTTTTTAATTGAATGGATATCTCAAAACACATGACTTAACTGACATGACGCCATTTTTAAATTATTTGCCTTGATCATGTTACAAGTGCAAGTACTTTTTTTAATCTATCATAATGTGGTCTCTATGTTATTTGTCATGTTTACCTATGTATATATGTTGCTGCTGTAATTTGAGGTCATGACTTAGAAAAATGGCATTTCGATTCACTAAATCTGCACGTTTCTTGAAACATAGCGAAACATGTTGTTTACGCATATATAAAACGCAGTTTACCTGGGAAGGAAGGCTTTAGGATACAGAGTACTGAAACGTTTAGCCAATTCAATTATTGTCTTCGATACACATATTGTGATATGTACCAGTATATAAACGGCTCGCTTGGACTGGCATTGATTGTGTTAATTCATCCATACAAACAAATATTGTAGTGCTCGGTAAAGCATGTGATCAGACCCGTTCTGTCTAGACTGATCTGTTTAAATAACAGCACCAAACAAATGAATTGTGTTCTTCCGATTACAGTCTTGCCATGTAGCATGTGGATGTTTAAAGTATTCTATACCAAACATCTTCGTTCAGTTCTTTGTTTCTACGACTTAAAATAGTAAATCAAAATGTGTATTAAAATCATAGTGAGTGAATAATTCATGTACATATTGTATTATTTAAGTAGGACAAGGCATTAACTGAAGCGTAAAGCTTACACCGTATTTGAGAGACCCAATTCATTTGAATCCAGGTGATTCTGACCTGTCGTATAACATATTATCATTCAAACAAAATAAATATATATATATATATATATATATTATATTATATTTTCGGATGATTATATGTTATATATTGTCGACTGAATCAGATGTATTGTTTATTTGAGCTATACTTTTAAGGATTTTAATCTGTACTTAACTGGCGATTAGGATATGATTACATATAAATTATCATACGCGATCTAGTGATAAATCAGTATTAGATGAACATATAAAGTCGGTCAATTTTTACAAGTATCTAATTTTCCACCAAAAATGTATGAATTGGTTCAAATGATGTTCAGATATTGTGTATATTTTTATCTCTTGGGTCTGACAGCACCTACCCCATGTTCCAACCTCTATGGACCTACCATTTATCATTTAACTACATACATCCTGATTTAACTGAAGTTATCCGAGCTGTAAAAATTCCATTATCCGTACACATGACGGAGTTCGAACCCAGGATTTCCTCTTCTGTAATCAGGTGTTCTGCCTCATGATCTACAACAGTCAGACAGCTTTTAACCGCCTTCATTTTTAGACAGTCATCAACTGGGCAAAACTAGTATCTTGCCTGTTCCCGCCCAGCAGGGTTCTTTGGATAACCCTGCCTGACGCCATTGAAAAACCCTGGAAAAATCCCATTACGCCGGACGGGGATCGAACTTACAACCTCCTGCTACAGAGACAGATGCTCAAGCAACTGAGCTACACGGGCACCAGTCTCTGGAAAAGTATATTCACTACATAACGTACCCCCTGTTATGGTAGATTAATTTCAATGCATTGTAAATATATCCGAATGCGAAAGAGACAGTATGTTCGCCTAGAAACTTCCGATAATTAGAAAATTAAATTAGATGAAATGTATATTGAAGACAACTAAGATCTTAGTTTCAATTTTAACTTGCACCTTTAGTAATTTGTGACTTGTGAATAGCGACTTGAGATTTGTAACTTGCAAATTGTACCAATTGAACGCGAGAAACGTAAATTACAACGTATGAAAACGAATATGTATGTGTAAACAAATATCAATTTTAAGCATATTCAGTATTGCAATTGGCAACATACACTTAAAATTCCACAAGAATGGAGCTTCGTTTTCCGCACGGTAACGATGGCAAAATACATCTACACAAAGTCGCTTGTCAAGGGTTTCCCTTGTTATACCGCTTATCTTCTATTCCGAGTTAGTTGAGCAAACCGTGCACAATCATGTTTCTTTATGTCTTACTGCAAGTACACCTCGCACTTCAAATCCTGTTTGAATGTTCTATACGTTAGTAGTTTAAGCTTTTCGTCCAATTGATGGTTTCACAATTTCTAGAAATATTCTTTCATATTGTCCTTAACACTGTCCATATGAACTAATGTCATTTTAAAGAACTGGTCATTAACGTCTATTGATCGATGGTGATATGGACACGCGTATTACTTTATTGAATACAGCCATCAATCGCAATGCTGTTACTGTAAATCTAATAATAATGTTTAGCGTTATACTTGTCACATTAAAGTTATGTGTTGGAAGAATACAAAACAGTTTCGACAGCATCTACATTCACACACAAACGCCCTAACACATTTGCAAATATGCAGTTAAAATGAAACACATGGGCGAGACATTGTACATGTAATGTATACACAAACTAGTAAATTGTCACGTTTACAAGGATCAAGTCGGTAAATGGCCATTTTAGTAGACTTTACTTGTATGGCAAATGGTTTGGTCATTTTGATAAATTGTACATTTATATAGAACAATCAAGGACCGGTGTTTGAAAACGGTGTTTAGTTTTTACTTAACATCTCTTGTCGCCGCGGAATTGCACACCGCTGATCCGGGAGAAAAGCTGCGAGGTTGAAAGTGAAAAAGCGCGGGAGTCGAGTTATATTTGACTGGCGTCGCGGCGTCGAGTTTGTAATCGTCTCTACGGGGATACAAAATCTGTGGCTTTCGGCAATGATACATCAGCGTTGATGACAGGGCATTGCAAACATTGCTCGACCTGTTGTGTTTCTGGTCGTTGTTGAATCTGGTCGTTGATACAGTAACACTTAACAAATTTTCAAGATGATAAATTCAAAAATTGTGTAATCCAAATTATTTCAAACAGCTTAACATTATTTTCAGGGTTTTGAACCTTATATAGCCATAAACGCATAACGCTTGTTTGTCACTTTACTAAAACAAAGTACTCAGTGCTGAATTATCCATTCTTAGTTCTGACATCTGTACCATTGTTGACATTTCTGTTGACATTTACAGTAAGAAAAACAGATAAACAGGACAATTACTTTATGTTTGAATACGGCATTTCTAGACATATATTATGGTCTGCTGCACTGGTATCATATGTTATTGCTTGATATATAAATTCACTCAATTCTGCTATAGAAAAAAAAACCTTCTTCTGAACATCACACAACAGTTCCGAATTCATATCGCCGTCGTAATTCCTTAGAAAAATCCGTTTTATATGTGGCATCAGTTAAAAAAAACGCTCCTTCCAGACATATTTTGTAGACACACAAAATCACAAATGTGACTCAGTGTTGACCATGTGGTTAAATTTAGAGATATTTCACGGAAATACATTGGCATTTCAAACATTTACGTTCGGCTATGAAAATATGTTACTTTTAATTTTATAGTAAGTCCTTTAAGTCCTTACGTGGTTTGTTTGTATAATGGATATGCGTGTACCTAATAGTAAATAGTTTTTTATTAAAACATGTCAGCCACTACAAAAATATAACTACAGTGTATATACATTGTATGGTACTGTCATTATTTTTTTATAATATTTGAAATAGCACTATACAAAGGTTCACTTTGAAGTGAAATTTAACAGTAACAAAACACTTAGACAATAACTACACAAGTATCGAGAAAAAGTCGCCGCTTTGGAACTGTCGTCACCACAAGGATGGACTGGATTGCTTAAAGCTGGTTGACACTCGCACTACATGACGGTTGGTCTCCAAGACAGCTTTATTAATTTTTACATTTCAACTTAAGTAATTTTGCATTATGAATGAAATAAGATAGATTAAATGTAAGGAAAATGATTCTCAATTTAGAATAATTGAATCAAGACAAACCACAACCCATATTTCATGTATTCAAAGTTCGATATTTTGCACAGATTAATTAATGGTTTCAGCAGAAGCTACTTTCATTTGTCTAAAAGTAGCATTTATTTCAAAACATCAAACCAAACACTGCTTTAGAAATTAATACATTTATTAAACTTTAACTTAGTTTAACTTATTAATTTGACGATCGTTTTCCTAACAATCCATCAAAGGAAGTAATTACATTCAGTCGCAATTATTCACTGCTAAAGATGAAAGCCATATAAATCTACTTACATTTAGGGCTGGAATTACTAAATGCACTCTGGATTCAAGCATTAAGCACCTGAAAATCACGCTGTCGGCACGAGAATAAAATATTTACAATGGCATACATTTACGTGCATTCGCTTTCATAATCTATTTAGAATTTTAGGGTTATAGGCATTTCGGATTTCACAAACTTCCATAAAAGTTTCATAAAACCAGTGTGTCTGCATGTTGCCTGAAAATACAACATCGCCGTCGGACTTAACGTTGGGGTTAGTTCCAACAAACACCAATGTTTATGGCAATAATGTTGTCACTGGACGCTAATTCAGAACAGCGTCCCTTCTCGAAAAGTGCTACTATTTTATTTCGGCTTTTTTTGTAATGCGCACTGGTCACGTGGGATTCAGGACAATTAAAACCCCTAACTATTACCTGTTTTTCCGTCTCGTTTGCTCTCATCATGTTTGAGACGGCTACCGGAAATCATCAGTTTATATGCTTTAGCGATATACTTTACAAATCGTATAATGTGATATGCAAACGTTGGAAATACGTTAACGTTCGATTATTTTCGTTATGATCCTGACTCATCCATTGAACATAAACGTTCACTTTTGCATCGACAGAAAGGTGAATGCAATTTTAGCTTCATAAGCTGTTGCATTTTTGGTAAAACTACCATGGTTTAGACTTGCCGATTTTTTTAATTCTTAAAAAATAAGTGTTGCAGCTTGCTTGCCACAAAACACGTAACGGACATAGGCCCAAATCTGTTTATGTGGCACCGATTCTCTTCACAAAGTCGAAGAGGTGGATGTTTTTTTTGGCTAATATGTGTGTACACCAAAGAACGAAATAATTACAATGTATTAAAATATTAAATTATTTTTATGTCAAATTAACTTATTACTTCGATTGGATAATTTATTGATTCCATTTTCCTAGAGTTTCGTTGGGTTTTTCTTTGGTACTACAATCTGTCCTAAAACTTTAATCCGAAATTTATCCATGGAATGACAAAGCTTGTGTCTTAAACAAGACAAACAAATGACTCTGGTGACCGCTGGTATCCATCAAATGTTTCTAAAACATTACACATTCGCATTTTAATCAATATTTTATAGAAGGTTGCTTTAATCTTTGCGGCATTGATATCAACGGGTCAAAACAGAGACTCGCTGGTTGCATGCGGACGAGCAACAGATTAAAAACAAGAGTGGAAATATTAAACAGATATGCTAGTATGCATATTTTTTCCGTACTAATGCAATAAATAAACCCTTTATATATTTTATAATCAAGTAAATCAATTTCACAAAGATGTTATTATTTTGTCAAAAGCACCTAGAGTTATAATATTTAAATGTGACATTGTTGGCTTAGCGAGCATCTTTTACTTATTACGCATGTGTGCATTTCTATGTAATTGTTATAAGTTTATTCAAATCCAAATCCGTATTTTGAATACTTGTTCTGGATCTCTACATATAAGTACGTTTCAGAGACGATATCGCATCAGTCTAGAGATAACTACTGTATAACATGAAAATAAAATGCTAATGCCTCAAAACAAAAATCGTGACTTCTTCTAGAAATAAGGAATATGTTTATAGTATCGGTTAGTATAATGGAATAATACTAAAAAACTGTTAGAAATTTAAAAATATTAGAAGTTCATTTGTTTAAAATAGCAAATTAAGTTGTACGCAATTGACTAAATTTGCTATACAGTCTAAAGTCATCTAGATTTGCAAACATCTTAAGCGATTGAGTTATGCAATACTTATGTTGCATTAAAATTCAATGCATTAAGTAGAAATATTGGTGGACTATTAATGCACAGTTACAATAAACACATCCTCATTAAATGTTCCTTTAACATATTATAGTTTGAACGAGGCACTTTGTTGTTAAAGTTTTTGCTATGCTAAATAATGATGCTGACAGGTGAAAAAAATGAAAAAGAATGTGACATAAAGCGGAATATTTTGAGCCATACGAATAAAATTCAAAAGGCGATATGTTTTGCGTGCCTACTTAACAAAAAATATTATATGATGAGTTTTAATACAGTTGTTTTCTGTTTGACGGGCTATTTTTATTAACTGTTTGTTAGAGAGAACTACCTTCAGGAAGTGCTAGGTTGGAGCGATCTACAAACCAGGTTTAAGCACCCCACTCGGTCCTTTTGCCGAGTGACCGTTCCAATGCAATAACTGTTAGTTTTACTTTTTGAGTGTTATATCTCGTTTCGGTGTTTTGTCACTTGTACATTTACCATGTTCGCCTTTGTCTAGAGGTAGTACAGATTTATATATGTGGTAATTCTTATAGGACTTTTCTTATTTTTCTATTCAACAGTTTCCAAAATTATCTCGAATTATATTATCACCAGGAGTAAAAGTAAACGTTTGCTATATTATTTAGGTAATTTAGTATTTATTTAGTAATAAAACCTGCCATATTTACAAAATCATTTCAAATGAACAAAATATCTGTTTTTCACCATTTATGCCGATTATATTAAATGTGGAAAACTTAGCAAGGTTTGCCTTATGACTTTGATCGTTATGTTTTCAAACGCGCATCTAATAGAAAGTAATTTTGCAAATCCGTGGTAAAACGCAAACCTCACAAAATCCAACTTTGCATGATTGCCATTTTGTTTTAAACTTCATTTTTGTGACTGTGCGATTTTTTGTCGTTGTTGTTGCTGCTGCTGTATTTGTTCTTTTGTTGTGGTGGTGGTTTTGTTTGTGTTGTTGTTTTGTGTGTGTTTTGTGTGTTATTGCTTTTAGAGTTAATTTTACATTATTGTTATTTTTGGGTGGTTGTTGTTTGTTGTAGTTTGCTTGTTTTTGTTGTTGTTGTTTTCTTTGGGCGCATGAGTTTTGTGTTGGTGGTGGCATTGCTTTTTGCTTGGGGTTTTGTATTGTTTTTGGGGGCTTGGGGTTGTCGCTTTTTATGACGTCAAAGTTTATCTCTGAAATACGTTATCATTTTTTAATAGATCTGTTTTCTTTTCACTGCCTACCTTTGAGACATCCCTCGGAAAGTGCGAGGTTAGAGCTCTGTTAAACCAGTTTAAGCATCCCAGTTAGCCCTATTGCTGATTGACCTTTCAAAGGCGGTAGCAGTTGCTATTTCTTTTAGACAGGTTTTTGGTAACTTACATTTGTCTGACATGTGAATACCTGTGCCATGCGCCGTTTCAGATTTGTGTATGTTGAAATTCTCAAAGAACATTTTTGAAAGTTTCTCATTTTTGACGCTTTAGAGTCATCGAAATTTGTGCGTTTCAATTGACATTATAAACGGGTTTTATCAACAAAGTATAAACTTTGGGGTAGAAACATCTAGCGGAGCTATATGTATTTTTGCCAATGATGTGAATGCTACATATATTGTGTTTACGTCTAAGACACATTAACAAATGTATATACAATATATAAACCTTGTATGTTGAAAACAAAGGATGCTTATGAAATAAGATATAAAGATTGTTCGTTGTAAAATCTAATCTCTGAGACGTGTTATGGGAAGAAGCCGGTTTGTTTTGGCTTGATGATTTGTTCTACAATTTGTGAAAACATACAGTAAATATAAATAGGCAATATCTCCATTCGTCTTCTCCTTCAGTGTGGAATTTATAATGGTGAACATGTATTTCAGTCGTAGGAATACGTTTAAATTAAAAGAAAATATTATACAAATACATTTATTGTAATATTATCCATCAGCCAATTTGATATAAGTCTCTTCCACTAAAAGTTAATATAGCATGCATGTTTAGGCTTAGATATTGCTTCGTCTAACAACTCCGAATTAACATGTTTGAAAAAAGAATCTACTTTCAATTCTTAACGACTAAACTTTTCCATGACAACATCGGCATTTAAATGAAATAAACTGAGCAAATTTAGAAAACTGGACAATATATTCCATATAGATATAAATACGTTAAGTCATTATTATTATTATTATTATTATTATTATTATTATTATTATTATTGTTGTTGTTGTTGTTGTTGTTATTGTTATTGTTATTGTTGTTGTACATTATCCGCATATAAAACGAACCATAACAGATCATGCATAGTGTGTAAGTATTTCTACGTAGCCACGGTTGGCGGCATGCGACTTACAATAAAAACCGAGATGTCTCAGTAACTTCTAGCAGCAAACAAGGATAGTCGTCAATGGTCTTGACTATCGATATTTGACGATAAAGTCTAAGGAAGATTAACAGTTTAATAATAAATTCTTTGGATATTATTACATTATGTCTGGGAAATGTACCTCGACAGCGAAATCAATGTACACAAGTGTTGAATATTTTTTTATTAAACTATATCTCTTTTCTAAATGCGACAGTGTATAAACAGTGTATAAAATATTTAGAACTGAAATGGTTAAACCTGGTGCAATCCTTGAAGCAAGCGCATCACGTAGCCTCATCAGAGAAAATAATAGAACTGTTTCCATTTTCTAAACCCATCAATCATCGAGTTTTATATGGCAATAAATGTGCGTAACACAAGCATGATTTACGTGGATTCAGTTGATGACTTTTCTTTTCAATGTAATCATTAATTGAAACAAGATGTGTAGAAAATTATCAAACGTTTTACAAAATAATTAAATTGATTTTGCAAACAGCGTGTCATTATCGATATAAATTATCATTTATCGCCTCAAATGTGTGTTTTAACTGCGTTAAAATGTTACAAGATATTCGTTTATGTCCTGCTCGGGATATGAAAACAAATTATCCTTATGAAATCAAATATGTTATCTCAATAAACTAGTTGAACATGTTTCTTGTGTTGCTAAAACAAAATAATGTGACAAGCTTTAGAAAATCACTGGTAGTTTACTTTGAAGTCTAGATGGTATGTACTAATTACGATGCCCACGGATACCAATGCGCCAATATTGTATTGTCCAGAGCTACCAAGTGTACTGATGAAAATCTCGGTATTTCTCGCCAATTTATGTTGTTGTTTTTTTTAAATAAAATCAGCAGAACGGGCTGGTGGGACGATTTTCACAGTCCTTACACTAACGACGCTACACTTTCCATTTCTATCTCAAAAGCACGAAACTATTCAAACGGTCATATTTGCGTAAAATCTACATCGAAATCGGTGTTAATGCGAAGATGTTTTACATGTTTCAAATGTAATCAAATCGAGCTATTTGGTAACATTGTATCATCCTTTCGAATAAATGACACATTTGTTAGAAGAAAAGCTCAAGAAAGCATCACAGAGATCCTTATAGTATACAAATAGATTATACCCATGTTTTATGTTCATACTAGTCTAATATAGACCACCTTAAATGTAACTCAGAAAGTTCAGTGAGTATAATTATGCCATTAATCTGTTCGAATGCCCATTAAAGACAATAACTTTACAAATGAGAAAGATACGATGCCGCTTATCAAATCATATTAAACGATAATGGCCTTGAACAGGATATTAGTTTTAAGTAAGAACGTATGTTTTAGAACAATAATGGTGCTTTCCTTCTGCGTGTACATGTCTACTTGCCAAGTACAATCTTAGAGCAAATAAATTAACTAAAAATAACACGTTTTTTTCTGTTATAAACATACACAAGCTATCCACTGATTGATATCTGAACCAATGGGCTAAAATGTCTGTGTTTTTATTCATTTCTGTTCAATTTCCGCTATTCGGTTTTGTAAAACATTCGAAACAATGAACAAACTAGGTCTCCGATTGTCATTCATAAAATAGTGTAAAGCTAGTTGCATAAAAAGGAATGTGATTACATTTATCACTCGATTGTAAGAGTGTCATAAACATCAGAAGATTAGATTTCTTTAATTGTGTCTTTCACAATCAAAGAATCGGATGTTTTATTGTACCTATAATAGTTAGTACACACAATTATTCCACCTCGAATATGGTTTATTTTGTAACGTTAAAAGGAAATTACATTTTTCTGTCTTATTTATTCAGAAATAAAAAAAAGGTCTGTCTGCTATTGATTGATATAATTCGAACTGATTAAATTTTCAGCAAATTCGTTTTGGTATCAAAGTAGCAGAAAGATGTCCGCACGGGAGTTGATCAACTACACTGGTTCCTGTCACGTGTAGGGAATGTCGCTTTTTCAAGCAATGGTATGAATATGACAAAATGTAGAAACTGTCGTGCGGGTTACATCGTTGCCATTAAGTGTACTGGAAATGCATTTAACAGTATTTGCAACGAAATTAGTCGTATTTACTTGTAAACATAAGAATAGCCTTGTATTATTCAGTTCAACAGCATTTTTCTGTAATATTACCATTGTTTATCGTTTTACTTTATATTACCAAAAATGCAATATAAGACAAATAATCCAGTTGTATTTCTCGTCAACCTTGTTTTTTATTCAGTTTAACAGAGATTTTCTTAATTCAACTAAAATACTGCAAATATGCATTAATAAGATTATTTTCTTCAATTTGTTTTATGTAGCCTGTGGACGGGTCTTTGATTTTGTTGAACTTAATTCTTACTTTTTTCAAAGGTACCCCATAGATAGTTTCTAAATACCCTTCTTGACATACAACAGCAGTATTAACTTTCCCATTCTATCTCTAACACCATGCTGGGGTTCAGGAAAGTATTGTTTCATCGGGAATAAGAATGCTAGTTGGATTGCGGTTGTAATTGTTGTAGTCGCACACCTTTCGAAACAGAATCACAACCAATCAATGCAGAGATTCCTGGCCAAACTTTATGTAAGGTTGTACGTTTTTCCAGGCTTATTATTTGTATAAAACAATAGACATCTCAAGATTCTCTGATAAGACAGGTGTAAAAGTATAAGCGAACAATGCATGAAATGTTTAAAGATTGAACTTTGAACTCGTTTCTGTTTTACATAAATTAGCATACTAGTACATTAATTTTATTAGATGTCGTGTGAAAACAACCCGCTCTGCTGCAAACCGTAATATTAAATAAACAATGTTGGTGAACAAGCATGACTTAATTGCAATACAAACAAAAATTGGATATGTAGAAGAGTGCAGAACATAATCTTAGACTGAATGGGACATACAAGTTTTAAGCTTGAATATAGTAGAATTAAGCATCTAATGAACGTCCAAGGAACAATTACAGATGTTGAGGGATACAGAGTATGCGCGACGGCTTCAAGCATGGCGTCAGTAAATAAAGCGTGGTTGCAACAAAACAATCTAAAAAGGTTTGTGAGAAATTATTGATATGCCGTGGAACATCCTATCTCAGTATAACAAATGGGTTAAAGGCAGTAGAACATAGAGCTATCAATTTCGTTCTTTATTAAACCTATGCAAATGTTTAAGATAGTAAAGAACTGATTGCCAATGGCCTCGTAGTGTAGGTAGAACACCGTGTGTTTATGCTTGGCACGTGGCAATCTGTTACCACTAAGTATATTAATATGATATTATTATATTTTTTTGTTGTAATTGTTAGCATCGTTATCAATTAATTAGCAATTCTGTCAAATAATATATTATAAACATCTATGAACTTCTGGAGATAACCAATCGTAATGTGTTGTTAAAATAAAAAGTATATTTTATTATATTTAATTTTATTTTATGAAAGGTGATGACACTTATTACAATCGGATAAAGTGTATGTAGTTCTACTTGTAATCACCAGCTCACAACTCGTTATTACGCATAGGTAGCGCTTAGATATAACGTGTTTAAAGAGTTGTTGTTATCGTTCTTGTTGTTTTCCTTCTAATCATGGACCTTTGATCCGAGTTAAGGTACACAGGTGACAAGATATAAACATACATACATGTCTGCTACTGCTAAAGTAAAGTAAACATGTTAGAAAGAGAGGAAATCATAGCATCTGCAGTACGACACGATAAAGACACCTAATGACAAAAATGATCACTCTTAGAATCAGCAGAGTCTGAGTTCATACACAATAAGACATATTTTATCCTACGGCATAAGAAGCACTATATAAGGGAACGCAAAAGCTTGTGATAAAAGAAATACTTTAGAATGAATTAACTTCCCTTGTTTAGTTTTATTTGTATAATGATGTCACATGTGGTGCCGAATTACTTCGACAAGCCATTTTTTACCTGTGTCAGGAACTTAGAATAACCTATAAAACGGCAAACGTGTTAGTGTACAATTTAGCTTCGAGCGCGTGTTAACATAGGAGGAAAAATGTTCTTGGTAACGAAATATGACAAATATCTATGAGCATTGCAGCATATACTACAATTTGAAATGCCGGCACACATTAAAGAACCACCCTCGAGACCAAGAACGATGCGGGGGGGGGGGGATATAACCCAGGGGTGCGGAGTCCTCTTTCCCGAATTTAATCTATATAACTTTTATAATTCTAGTTTATTAAGATAGTAACTATTGCTGCGCTGGTATTGGGTGCCGAATCCTACTGATAAAATTGGTACTATTAGTCGCCTGGAATTATAGATGCGGAAGGAATTTCTTCGTCGCAGGATATTTTTTGCTTCTTTAAATGTTTCGTACCCATTGTTTTTAATTCGTCGTCAACATAAATTCCAACATTCACCCTGTCTATCGACTGCCCATGGCTGTTGGCGGCGAAGAGTTGGGTTCGAAAAAGAATATATGACAAGGTCCTATGAGTATTGCAACATATACCAAACTCCGTAAAGGCACAGAACAAAGGTATTTCACATGCAAGCTAAGCGAAAAGTAAGAACAAATTTGTGATGAGTCATCTAAGGAAAAGAGCAAACCCGACAGTTACCGCCTTAGAACGGTCAGTCGGCAATATGGACCGACTGGGGTGCTTAAACCGGTTTTTACAGAGCTCTAACCTCGCACCTTCCTGATGAATTTCTCAAATGCAAGTAACGAAAAGAACAACGATCTATTTGAAAACAAAATGTCCATGCGCTGATATTTTCTATACGTTATGACGAAGGTAGTGACGTCATCGGAAAACAACGTCCACACAGTGCCCAGAAAAGGAACACGGCACCATCTCGACTTGAAAAACAACACAAAAATGGTTGACCACAAATAAAATTAACTTTCTGAATCATGAACAAACATGACCAGAGACGAATAAATGATTGTAGCATCCTGTTCATGTGAAGATGGAATTTAAGAACCAAAGTTCAGTGTCCATCAAAGGAAAACACGTAACAATCCTTATAGGATGAATTAAATGACAACATAGATTACATGAACGGGGAGATTTTTTACGACCGCCACACTGCACAAGTAACATTGTTGTGATCATGAATAAGAATATATGACAAAGTCCTATGAGTATTGCAACATATACCAAACTCCGAAAAGGCACAGAACAAAGGTATTTCACATGCAAGCTAAGCGAAAAGTAAGAACAAATTTGTGATGAGTCATCTAAGGAAAAGAGCAAACCCGACAGTTACCGCCTTGGAACGGTCAGTCGGCAATATGGACCGACTGATAGCTTAAACAGGTTTTACAGAGCTTTAACCTTGCACTTCCTGACGAGTTTCTCAAATGCAAGTAACGAAAAGAAAAACGATCTATTTAAAAACAAAATGTCCATGCGCTGATATTTTCTATACGTTATGACGAAAGTAGTGACGTCATCGAAAAACAATGTCCACACAGTGCCCAGAAAAGGAACACGGCACCATCTCGACTTGAAAAACAACACAAAAATGGTTGACCACAAATAAAATTAACTTTCTGAATCATGAACAAACATGACCAGAGAGAATAAATGATTGTAGCATCCTGTTCATGTGAAGATGGAATTTAAGTACCAAAGTTCAGTGTCCATCAAAGGAAATACACGTAACAATCCTTAAAGGATGAATTAAATGACAACATAGATTACATGCACGGGGAGATTTTTTACGACCGCCACACTGCACAAGTAACATTGTTGTGATCATGAATAAGAATATATGACAAAGTCCTATGAGTATTGCAACATATACCAAACTCCGAAAAGAAAACACATATGATTTTATATCATCGAATGCTCACCCGCCGACGTTCACCACAACTGAAAGGTTGCTTGATGCCCAGTTTGACAAGTTGTTGGGCAGATCAAGGTATATAAACAGCTGCATGATGTGGCTTAGGTCCAACGGATGGCTGATCAAGGCCATTTTGAATTAGGATCGACACAGATGAGTTTCTTTTTTTTCAATTTTTGCTCACGCCGATAGGTTAAACAACGCGACTATCGGATTTACCAGCCTCTGTACTAACACTGCAGTAGCGGTAGCCTTTGACATAATTAAACGACTGCAACCCGGGCTCCGTTTAAAACCTGTCGATATGTTGTGCCATTCGGCAACATAGTTGATAGATCGCAGACAGATTGAGTGACCCATATCTGTTATCGGTGGTCTTTTGAAGATTTTCTTTATATCGGTACCACCATCCCCTGTAACAGCGACAGCAATAGTGCTGATTATCATCCCTATCACGATTAGGATCGAAAAAAATGCAATCTCCTTCTCCCGGAACAAAGTTCGGATTCGCTCAACCAGCGTCGTGTCGTCATCTAGAATCTTGCTTATTGTTTCAAGAATTCGGCTTTTTTGTTTCTTGTTTGCCTTCTTGTTAGCTGAAGCTGCTCCTATCCGTGCTGACCTCTTTTCTTCTAGATTTCTTATTCTTCCTAAGTTGCGGCATTTCTAGTCAGGGTCTTCAGTCTCTGAGATTTTTTCTGTTTTCCAGCTAAATGCTCGTCGAGTGCTGTCAACCGTGCTAGGTTGTTTGTAGGCTCAACCTGCTGAGTCTGCAAAGCTTTATCAAGCCCTCTGAGCTCCCTTACTGGTACTTAAGGTATGTCTCTCCTATCCATGTCTGATGTACCCAGAGGTTGGTCGTAGAATGCCTCTAAAGCTATTTCCTCAGATTTAAACAATTCGGATGAAGCTGTGTCAAGCATTTCAATGTCTGCGCATTTGATAGTTCTCTGTCTGAATTTCGAAGAGGTTCTGCTATAGCATGTTTGACGGTCTTCTTTCCGCCCCTTGTTCAATCTATGCAGCCAAGCTAATTCCTCACGATTTCAACACCACCATGTCTAGCTGCTTTGCTTGACAAAGCAGGTGGTTTTCTATCACGTATAGCCATTTTCTGACTGAACATTAAGTAGTCCCGGTGAATTGGTGTAGTCTACTCTGTTTAATGTATTTTGTTACAGTAGTCGCCGACGGTGCTCTGAAGCGTATTGCCTTCTAAAAGAAGTCTCACGAACATTGTCATTATCCTGATCCTGATCCTCCCCTCAATAATGTTCCAACCGAACGCCCTCATCCATAATGTAGACTTAAAGACTGGTTAAAATAAGTTCAAAAATTTATACCTGCATTGTCAAGAAACAGGGGGCTATGAACTACCCTGAGACTGAAAGACACATAAAAACGTTGTTGTGACCGACAATATATCGACAATTAACCAAATTCAGCAGCTGTTGGTAATGTGCCTTAACCTCGGGACCCACGATGTCATATTACCCGAAGCAGGCTAAATTCAACTGATACCAATCACAAAATTGTCCGGGCTATCATGAAAAAGACCTAGATCAAGATCGTATGACAGTGACGACAGTGACATGCTCAACTGCTCAACTGCTACTTTGGCCTCTGGTTAACTGAATAGGATTATACTAAGGCACATTACCAGGGGATCGACCTCTCTACGCAACGCCACGTTATAAGGCTAAGGATCGATGCTGGATATAGCGGACACTAACGTTTGGGATAATGTCATCATCTGGGCCTATGACAACCAGTTCCACATCCCGCTGTGTTTTAACTTATTAAGAGTCATGCGCCATTCCACAAGTCTGCGTTAAGTAAGCGCCTAGAGTACAAACTCACATATAACGATTAGGGCCCTGCCATAATGGCAAGTGGCGACGACGTTGCCTCCTACAACATAGATGGAATTATTCTGGAATAAAGACGAAGCCATATGGAACTTGAACGTACCGGCGTAGAGCATTAATGGGATTCTTATGCTGTTCCGGTTGAAGCATTCGCCCGACAAACCAAATACTTATACAGCCACAAAATAGCCAAGGTGGAGATAACTGTAGAGTTCATCCCTAACTACCTCTACGCTCAGAGCATTCTTCCCTATCGGCAGTGGGACATAGCAGCTGCCAAAAACCAGGAGAATGGCCGGCTCACCCAAGTCATATATTATTCTACCTAAAAGCCCCTACCCTGTCATCATCTGCGGAGCAGCGGGCTATGGGAAAGCAATCTGTGCATTGTATTTGCTTGACACTGAATACGGCGTATTTGAGCCCATAGTCATCATATGCCACAATCAAGCATCCTTGGACTTATTTCCATCGGATGTGGATATGGACGAACAATGATGTTAATGCTTTGACCCAGATCAGCGGCTACACAGCTTTTTGAAGGCGAACTGACGCTTTTTCTCATCAGCGAGTGCAGCTCAAGCATAATACTGATCGATAAAAGACATTCTAAATGAGCTGGCATTCAGCGGCAGACATGCCAGGTGTTAACTATGGGTCCGTTCGCAAAAATATAATTCGGTTCTCAAAGACCTTCGGGAGCAGACGCTTCAGACTGTACTTTTTCATTGCAAGGATCGTGATTCGTCTGAGAATTGTCTGCGCGATAATGATATTCTAGAAAGATACAATGAGAAAGATACGATGAGACCCAGCAATCTGCAGACTCTATCAGCGTCTGCACTTTGTTGCATTCTGCTGACACTTTTGGTGTATATGCTTTGCAGACACTTTAAGTATCAACACATTGTTTTGTCTTGCTGTCACTTTTGTAATCTGCGTTTTGCGCCTTCATTGTTGTATTCTGTTGTGTTCTGCTGTCGACTTATTATTAAAATTTGTCAGTATATCAAACTAGCTTTGGCGTGGATTGCGACTAAATAATAGACGGAATTCTCGACGGAATGGATGATTCCTTGGCTGTGTCCAATCGGATGTTTTTTACAGTAGCATTGCATGAAGCACCCACCGCTGTGGAGCTGGAAGGGGGCTAAATGCCTGGGATAAAGGGTCTGTTGGTATGATGTTAGGAGAAAAAATGCGACCTTTCTGTCTCATTCGAAGGCTCTGGGCTCACTCCAGCTATAGATACACTCACTCAATTTAATAAATGGTGTATATTTGAAATACCCGACCTAAATATTCTTACACGAAATATGACAAGGGGATTTTACTTGCCATCAGCTGCGGCTAAACTTGAAGGAGCTTTGTGGAAAACGATGAATGAGTGCATTGTATAGTGTCCATATAGCGAGACTCAGGAAGTCATCTTGCACGCGTCCGTGTTTGGGATGTGGAATTGGCGTCTGTAATATGTTATTCGTCTGTAAGCCCTGTGGATTCAAGTAAGAGCAGCGCTTCGAGAGCATGATATGTATGGTACGTCCAAAATCTTAGGCCCAGATAATAGTTCCGAAAAGAGCAATACGCGTAACACCCAGAAGCTTGAGGCACGCAGCTATTGCTGCTGGATTGCTAGGTGTGATCGCCACACCGAGCCGCCGGTTGAGCAACGAGGCGCCAACGCAGTGGATTACTTCCTTAACGCACTACAGGAAGAGGAGCGGAAAAGGGTAATTTTAAGGTAATGCTGTAAAATGATAAGCCTATGCGGATAACACGAGATACTGTGTTAGCCCATGCCAGAGCCACCACATGCCAAATGCGTTTCATTGACAGCATGAAGGTTTTGCTGGCCTCACTTGACAAACTAGTGTTAGCCAATCCTTCAGATGCATTATAGATAAGTGTGAGGTATAAACCAGATGCTACAAAGCGGGCGCTGCTTATGCAGAAAGGAGTATTTCCTTATGAGTACATGGACAGCTGTGACCGATATGCTTTGAAGTCAAGTGTTAACATCCAACTGCAGAAAAATGACCGGGTACTAAGATGGACATACGGATGCATGGAAAGATGAATTGACTTGCGGAAGCGCGGGCCGGCGGACAGACCATAAAATGATAGTACGGAAGGCGGCCGGACGGACGGAGGGAGGGACGGCTGGACGAACAGATGATAGGTTTAGTTTAAGAGTTTTAAACATTAATTGTGGTTCTCTGAAAAATACACATATTGTATCGTCTTCAAAATCATCATATCAAAAGTGGTAATATTATACTATGCTGAGTCCATATTCTCGAACCTCATACATAAACTTGATGTATGATAAGGAAAATGTGTTCTGCACTAAGCAATCAACCTATTAACTGAAAGAACGTTGTGAGATTCGTTTTTAGATTGCACTTGCACATGACTGGGTACAGATATCATGGTTATTTAAATTTGTATAAATGATAGTTTATGTCTTACCGAAATATCAAACAAAGTTTTATTTACAATAAACATTCTCCCCTCGTGTTTAACACAGATTGATTTATTCTTCGATTAAGCAAATTTAATTAATTGGAAAATTGAAAAGCTAAATCTTGCCATGGTTTCATGAATACCTATTTTTAATCTGTCATTTTTTAAACTGATGCTAATATGTTATGTCTTGTAATTGGCGTAGCTGTTCTATTAATAGTTTTACTTCTTCTCTCACCAGAATACATCAGGGACACTATTTTTTAAATGACGAAATATACGTATTCTTTAAAAATCTTGTTTTAAATGGATCAGCCTTCTTGACACTGGTTTGGCACATGTGGTTCCCCTGAATGGAATTAGAAACGTTGTCTGCATTGGCATCTTGGCGCTAGTGAATAACTTGAGTCACGGCAATGTTATAAAATATTTTATATTTCAAACATTGCCAGTAGAAAGTTTATGCAACGATAGTGCACAAAAGTAAAAGTTCTACAACAGTTTTATATGTGTTACCACGGAATCTTTCTTATATGTGTTACCACGGAATCTTTTTTATATGTGTTACCACGGAATCGTTTGATATGTGTTAATACTGGATATAAAGTTGAATTATTTTCAGCAGAATTTTGACATCTTTACAAGTAGTAAGCATCTCTTAATGTGTTTATTTTTATCATTAAATGCGCATTATTTTGCTGCAAATTTACTTAAATACTTATTCGATTACTACACGTCTTAATCTTGTTTCGTTAATATTAAAGTTTATATTTCCGAAAGCAGTTATGATATATAGATGTATTAATGTCGAAAGTAATAGACGTCAAATCTGTTTATTGGAAATCTACGAATTTGAGTGGAAAGACATATTATCCACTCGTTCTGAAGGATATGCCAGAAAGATAAATAAACACTGCCAATATTTATAAGCGGAATATTATCATCTATACTAGTAAATGTATTAAGTGAATAGATTTCTGTTTGATTTGTTTAGTGTAAGACGTTTTCTAAATACATTAATGTTATAGAAACAAACAGACAAAATAAAGTAGTGTATATTCCTCTCTCATGATATAATACTAGCGCTTGGACATTTTGTATTCAAATAGATCGTTTTTCTTTTCTTTGCTTGCTTTCGAGAAATTCGTCTGGAAGTGCGAGGTAAGAGCTCTGTAAAACCGGCTTAAGCACACCAGTCGGTCCATATTGCCGGACTGACCGTTCCAATGCGGTAACTGTCGGGTTTGCTCTTTTCGTTAAATGACTCATCACAAATTTGTTCTTTCTTTTCGCTTGTTCTTACTTTTCGCTTGGCTTGCATGTGAAATACTTTTGTTCTGTGCCTTTTCGGAATTAGGTATATGTTGCAATGCTCATAGGACTTTGTCATATATTCTTATTAATATTTTAGTCATTATAAAATAGTTTACGCAATGCTAGTAATTGATGTATTAAGCATAATTTACATATTTTTTTCTGGAGAGTATTAAAATTATATTATACTTGACATCGTTTCTTTGAGAGAGTCAATTATTAAAGGATTAAACATGTTAAAAAAATACATTGGTTATGTTATTGTTGGTAAAATTAGAGCTCAGTGAGCATATATAATTAAACTGAATACTCTTATTATCTAAATGTTAAAGGTGTATATACCAGCATCTTGTTGACATTTAGAAAACATGTTATTGTCATTTGAAGTTTTAAAAGGAAAATTAATAGTATTTTAGTTGGTCAGTGATATATCTTGTTAAGTAACAAAATATAAATTGATAATCTTACGTTCACGCAATCAATCATCGGATTTGGTGTATGGTGACATTAAATAATATAAATGTATAATATATAAGTATAATAATTAATCTTGACAAGAATGAAATATTGATTTTAAACAGTGCAAAATTGTTCTGCTTCTGCATATACAAAACACAAAATGCATTTGAAATATTCCTATTCCAAGTCATTACAATCTTGTCTCTTAAAATATTTTATTTGACTAGTGGTTTAAATGCAATACATGCATTGTCTAACCGCGAACAACTGTTAGCTAATGCATCAATCATTATTTGAGTTGGATTTGAGTATGCAATTACGTAGGCGATAATAACACCAGGGTTGTAATTTAGCTGAACATAACAAATATTTAATCGGATTGAATTGAAAATGCCTGAGGATAAAACGTGTTGAAGCTGGTACTAAATACTGCATTAAGTCAGAATAATCATTGAAATTCAATTAAACTGAATTGAATGCAATGGAATACTTGAATTCTGACCTTAAGCCATCACAAGATGTTGTAAACATTTAAATCGTATTCATGTATATGTCATAGAACACTGCGTATAATTTTACAGTGTTTGTAATTAGAAACATGTTCCTTGAGTAGAAAAGGGGAGTAAGTTTTGCCACTCGTAAACTTCAAGTTTTGTAACAGTTGGGACTATTGATATCTGTTCAAGAAAGAAAATGTACGTCCAATGAATATTCATTGCGGCAACAAGAACCTGAATCCTTTTGTCTAAACAGTGGTAAGAGGGTCAGACTAACATAACCTACGGTTGTCAAAACTACATATGTAAGGCTCATGCTTTAGTAAGTTGTCGGTGCTTTCTAGTATAGAAAATATACAAGCGGTGCACACACACACACACACACGCGCGCGCGCGCACACACTCACACACACACACAAAGTTAGGCAGATCAGTGAACTTTTTAAACACTATTTTCTTGTTTCGAAATCGTCTTTCTCTGAAAATTACCAGTTATGGTTTATTAAACGGTATATATATTCAATCATCATAAAATGCCTAGAAACATGTTATCAATTAAATGATTTACAATAATCCCTACATTAAAAATAAATTAGTTCCTAGGAATATAGTTCGATTGACAGATTTTATGTTTTCTACAAACATGACATATAAACATATCAAAGTTTTAACATACAGAACATAGTGATAATAGTATAAGGCGGATTTATATGTCAAACGACTGAGTTGGCCTATGTATACTAATGCTTATTGTATATGTTGCAATGCTCGTAGGACTTTGTCATATATTCTTATTAATTGAAAATTTTGCATTAAACGTTTCATTTTATATGCAAGAAACATTTATCTTCAAACTCTTATTAACAAAAGTCAATGTTTATGATTATAATTTAATATCTATTGTCCCTTATCAAAATGCTGCAAAACATTTTGTGCTTTAATTAATTTTCTGCTTCTTTATTATAATTTTCGTCTTTTTTAACATACCGTGAATACAAAATTTGACATAAAGCGATGTTTATATTGATTAGTGTCACTTTAATGGGTTTTGTTAAGAATGCAATGCATTCGAGAAACTAATTTATTTTGGAGTGTTTTTAGAAAGCGTTTTCATTTAGGCGTAGATGTCTAATCTTACCTAATACACCCAGGATGCTGGAGTACTTATTACAAAGCATGTTCGGAATGTCAGAGGTACCTGCTTTATTTATTTTTGCATTGCGTACATTATATACATTTTTACAGATAAAGTAAATAACAATTGTTTCCTTGTGATGTCTTGCATAACAAAAAGTAATTAAAATTATACATTAATGAAGAAAATGTAAGTGCAATGTAATTTCAAAAAGTCGATTCCAGAAAGTGAAATATACATATTTGCCCAAAGGAATATCATAACTATACGGAACACAAAACATTTAAACATCTAGAAATTGTCTAATCAAATTGGTATTGTTACAGAGTTTCATTAAAGTAAGTAGATTCTGTCGTTTGCTTTTATTTGTCAAAGGAGTAAGTGATATATTTATACGTCTTTTTTCCTACGAAAAGGTCAGCTGCGTAAAGAAAAAAAAACGCTCCGAGACGTATAGTTATATATCAAGTAAGCCCAATATAATTATTATTGGGACATCCGTCCGTGCAAAAAAGGTGTTAGTTTTCTTTGAGTTGAGGCGCTAAAACAAAACAAAATCCAGACGCACAAGTAGTCAGAAAGTTTGTTGATGTTTTATGTTTCACGCTTTTTGTTGTGACTAAAATTAATCGTTTTTCTAAAGAAAAAAGTTATTTTGCCGAGCGTTGTTGCAAGGAAACGTTTCAATTGCATGTGATAGATGAACTGCATTTTTTATTCTACAACAAATAAAAAATTATTCTGAGTTTCTAAAATGAAGATGTCAAATGAAGCATTGTTTCTTTGTGTTTTGTTTTGGAGCAACGGTATTTTTCGTCTTCGAACTAACGAAAATCATATACATGTATTCAAAACAAATCGGCGTTGAAAACATTATATATAAGTAAACATAGTAAATTGTACATATTGGCGGAAAAAAGGAGAACTGTAGAAATTATTATCAGAAAAGTGGAATGTCTTTATATGTTTGTGTTAAGGTTGTCTTAAACGAATATGTATATACTAAAAAGAAGGATATTTTTTGTTTGACAGTAATAAAAGTCTAAATGCTGTTGTAACAGCCTAATGACCTATTAAGTGTCGGTGTGCCTTGAGACAAAATACTATTATACTTATTATACGTTTAATAGCCGCCTTCAGACACTCTTTTATTTTAAAAAGACATAATACAAGTTAAAGTTTAACGCACTAGAAAAATATATTAACGGCGGTTTAACACATTCTTTTAAAATCGAACACCAGTATTATCAGCAAACCAGTAAGACAAAGGTAGTCAAGAACAGAACAAAAGATGTTCTTGCAGTGAATGTTTAAACAAACAAAATTTTCAACAGAAGGCAAGCTTTGTTATTAATTATTAGTGAGGTTAAATTGATTTAAATATATCCTATACTATAATATGATCTCATGTTACACTAACTTGTGAAATGTTCGTAAGACAACCATGTCCCGTTCTGCTTGACAATGGCTTAGTATGTGTTTTCAATGAAAAAGGTTTGCTTATTCCGAGGACTTATGTTCATCTTGCAATTAAAAACTATATGAAAGTAGCAAACGAAAGAAAACAACATAATAGCGCTAGTTTGCAAGAACTTGGTAAGTAGCTTTTAAAAGCAGCAACTGGCCATAACAAACTAATGTTTATAATGTAAATTAATTTTGACATAGAAATACAGATCATTACTGACACAGTATATTCGGTAATCTATGTATTTGATGACCATTGCACCAACTGCCAGACTCTATTTAATCATAAGAAAATAGTTTGTCATTAAATGATTGATTGTATCTATGTTGTATTTATCTCAAAAGAAAATAAACTGCTTTAACAACAATATACATCCGAAACATATGATTTTATGTTACCATGCATACAAGTTTAACATTACCAAAAAAGCAAAACTTAGAAAATGGTGCATACTTATTACATTTACTAAGTAGAAACTGTTTATCTTTTTATTTGTTTTGTGAAATGTCTCATCTCTGTGTTATTTGTCAGTGTAACGTGTTTGAGCCTTTGTTTCTTGCTAGTAAAATTATTCATCTTTGTGATAATTCTCATAAGACCTGTATGTACTTTCTCCATTGTAAAGATTTGTGCAAGGACCAAAGAAATAATGTTTTGTGGTGATAATGCTTGATATAAATGTATTCGATTATAGTATTAAAGTATTCAATGTATTGCTCCAGTCGATTTGTAGCCCGATCCTTTCATATATAAATGTGTTCACACCTTATAACTATGCTTGCATATTTATACTTATTAAAACAGGCAAATGCTAACGGAGTAGGGTTAGAAAGACTTGTTTGACCAAATTTGATAAGAACATGCTGCTTAATTATATGGCAAAAATATGGTGTTGTATTTATTTCAAACTGTCATAATTATAAGTTATAATAACAAACCGAATGGTTTCATTTCATGCGTGCTCCTTCTCTGTGCAAGCCTCACAGAGTGCTCTTTGTTTCAAACATGATAAAGGATAACTGCTATTCCGTTTACATATTCAGACGTCTGTATCGGAACTTGATAATATTTTTTTGCAAAAAGTTCTAGAAATTCTAGTTCGTAAAGGATTTGCTATTTTAATTTTGATTTTAGTGACGCCATCATGATTTTCGACGTTTTCCGGATTTCTTCGTTTAGGTAGAAAGCTGATGATGTTAAAGATTGCCGACAAGTATATACAGGCAGACATTTTCAGAAAGTAAGTTACTCCCACGTCCATTCGTGGAATGTTGAAGATCATTCAATGAGCCCTTGAATTACAAACTTTGACATATATATTATTACTTCAAATCAATCACTGACATAATGATTGCTTGTGGAATTGTATTAGTGCACAGGAGTTCCTTACACTTCAATCCTGTAAATTAACGAAATTAAATAAACTGTATTACAAATATGAAATAAATGATTGCCAAACAATATTTGCAAGTACAGTCTACAATATAGTATTATAAATAGTCTGCAGAGATGTGTAAGGAAAGAGTGAAATGTTGCAAGTATAGTCTACAATATAGTATTATCAGTGGTCTGCAGAGAGGTGTAAGGAAAGACTAAAATGTGGCAAGCATAGTCTACAATATAGTATTATCAGTGGTGTCTTAAGGAAGAACTAAATTGCTGCAAGTGTAAATCTGCGTACTGTCTACTGACATTCACGAGTATTCAATGACTTTCATCTTTAAAGTACTTTGTTCTGTCTACAATGCACTCAGCTTAGACTGTCGAGATACTTAAGAAATATGCTATGTAGAAACCTTTAAGATAACACTGAGTTGTAACAAGCCTCTTTTGTCTTAGCAACAGGCGATGTTAATAAAATGCCGGTGTTTCTTGCTCTAAGTAAATATTGATTTAACTTTAAACGTCCCTGTCTTCTGTTCTATTTATTTTTAGATAATGTGACACAAATAAGTAGTGACACTCTTCATTGATCTAGATCTTAGAAAAGGCCTCTTATGCAATATATAATATTCATGACTTGGTATGTCTGACGAAAACTACAAGTGTTTATGCTGACAGTGCTACGAACAATTTATATATAAGAAAGTGCACTGAAACGATTTATTGTAAGAATATTACTTTATTTCTCGTCGGCTTTCAAACCCAAGTTGAAGGTAAATCTATCAGTGTCTTCTTCTGATTTTCGCGGATTATCATATTTTAAAGGCATTAAAGTAGATGTCTGTATTCGTTCATTATACCATATTATCACAGTCATGTTTTCTCGTTATTTCTTCCTAGGACAACTAGAACTCAAGGCTTATGCCATAGTTAGAATCATTGTCGAAGTTTGGGTTATCATTCAGCCGTAGACAACACTTCCTTGCTAACACAAGATTTAATAATACATCCTATAATTCATTTCCGTCGCAAGCTTTAATAATACATCATACATATAACAGACAACGCAAGATTTAATAAAGCGTCCGATACTTCTTTGCTAACGCAAGATTTATTCATCCTTTCTATAATTCATTTCTAACACGAGGTTCAATAATGCATCCTATACGTTCCAAGGCGGTAACTGTCGGGTTTGCTCTTTTCCTTGAATGACTCATTACAAATTTGTTCTTACTTTTCGCTTGGCTTGCATGTGAAATACCTTTGTTTTGTGCCTTTTTTTGGAGTTTGGTATATGTTGCAATGCTCATGGGACTTTGTCATATATTTTTTTATTAACGTTTATTAATGCATCCCATATTTCATTGTCAATGCAAATTTAATAATCCTATACTCCACTACCAACGCAAGATTTACTATTCTAAAGATTCCGAAACATTGCAAGGTTATAATAGTTCGATCTTTTTAATCTTAAGCAGTTTTGACCAATCATGACTACCGTTTCTCAGTTAAGCACCCCTGTCGGTCCCTTTTGCCGCATGGCTTTCCCAATACGGTAACTAATGGCTTTGCCCTTTTTGTGAAATGACTTATCACTGATTTGTTATTACTTTTGGCATGCATGTGAATACCATGTCATGTGCCTTTTCAGATGTTGGTATATGTTGCAATGCTCATAGGACTTTGTTATTTTCTTAATTGTAACACCATTTGTCACATGAGACAATCAGATATTTATCTTCAATAGCTACTTTAATATTTAAAATAACACATCAGTTATTAAATTTATCTGGAAAAATAAGAGGTTAATGGTTGCCTGAAAATTAAATATGGATATTTCGCTGAACATTCTATACCCTTATTATTATTGCATTTAATTTTGGCATTTAGAAGTAATTGTTTAAGGCAATTTATAATATACACAAATTAATAGTTTTTATGTTTCATATAACCTTAAATGTTGTTTGTTTTAAAAGAAATACGTGTTTTGCAGATGTCGTATAGTAATTGTGTAACTAGCTCGTTATCTTTTTATCAAGTCTTTTTTGCACTATACAAGTATTAAATATTAAGCTGTAAACTAGGAACAACATATTTAGGTACATATTGATTCCTTTCTAGAAAAGGTAGGCAAAGTGTTTCTTATCAACAAACGATGTACATATTTAAATATCACATGACGTACTATAAGTATGACTGCATAATTATAATAAATGACAGCATATTGCATGTCATTTGTTATTTTCTTTTGTCCACCACAAAATTACCCATTAAGGATCAAACGAGACACAGGATTTGATAAAAGGGTGCATTCGTCTTAATGACTGCCATAAAACTAAGGAGAGTTTTATATTAAAGAGACATTCGCGTAATTAATTCGCCTCCTAGTGCTCGAAGACATTTAGTACTAAGAATGATAACCGGTATCGCACTCGCGACGCTTTTTCAGAATGGAGATTTACTTCCCCTAGCAACTTCCGGTTGTAAAGCATATAAACAACTTAAAGAGAAAAAGCTAAAAAAAATATAAAACAACGTTGGAAAGGGCGTTTTGTGAAATGAGGAAAGCGTGCTAGATTGGAAGCACTATCGGTGAAATCAAGTCGGCTGTCCGAAGATGAACGCGAAACCGACCATTCCCCAGAAAGTACCCACTAAGGTGGGTGGATAATCGGTCGAAGGATTGTTGAACTTGGACATCTCGCTCAGCAAATGAAATCGTAGAAAAGTTGTACAAAAACGCCTTACCTGCATAAAATTGTTAAAGAACAACGTGTCGGATATGCCAGTATTCCATACATAAATTGTGAGCGTTGAATAATGAAATTCATTACCACAGAAAAGAGCCATAGACCTCCAAACAAATTGAAGAAAGGCATGCCCGTGTATGATATCAGCACCAACGCAGTACTAGGTAAGAATAAGAAAATTATTTCATAATCATATATCCATGTTTGTTTGTTTTATAAAAATATGGTGTTATTGAAAGTGCAAAATTGCAATTTCCATATTGCTCATTACAGGCACAATTTTTTATCTACACATTTGCCCAATAACAAAATATTCTATGGTATATGCATAAACTTGTTCAATTGGTTATGCAAGACATGTTTGAGAAATAAAATATTGTAAAATTATTTTAACATTGTTACGGTATGATAATAAAATGAAGTCAAAGTAAAGATACATTTTGTTGCGACTAAAATATTGGTATGAATGGTGTTATATGACCATTAAATAAATCTCGGAATTGCTTGTTTAATCACTTTGAAAACATTTCTAAATATTTTTGTCTAATCACGAGTTTAGATGAGATTTCTCTTACTGATTGACGAGTTAAGCCATGTAAATAGATCTTCGTGTACATAAAGAAACCTTTTCGAGCTATTGATTCAGAATGAACCACTTTCTTTTGTAGGTGCAATGCATGCCGGGGTCAACTACCGACAGATGAATGCACAAATGGCAACGATAAAAATTAAAGGACTGCATCACAATGCCATGATGAGACGAAGAGAGGAGATTGAGCCGCATGTCCAGAGAGTCGCAGAAGATTCCTGTTTATCAACACTTAGAGTGGAATTTAAAAATTGGTAAAAAATGTTGGCATATTAAAATTATTGCCTGCCTATGCACATCATAAATATTTCAAAATTATTCCTTTTATTTCACAACCACCTATAGTGCCTAAATCAAAGTAAAGATGGGCTAAAATCTGAGCAGGTGCTAGATAATTAAATAAATTGCCTTGTGACAAAAATCACTAAATTAAACTTGAAATGCCTATTTGTTTTATAAATGAATGTATATTACTGACATTGTGAGGATGCATATAAATTTTTAAAAGAGTCATAAATCTATAAAGAAATTACATTCAAGATATGTATTTTAGTATACTAAAATAGTGATAAGGTTATCCAAAATTAATTTAAGATATAGTCTTTGACCTAGATTGATACTAGAATATAAAGTTTTCATGGCCAATCACTTTGTCACTGCTCTGTACACATCTCAGCCCTTGCATGTGTGTACCAAAACCAGTTGGGACAAAAGTTTAATGCTAGAATGTCCTCTATTTAAACTGAATGCAACAACAGCAACAATAATAACAGTTGTAAATTTACAAGATGTTTTATTCAAAATTGATTATATCTTTTCAGTCCAATGTCTTCAAGCGACACAGACCCAAATGGAAGTACCAACACACCACAGCCTGAAGGTATCTTCAATTATGACATGGGGTGGCAAAAGTCTGGAAGTGGTCGGGCTTATAACAGTAAATCCGGTGTTGGTACGCTAAGAGGAATGAATGCAGGTAGAATTTGTGCATATGGTAAGATAATATCAGATTGCCGAATGTGTTTGAATGCACAGAGAAATGAAAACCTCACGAAAGTTCAAACAACTGGACTGGCAGCGCGAAAGCACTGGAGTCTGATATCGGTATCAACCTCATCAAGTTAGTGGAGAAAGAGGGCGTGAAAAATGGCACCATTATTATGGATGATGACAAAACAACAATGGCACGAATCCGGAAGGAACTAATGGAGTGGAGTAAGCCATATTTCAAAACATCTTTCAAACAGTTTATAACTCCAGAAGAATTACAAATGCCCCACAAACCATATCATTGCCTACATGAAAAGGTGCTTCAATTATGCTCTTGCTCAAACAAAATCAAACGCAGAACTGTGCAAGTACCAAATTGAGCAGATTTTCCTCATTCATTCGGCGAACATGACAAGTGTGGAGACTGGTGTGGTTTTAAGAGCAACCCTGATGAATACAAACACAGAACTTTTACACAAGACCTAGCAGCAGGCGAACTGCAATCTGACCTTGAAGCTATTTTTAATGTTTTCAGTCAGATATAGGAGAGAAAAAAAACCTTGAGCATCGACAAAGGATGTTGATTCATTTAACAATATGGTTGCAACAAAGGCTCCAAAAAAGATGTCATATTTTAGCATCGGGCAATTTAAAGACTAGAGTCAGTTGTGCAGTGACGAAGAAAAACATGTTAATGCCATAAATGAGAAAGTTGTGCTTTCACCAGGAAGAATTTATTCCGTAGAAGCTGAACGAAGGAACACCGAACGAGAAAGACAAAAACATATGTTAACAAAAAGGAAACAAAGCTGAGAAAATTACAAAACAAACTGCGCAAAAAGCTAGACTTGTGTTTAAAGGAAAAGAAAGAGGGGGCCACCTACAAGACAAGTGTATCAAATCAAATAGACTGGGATTCCGTCAATCCCGCCTCATGAACATGAACCAGTTTCTGAGCCAGTTCAAAACATAGAAAACTTGGTGTTTTGTGACATTGAAACTGGATCACTCCACAAAGACTGTGATATCTTGCAGATAACTGCATGTGCTGGTAAAAAAATCGATGTCTACAAAAGACCCACTAAAACAATATCACCAAATTAATAAAATAACTTCACAGCGTGGTGTTTTGTTTTAGACTGGATCCCCCGTAGGAGCAGTACCTCTAAAGGAAGCAATCGATCAGCTTATCAGTTGGCTTGGAAAAATAGGAAATGTTCTTTTGGTTAGACAAAATTTTAAAGTGTTTGATTTCCCACTTGTGCAATATGGATTTGAAAAAAAAACAAGTCAAGGAACTTTGTCTCGGTTATGCGGGCACTTAACCTATCTTCAGGATGATGTTCCCAGAAGCTGACAACCACAGACAAGAATATTTAATGCATCATGTACTAAATAAACACTACAGTGCACACAATGCCCTGGATGATGTTTTAAGTTTAGGGAAACCTTTTAGACATGCTGCTCCACCAGATGAAACAACACAGAAACACAGCTTTTCGGCTGAGTGGGGCTTCAGACTTCTAACATACCAGGAAAAAAAAACGCCAATCTTGCCACAGTGCAATATCTGCCAGACCAGCAAGTGGTAACAAAACAGACTGCAGCAAAAAATGCTGGCTCAGGGTTTTGCCTGGATCATCTCAAGGCGACAATTACCCGGAATGGGGCCACAGGACATGCCCAGCTCCCAGGTGAGAATACCAGTAGTACGCCGAGGGTCACAGGCAACACGAACATATTTGAAAAACATAACATTTACTTCCTTGTGAATTATTCTATAGGTAAAACACCCAGAAAAAAAGACAAAATTAGGTAATTTCAAATAAGACTTTTCTTTTGCAAATGGATATTTTAATGAAATAACTTATCGTTCCCTTGGAAACACTTTATCGTATAAAAATCTCCAGACATTACAAATAATTCTGTAATAATTACTCAAAATGCATGGTGACTCCCTGTTTCCTTGTTGTATCTTCATTGTATATAGCATGAACTTCATACCGGCCAAAAATGAATTTTCTATTGTTACTTAAAATTTTAGATTGGATTTTCTTATAAATTTGTGCCAAAAATATGTAAAAATGAACACATTTTAAGATAGAGAGGTAGTGAAATGAACCTTTATTTTCAAAAGCTGTTGTTTTGGAGAAATTTAGAGTGTGTGTGTGCCATATATAAGTTAAATTAAAAAGAAAAGAGGTCAATTTTAAAGAAAAATATTTTTTGTCCCTACAATCCTGTGTTATCTCTCAGTGAACTGCAATTGGTCAATTTTGCCGATACATCTTTTTTTTAAATTTACCAAACAGTTAGCATAATGACCCATGTTTTCATTATTACTATTGAATCAGTAGAGGTCTATAGGGTAAATATGCAAAATTTTAACTACTTTCTATTAAGGAATTATTTGAGTAAGTATCTCTTTAATAAGAATAGAGAGGATTGAAAGACGTGTTGCTTACCACTTCCCTATATTTGTGCTTGACTGACTGATTTGCTAATAACTTAATAATGACTACCAAAATCGATCAAGAACAGAAAGCGTTTTTTTTGTCTTTTTACGTCTTATTTACTTTTATGAATAATTACACAATGAATTGACCCTAGGTGCAGACGGACATTAATCAAACACTTATTTCCTGCTGTCTAATAATGGCATAAAGGTCAGTTACAATGAATTTTGGTTACGAAGACAGACATGTTTCATCTGTCACGTATATCTAGAGAAATCCGTCTGTGTGAGTGTTTGTGAATATTTGGTGTACTTGTTTTACTAAAATTCAAATTATCTCCGGAAAAGGTAGTAATATAATTGGTAGTAAGCAGCCCAAAACAGGACGTGTATGGAGAATGACATAAATAATAGCATTTGGTCACATATTGGGGTTCGACTTTAATTGAAATGAACTGATAAGCAAAGGCTGAAAAAAGTAATGACCATTATTCAGATTTTGTTGAATTTGTATGCTAAATGTGTAGGTATTAATAATAAAAGTAAATGAAACAAACAAGTCTTCAGCAAGGCTCAGAGAGCATTCAGTATTCATGGCATTGAACTGTTATACAAGAGGTCAGTTATTTTTAAATCTGTTATTTCTATTTTTTGACCTTCGTATTGAAAGCTACTTGGTTTAATCATTAAATTAGTTTTGTCGTAATACTTTTACCAATGCATATTTCAAATGCTTATAAATAATGCAAAACAATATGTCAGTTTGACTATAAACATGAATATCTTATGTATATTAATTTGTTAATGTATAATCATTTCAATAATTATAGAGATACTGTGCGTTTATTGCGGCTTTTGCGAGTAATATTAATTATATTTACCAATCGGCATAACAATGTGTAAAATATGTCAAAATAATATAAATTGCATCGAAAGTGACTGAATAAATATGATAATGATGCATTTAAGGTTTTGGGTTACAATTTTTTTAAAACTTTAGATATGTGGTTTATATCACAAAAATTATGGAATACTTGTCTGTGTGTACAAAAAGAAAAAAAGATACCTCAGCACACTCAAAACAACACAGATAAATTTCAAAATGAGGATTTACTATCTTTATTTAGAAAAAAAAAAGGTTTCTGGAGAATAATACCATTTATAAACAGAATGTTGAGAGGCGAACTTTTATTAATTTTTTTGTTTAATAATTAACATAATGATATTAAGGTTAGTGCTACTTTTACAACCTTTTAATGAATCACATTTCTCTTATTTCCTACGCACCTATAATTTCATAGTCAGATCTTAGCATTATTAGCATATTCGAAGTCGAGATAAACTAAATTACCTTTTGCATTTAAACAAAACATACTCCATGGTACACTGTTCATTAACTTAACGTATGTTGAGCAAAGTAAAAGGTTATTTACTAATTGTTGCCGAACATATCAGAATCTGGTAAATTGGCTGCAAAACATCAATATTGAAAAACGAACAGCCATTTATGCATCGCAAATTACAACAAATGGTTGAAATGGGTGGTTTTTAAACCCTTTTTACGATGTCATTACGTATCTTTGTACATTAAACATGTGTAAGAACACGTGTAGGAATGCACCTGGCATCTCTTTTTGCTTATTTTACATCGTGTTTATTGCCAAAATGCATTAAAGAAAATCCACACAGAAACACCCCAAAATATATTCCTTGATAATTAATACAGGAAAATGTGCTAGCTTCCATTTAAAAACCATAACACGAGCAACATTGGTTTTATGCTTCAAAATGCGATAAAATAATCTTTATTAAAATGTTGTTGTTAATTTTATAGACCAAAACATATACCAAAATAAATAATGCGTGTATTGTTTTTTTATTTATATTTTTGAAGTGAAAATGATTGTTTGATCACGTTCCGTCAAAACAGAGTCGAACTACATAAAGCAAACCAACTATCTTTATATTCTGATTTCCCTTTTGTGCTTTAGTTTGTGTCTCGACTTACCGTTTCTAATCGGAGTCCGTTGGGTTTCCTCTTCGACTAATGCTATGTCGGATGTGGGATGGGATTAGCCTGCATTTTTGCCGATACTGCACAGCGATACTTCTATCATTATAGCACAGGGGCACTTATGAGGTGCCCAGGGTCTGAACCCGGTCGTTTCATTATACTGACACCGACTAGTCTGGAGTAATGCTGTTCCCTTAGCCCCTAGCGTAAGGAGGGAAGCCACTACTTCCAACTTTAAAGTTTTTGGTTTGACCCGGCCGAGGTTCGAACCCACGACCTTCCGATCCGCAAACCGACGCTCTACCACCTGTGCTATTGCGGCCGGTGATATTTCGGATGTAGCCGTAGGCAACAATATTCGGAAAAAAATTACCAAGGTATATGGAATCACCATACCTTGACGTTTACCCTAGACTAAATTAATTATGACCCGAATCATTATGACATAATATGCATATATGCATTAAATGTTTATCTTTACGTTGTGTGCTTGATTAGAATAGGTAAATAAAAAAGGTCCTATCAAAATTTCCACAGATATTTAAATTTTATCTACCTGAAGACAAATGCAAACAAGGTAAATGTAAATGTGACAAAAACACTAGAGACGAGACATAACACACAAAAAGAAAAACCATCAGTTACAATGTCATACAATGTCATGACGTCATATGCCAAAAGTGTCAAAAGTGAAATGTAAAAAATGCGAAAGAAATCATAGAATTTTAGAAAACAGCCCAAATCAACAAAATAAAACGTAGTATTGTCTACAGTTAATAATTTTTAAAAGAAACATCATAAAGGCCTAGTATTTATCCGCAGTTGACATATTATATGTAACAAAGGTACCAAAAATCCCGATGTTATACCTACTGTGCAATCTTACGTAAAGGGTATGGAGATTGTTTAAGTTGTCCCACCTATATAAGGCACGACTGGAGAGATGAAGAGACAAGAAATCCAACAATGACTGTCAAATTATGGCTTTAAGTCACTGTTTTCATATAGACTCAACGACCTGTTCAGTCATCGTGTAATTTAAAAGCAATGCAAGTTCTTGACTGTAAAAGGGTCAATTGCAAGCAATGCAGTACATCGAAGAATTTCCGGGTTGTAACCATCTGCAATACATTTTCTGATAATTTTGTAAAGTGGTCAGAAAAGTTATTGAGACCCTTGATCTACTTTAACTTGTATAAAACATTTCCATAAAATGCAGGATGTCTTTTGCCTTTCTGCATCAGTGTATTCATACTGCTATTATACTTAAAAGCAATAAAACCACTGTGGTGAAAGAATTTTGAAAACGCCTTTCTTAACAGTTTAGAAGCAATAAACTGGTTTCTAGCATTTAAATCTTCTACATTTGTACAAACTAGTGCAAACCTTGTAAGTTGTGAAATGTAAATACCATAGGAGATAGCTCGAGGTGAATCACCATCAAGGTATGGATAATTCACAATACTAAAGTTGAAATCATCTCTCTTGTCATAGATTTTAGTAGAGACGTTGTCGTTGGAAATATTGATCTCAATGTCTAGAAATGCTGCATTTAAATGTCAGTTATTTGCTTTATTAAGGGTAAGTTCTAGAGGGTAAATCAAATGGATCATTTGAGAAAAGAAAGGATTATCTATAGTTAGAATATCGTCAAAATAGCTTGACGTTAAATTGAAAGCCTCTATAATGTGGCTTTGGTTTGCATCTATACATACTTAAGATCTGACAAATACAACATTGAGGTAATTCTACTAAGGAAGAGGTTTTCGGGTCAGACAGTATAGGGTGTTTTGTAAGAATGTGTTGTCTATAAAATAGCAATAGTTGTCAGAGCTTTACATATGGAAGTACTCAGCTGCCTCATTTACCTAAAAAGACACGTTATGTGTCATTTTAACAGAAAATACTCTTCTTGTTTTTAAGTATCACCAGATATTTATTTTAAGGCAATAAACACGTGCTTATGAATTTAATAGACTGATTTAAATTTCCCAATCTCATTTCAAGAATATTAAGTACACAATTCTGAGTGGTCTTATGATACTTGGGTCGTAATAATGCCGAACATAACAAACAGCATGTCGGATTTTATTGCAATTCCTGTTTTATTTTTATTTAAACCTTTTATATTTAATGTGTTAATCATTAAGCGTATAAAAGTTATAGGACATTCAACCATTTTATAGCAATTCTTTAATCTGGTTATGTTAATAAAGGATGTTAGGTCTTTATAGTTTCATGGACAATTTTTGCAAGATAACGCCACATAAGAGTAAAATGTGCAATCACATAAAATTGAAAAAAGAGATAAATATGAAAATAATGTAAAGCAGTAGCAGAGAGAACAAGAGAAGATGACAGAGTGTACATTCAGATACTTTATCTAGATATCTTAATTTATCTTATTTTTCACGATGTTAATCTTGGTTTATCTGTATCTATCGAATATATTGTTGATTTGGATTTACACTGTAACACAATCAAAGATTAGATAGCCCGGCACTATTATTTTAAACAGTTGTGTTCATTTATACAAACTTGTGAATTGCCGAACAATTTTTTGCCGACAAGAATATGAGCATTCGATTGATTTATAAATGTTATTCACGATTCATTAAAAGCTATTACTTATTCCTTTTATTCTGTGAGCAAACATCATTTGTAAACCTTTTCAGTGCGATAAAGCACTTAGTATATAAACTCTTAGTGTAGAAATACACACACATAATTTGTGAATATTGTATTTGTTATACTGCGTGTCCTTATATTTGAAGTCAATCACATGGACATCTTCATGTAATTGGACAGTCAGATCTGTTTTCTATTATTTCTAGACGCTTTTGCATCGCATTGTAATTTGTCGAATATTGTTTTCTTCGTTTTATACATTGTACTGATTGAAAGAAAGGTAATATGTTTCATCTTAATGTTGTTGGTTGTACATTAGTCTGTGGTGTTTGGTTAAAAAAGTCACGTAACTGTAGAAAACAATCATAATAAGGTTCAAGAAAAATAAGAGGAAATTCTGAAAATGAAATGGAAATTCCATTTCAAACATTTCATTTTTTGTATTAAAAAGAGGTGTAATGATAAATTTATCCGTTTATGTTTAACATTTGTTCGTCTCTGGTCATGTTTGTTCATGAATCAAAAAGTTATTTTTGTTCTTCAATTCCACCTTCACATGAACAGGATGCTACAACCATTTGTTCGTCTCTGGTCATGTTTGTTCATGAATCAGAAAGTTAATTTTGTTCTTCAATTCCATCTTCATTTGAACAGGATGCTACAACCATTTATTCGTCTCTGGTCATGTTCGTTCATGAATCAGAAAGTTAATTTTGTTCTTCAATTCCATCTTCACATGAACATGATGCTACAACCATTTATTCGTCTCTGGTCATGTTTGTTCATGAATCAGAAAGTTAATTTTGTTCTTCAATTCCATCTTCACATAAACAGGATGCTACAACCATTTATTCGTCTCTGGTCATGTTTGTTCATGAATCAGAAAGTTAATTTTGTTCTTCAATTCCATCTTCACATGAACAGGATGCTACAACCATTTAATCGTCTCTGGTCATGTTTGTTCATGAATCAGAAAGTTAATTTTGTTCTTCAATTCCATCTTCACATAAACAGGATGCTACAACCATTTATTCGTCTCTGGTCATGTTTGTTCATGAATCAGGAAGTTAATTTTGTTCTTCAATTCCATCTTCACATGAACAGGATGCTACAACCATTTATTCGTCTCTGGTCATGTTTGTTCATGAATCAGAAAGTTAATTTTATTTGTGATCAACCATTTTTGTGTTGTTTTCAAATCGAAATAATACCATATTCCTTTTCTGAACACTATGTGGACATTATTTTTCGATGACGTCACTACTTTCGTAATAACGTATAGAAAATATCAGCGCATGGACATTTTGTTTTAAATAGATCGTTTTTCTTTTCGTTGCTTGCATTTGAGAAACTCGTCAGGAAGTGCGAGGTTAGAGCTCTGTAAAACCAGGTTTAAGCACCCCAGTCGGTCCATATTGCTGACTGACCGTTCCAAGGCGGTAACTGTCGGGTTTGCTTTTTCCTCAAATGACTCATCACAAATTTGTTCTTACTTTTCGCTTGGCTTGCATGTGAAATATCTTTGTTCTATGCCTTTACAGAGTTTGGTATATGTTGCAATACTCATAGGACTTTGTCATATATTCTTATTCATAATCACAACAATGTTACTTGTGCAGTGTGGCGGTCGTAAAAAATCTCCCCGTGCATGTAATCTTTGTTGTCATTTAATTCATCCTATTAGGATTGTTACGTGTATTTCCTTTGATGGACATTGAACTTTGGTTCTTCAATTCCATCTTCACATGAACAGGATGCTACAACCATTTATTCGTCTCTGGTCCTGTTTGTTCATGAATCAGAAAGTTATTTTTATTTGTGGTCAACCATTTTTGTGTTGTTTTTCAGATTGAAATAATACCATATTCCATTTCTGAACACTATGTGGACATTATTTATCGATGACGTCACTTCTTTCGTAATAACGTATAGAAAATATCAGCGCATGGACATTTTGTTTTCAAATAGATCGTTTTTCTTTTCGTTGCTTGCATTTGAGAAACTCGTCAGAAAGTGCGAGGTTAGAGCTCTGTAAAACCGGTTTAAGCACCTCAGTCGGTCTAAATTGCCGACTGACCGTTCCAAGGTGGTAACTGTCGGGTTTGCTTTTTTTTCCTTAAATGACTCATCACAAATTTGTTCTTACTTTTCGCTTGGCTTGCATGTGAAATACCTTTGATTAGTATTATTCATCTGCGGCATTGTCCAGTCATTAATCTGCATTTTATGGATATCTGATTTACACAATAAAGTGAACTTCCGGTTTCAACAGAAAACAATATTAATGGTAACATTTGAAAGGTATATTCTCCTTAGACAAAAGTTTTTTCTGTACACGCACTTCCTCCCAGGCATGTATAACTAACCTGGAGTAGTCATGGTCACGCAGGGTCTATCATGCGTCCTTCTGAAATCTAGCTCTCATAACATTTGATAGCGACAACGCCCAAAATGCTACCTTCAAGAAGTAAAAGTTGACTAGTGACACAGCTGTGACCATTGAAAACTTCGATAAAATCTTCATGTCTACATGTGCGATGCCGTTTTAAAATCTCTATGTTGAGTCTTATATATTTTGTTTTAAGAGTTTTGTAATTATGGGGCAAATGTCTGTTTTTAAATACCAGTTTGAAAGCTGACTTGAA
The DNA here is from genome assembly GCA_007844125.1 of Sinonovacula constricta. NCBI lineage: Eukaryota > Metazoa > Mollusca > Bivalvia > Cardiida > Solecurtidae > Sinonovacula > Sinonovacula constricta. The sequence continues at coordinate 12,656,482 of CM017560.1, read as the reverse complement.
CTCGTCATTGCTTAACATCTTTTCTCTGATTAAAATGTGTTAACATGATAGAGAAATTTCACAGATTAAGAGAATGTGACAAAATTATTCAAAAAATTGCAAGATACGGAGAATGTGCCAAAAGAATACTTAAAATGTCACAAGATTTAGAGAATGTTTTAAAATGATACCATTGATGTCGCAGATTAGAGGAGTGTGTCAAAATTATACTTTAATGTCATGGGAAAAAGTGGCATAATGATATTGAATATGCCATTATTAAGACAATGTTTCAAAATTATTTAGAAAATAGTATGTGTAAACATTTTACCGAAATGTTAATAGAGTGTGTTAAAATCATACTAAAAAGTCACACAGATTTAGAGAAAGACACAGAAAAGATACAACACTATCACGACTAAAGCAATCTGCACGTCGACAAGTACTGTTCATTTAAACATTGCCTGTCACTCATTTCGAAAAGTATGACAGATATATTATGATGTTGTTATAAAGCACGTTCTTTGATTTAAAGACGATCACATCAATTGCATATGTTTCAAGGTTTTACCAGAAGCAATGGCACAATGCAATATACTAAATATATTAAAAGAGGATTGTCAAATTACTTTGTTGTTGTATTCTCAAAAGGTCAAGCTATCTGCTTATCCGATATTAAAACTATGCAATTAAATCGACGACAGTTTAAAAACGTCGGATTTATTGTTAAGCACAGCAACAATAATTTTGGCTGTATCTATTAGGGAACATTCAGAGCTCAAATACTTTCACGCGACAACCATGCACTTAGCATTTCTCTTGAAATGAAATCAGTTTATTCTTAAGGATAATCGAAAATGCATTAAATTCGAAATGATATTTTCTTATTTCCTAAAGATTTGAAAACAATCAGTGAAATGAGGCTCAGTTATGAGACTACTGTCGCATTATGTTCGATGGGTGCGGAAGCAGACTGATGAAAAAAATGTAAATGTAAATTCAACTATTCTAAAAAGTGTTTAATGACGCATTCGAGTCGGTTTTAATTTTATTTAAGCTAATATTGTAATCACGGTATTCAAGTAAATTTATCTTTCTAAACTTTCAATACAGAGCAAAAAGATGCCGTCCTTGAAGTTATAACTAAAACAGATAGCTAACAACAATACACCGAAAATATATCTTTCAAATCGAGAAAATATCGGTGTGATTTATAAAAGATTGAAACTCTTCAAAGTAATTCTCTTGAAATAAAATTTAAATTACTTTCTGTCTTTGTATTATGCTATAAAACATAAAATGTTCTAGATGCAAGTATAACAGTAGAAGGCTAAATCGGTTATTGCATTGGACCTACCGTTTAACATGAGAATCAGTTTAATCAACTCATGATAAAGATGTACTCAGGTTTATGTCTCCTTGGAGGTCATATGCATGTCGTGATATAGATGCTCTTTACGTTAATGGGATATGTTGATGATTTATACATGTCGGGATAAAAATGAACTACAAGTATACATCTTGTTTCTGCGTAACATGTTACAGCACAATAGCGATATTTAACCGTGTAGTGTTCTTGTGTATTTTAGTTAGCATAAATCATATTAATTGCAGCTTGATTGGTCCGATCTTAGGATATAACACAAGCTCTAGTCCAAACAGGTGTGTGCGGCTAACACAAAAAAGGTAAAGGCAAAGGAATTTAATTGCTGAATTTAATTATTGTTTACAGCAAAATAATTCCATAACAGGTAGTCTTTTGCAAAGGATAAGCTTGGAAAACATATTTTAAGATCAAGATTTGTATGTGGGTCTGACAGGCACTCGACAAACGTAATCGAATGGGTGTTGAATGTGAAAGTTACAAAAACCGACGAGACATTTCATATAATAGGTCAAACCAAGTTCCCCTTTGAAACGGAGCAAATTGCGGATGCATTAAGGGGTTAACAGAATAATAACATTGCACTTTTTGAGAGTTTTTTCATATACCTACAATACAATGAAGACATATCTGTTTGAAGCAAAACAGTCAAAGAAAATAAAATCATTTAAATCAGAGAAAGAATACAGAGGAGACGTGTAAATGGATGTATCATTCTGTCCAACTGTAGATGGAATTGATGTGCTTTAAATAGAAGATAAGAAAGGGCTCACAGATAGTCAATAACAGACGGCAGAAATCACGATTAAACAAATTAAAAATAATAATAAATACCTAAAAAAAAACTAAGGTAGTAGTATTTCCTAGAAAAAGATTTTGTTAAAATACGTATATTAGAAATTAGAAAATCCCAAAGTCTAAAAGATTATAGAATAAGATGAATGTTTCTAAATTTAATAGTTGAATTCTTTTTAATAAGAATGAAATTTTAATACATATGTTTTCTGAAACAAACATATGCTAAATGAACCTTTCAACGAAAGAAAATATGGATCCCGAGCATTTAATTGCTTAATTTTAAAGGGAAAATGTACGTGTATTCCAAATTCAAGATCGTTAACATGATGTGAGTAATAATATTGTATCTTCTTTGGACAACAATATTAAAAACTAGATTAGGTATAATGTAGTCTGCAGATACAAATTCTGAATGTAGCTGGTGTATGTATTTTAAACAAAGGTATGTTTTAAAAGGATAAGTCACTTTTCACATTAGCTTTATTTGACAAAAAGATCCATGGACAGTCCTTTTTAGTCTAACAATTATTACTATAACAAAAATTGTAAAAAAAAAAATAATAGAAAGAATGGTTTGCCTTTACCTTTTTAAACTAAATGTATCGGAAATAAACATAAAGCTGTGTAAAGGTAAAGGTCTGGTTTATTATCTTCTGCCCACAGTTTTACCTCCTGGTCATTGCGTAAAGATTATGTATACATTCCCTATGAACAGCCGAGACATGTGGCGATAAGGAGTCATTTTTAGGACTAGAATAATGCTCGCAAGTACCCATGTATTCACTTGGGTATAGAAGAACAATTCGAGGTTTATTTCTTGTTCAAGGAAATAAGCGGCGATCTAACCGAGGTTCGAACCACAGAACCATTGATAAAGTGTCATGCTTCCTACCACTTGATTATCCCGACCCTACATGTATCAGCTTTAAAAATAAATAACTGTAACTTTAACTAATACCATTTAAAAGTAAATGTAGAGTCTAACCAGCTGCTTAAGTCGAAACACTGATAATGTAACACTGATAGTGTTAATGTTATATAAGATCAAAAAACAGCAGTGAAAAGCTGGCTCAATAATAATAAACAATAATAAATCTTTCAGACAATGTCAGTTGTAGAGTAAATAACACTATCTCGTCACGATTGCAAATTTAAAAATCAGGTATTGGTTTCAAAGCCATTTCTATGTATATGATATGGAAAGATCATTTCACACACACACACACACACACACACACACACACACACACACACACACACCTTTATTATTTGGTCTTTTTTACTTTTATTAATGATAACACAATGCATAGATCCTACGTGCAAATGGATATTTTCAATGGCGTTACTAATATAATTTGAAGTAAGCAGCCCATAACAAGAACTATATGGACAAAGTAGTATAACATAAATAATATCGTTTGGTCACATAATGGGGTCCGACTTAAATTATAATTAACTGATTAGCAACGCCTGAAATAAATAATGACAATTATTCCGATTTTGTTGAAATGTTTTAAATGTGTATGCCGGTAGCTATCCATAATAAATAAATAAAACAAACAAGCTTGTATCAAGCCTTAGTGAGCAATGACTATGTATAGCAATGGACTGTCTTACAAGAGGTCAGTTGTTTAGGTTAATCTGTCATGTATATCTTATGTATTTGTTCAACAAGTTATAGAGATGTTTTGCGTTTATTGGAACTTTTGTGAGTAATATTAATGCAATTTACCATTTAACTCAATCGGCATAACAATGTGTGAAATATATCATTATAATTTCGATTGCATAAAAATGACTGAATAAATGCGATAATGATGCATTTAGGGTGTCAGGTTACACAGCATTTTTAACTTAAGTTAATGTTAGTTTTGTAGTTTATAACATAATAATTTATGGTATACTTGCTTCTGTGCACAAAAAGAAATAAAAATAACTCAGCAGAATCAAATAAAACAAATAAAGTTTCAAAATGACTTTTTACTTTCTATATTTAGCGAAATGTTAATCAGGAATAAGACCATTTATCAACAGAATGTTGAGACATGAGGTGCGACTTTTTATTCATTTATTTATTTACTTATTTATTTATTTTGTATTTACAAAATAATTTGAAGGATAGTGCTATTCATTGATACATACAGAAATCAGGATGCATGAATAAGGATAAAAGGGTTTGAAATTTAATTATGAGTCACAATAACCACGACTTTGCCCCCAGCAAATATGAATTCGCAGACAAAAACGTCTTTAATAAAAAGCAAACATAGAGAAAATACGTCCAGCTTTTAAATAGAACGTAGTTACACCTATTACCGTGGACTGCAACATATGCTTTTTAATGCATTTTTCTAAATATTATTCAACCAAAATGGTTTTATCGGAGTTTTTTCCTGTTCGTTTTCTGTTAAGTGCCTTATTAGAAATTTGCATGTATACATGTTAAAGATCCAACAAAAGTGATGTTATTGTACTAAGGAAGAGGTTTTCAATGTGATTTTTAAAAATGTGTTGTCTATCAAATTGTCATTATTGTCAGAGCTTTATTTAGAAGTAACCAGCATCTTCATTTCACTCAAAAGACACGTTATGTGCCACTTTAACAGAAACCACTCTTCACGTTTTGAAGTATCACCAGATATTTATTTTAAGGCAATAAACACGTTCTTATAAATATAATAGCCTGAATTAAATGCCCCAATCTCATTTCAGGAATATTAAGTACACAATTCTGAGTGGTCTTACGATACTTGGGTCGTAAAAATGCCGAAGATAACAAACAGCATGTCGGATTTTATTGAAGTTCCTGGTTTATTATGCGTTTAAACCTCAAACAAATAATCCTTTCGTTCGTAAGGATTGGCATATTAATATAACTTTTTAAAGATTAGGGGGGTCTTTCTGACAAAAGCAGTATCCCTGTTAGCACATTCGTAAGCTGATAATAAAATAAGTTCTTGCAAATAACATTATGAATGTGTTTCAGCTTATAAGTATATCGTGCGTTACACAAAATCTGTAGCGTCTAATTGAATATAAAAAAAATATATTTAAATTTGGTACTCATTAACGTATAGAAACTATAGGGAATTCCAACATTTTATAGCATTCCTTCAATCTAGATCTGATAGGATGTTAGTTCTTTATAGTTTCAATGACAAGTATTGCAAGATACGCAAGATTTGCAATCACTTAAAAATTAAAAAGAGATTAAATATATATGAAAATGATGAGAAACAATATCATAGTAAAAAAAAGAGATGAGATGACATAGTATACCTTCCGAATCCTTCATTTAAATATCTTTTAATTAATGGCTTTTTTATGGTGATCTTGGTTTATCTGTATTTATCGGATATGGTGTTGATTTGGCTTTACACTGTAACTCAATCAAAGATAAGATAGCCCGGCACTATTATTTTTTTTAAAAATCATTTACAGAAACTTGTGAATTGCCGAACTAATTCTTGCCGACAGGAATATGAACATTCGATTGATTTATAAACGTTATTCACGATTCATTAAAAGTAATAACTTATTGCAAAAGGCCAGTTGCTTTTCTTATGTAAGCAAAAAATGTTTGTACATCTTTTCAAAGAGGTATAACACATGTCACATGAACTCTAAGGAGAGAAGTAACACACACATAATTTGTGTATATTGTATTGCTAGACTACATGTCCTTATTTTTGAAGTCGATCGCGTGGTCCTTTTCTTCGTTTTATGCATTTGTACTGATTAAAAGAAAGGTAATATGTTTCATCTTAATGCTTTTGGTTGTAAATTGGTCGGTGGTGTTTGATTGAAAAAAAATCAGGTACTGTAGACAACAATCATAATAATGTTGTGCAATATTAGAGGAAAAATTGAAATAAAATTGGAATATATATTATCGTATTTTAAATAAAGGTCAAACGATTATGTAAGTATTTTTTATTCCCGTTAATGGAATAATAATTATAATTTTGAAATAGTTTATCATCGTCATTTATACATTTTATTTCCTTAATATAATTTTTCAGTTTATTATTTTGCACTTTGTTGGGTAATGAATATTCTGATCCACATTTATTAAAGTCATAGGAAAGAATTATAAATAAAGTCTATACGGAAAAAAGGACTGTAATATTCCCTCATTCTAACTGTTTTAGTTGATATTTCTCCTTCGCAGATTTAATCAAAATTAACTTAATAGGTGAAAATTATTTACTAGGCTCTTTGGCATACGGGCTGGAGGAAATTCGACAATGTTTGGCCAGCATATGATGATCAATAATACTTTTCCGACATTTCATAATTCACAAAGTGAATTTGATGTTTTAAGTTAATACCATGGAAGCCGAATAATTCAAAAATAATGCTCCAAAGATGAATGCACTTAAATTGGGCTTATACAGGCATTTTGATATGTGTTTATATTGTATATGGGTCAACAATATGTAATGATAAATAATCTGTATCATTTAGATAAATTTTATGTTTGAGCAGATATGGACCAGAAAGTCAGAAACAATATAAACATTAACTTCTAAAAAGTAAAATATTGTTAGAAACGTAACTTATTTATATTACAATGGCACATTTTACATAAATAGTCATTCTGTTAATCAGGCAATTATTGTAAACAAAGCTTCGAATGCTGCTGTATTAAAATTCATTTGTTTTTACGTGTTAAAATCTATTTTTATACTCAGAAATATACAGAAATAATAATACAGTGGTTGTATCTTAAAACAAATTAATATTACATTATACAGTTTAAAATATTCAAGTCGAAAGTTTCACGGCATAGGCCAGCTGTCCGAAGACAGTGATTTTGTTGCCTCGATACATAACCAACTTTTAAAAGTTTTGCTTTGGTACTTTTGTATTAATTTCGTTGCTGAAAAGGTACTATGATTATAAATGAACACACTAGAAATAAGTATAGAGTAAGTACTCAATCCACTAACAACTAGATGTTCAATTACTACAATAATCTCAGATATTGTTTTCGATGCAGTTTCTGTGTAATATGGATATAAAACCCGTTAACTTGCCTCATGTTGTTTTCTCTTCTTTCATACAATACAGTTTATAAGATAGTTTTTTTTTTTAAATGGCGATGTTGGAGCTCTGTAAAACCGGTTTAAGCATTCCAGTCGGCTCTTTTTGCTGAATGACCATCAATCAGTGAATGACTTTCTCGTTTGTAAGCAATAATACATAAAAAGATCTATTTCAGTGCAAACTATCCAAGCGGCGCTGACGTTTCTTAGGTAAATAATGATATCGTAAAAAGAAAGTAGGCAGGTAATTGAACATGACCGCCCACATAATATTTAGAATGGAGAGAAGTATTACTTCAAATCTATTAGAAGAACTGTCAAAAATTGTTGATTGTAAATTAAATTACTTTATAAACGAAGAAAAAAGGACCAAATATATGACCAGAGAAGACGTTTAAATGGTTGTAGCATCCTGTTCATGTGTAGATGGCATTAAGGAATCATGTCGAAAAAGGCATCCGATCGATGTATAAGGAAATATAGCAAAGTTTCTATGAGCATTGCAACATACACCAACATATAACAAGACACAGGACAACGGTACTCACATGCAAACCAAATGTTAAAGTATGAACACATCTGTAATGGGCATTTAGACAAAAAAACAGCTGTAAAGCCAACAGCTACCGTCTTAAACGGTCAGTCGGCAGTAGGGACCGACTGGCATACTTACACCGGCTTTGCAAAGCTCTACGTGCAAGGCAAGTCCAAGCGCTGACTTAGATATGTTACGACGACATTATAAGAAAGTACTGACGTAAAAATAACGAAATAATGACTACACGTTATTTATAAAGAGATAATCATTATTTCTGTTAGAAGAACAACACAAACTGTCGATTGTACAGGCGTTTCACAGTAAGACATGATAAATATTTGCAGGAGGTCATTCGCCGAATAGTGTATATTTTGAACATACAAATCCTCTGACAAACTAAGTTTGAAAAAACGCCAAAAAGTTTCCGTCTGAGAAAATTTATATGGTTGATACGAGAGAGTTCAACAGTTGTTCGTTGAACGTCAATAGGATCCCACGGTCCGTATCCCCAGCACACGGAGGGTTTTTTGTCTTGCCTGTTGAAGTGTAATCTGGCTATTCAGAAGCAAAAAAAAACACTTAATACAACGAATGCATATTAATCACTGCTGTCAAAAGCAGCAGTGGCTTTCTAGCAGGCTTAGCGGTATTTTTCGGAGAATTGTGTGTACATGTGTTAAGTTTCTTTCTCAAATGATCTAAAAGGTTTTAGCTTTTAGACAAGCATTTTCGAGAAAGAAATTCAATTTCAAATATTTCATTGTTTGTATAAAAAGAAATATAATTAATAAAATTATATGTTTATGTTCATAACTTTACATTTTACGAAAGCTTTAAAATATTTTTATGTAAACAAGCTGTTATGCATCCAAAAATACTGCACAAGCATCTAACCATACAATCTCATAGGCCAAATGAATCTTCGGTAAAAAGTAAAGAACATAAACTGAAATATAAGTCGTGTAATGCCTTTTCAGATCAAAGCGCTCAGAAGCTCTGTTTAAACGATGTTTGATTACAGGTGTGCAAACAATGGTCGAAATTATTCCGTAGTAAATCAGATATACAACGCAATAGAAATTGGAAAGCAGAAAAGTACTCGGCTGCAAGTACATACCTCTTCTGAAATAAAGATAATACAATGGGACAAAAAATAGCATTATACACATTTACATCCGATAACAGAAACCATGGTATTAAATATTCAATAATATCTATTTAATTTTGCATTTTTACTTAAGTTAGGTCTAAAATAAATGCTCATACATGCTACCGGATTCGACCAATATAAATTAATTACTGAAGACGCCGTGCGGGATATCTCGGCTTAGTTGATGATGCAGAGTCAGTGGAACACTCATTCTAATAGCAGTTTGCTCCAAATTTCAACACTTTCCCATAGCCAATGAGTGCTATTTCTGCGCGACATTGTTCATTCATGAATCTGCATTCTATATTATCTGAATTACACAATATAATGAACTTTTAATGTCAATAAACTTAATAATAACTATTAAAACGAATAGTCTCCCAAGACATACACATTTTGCTCTGTTCACGCACTACTTCTTCCCAATCATGAATAACTGACCTGGAGTAGTCAAGGTCATGCAGTGTCAATCCTGTGTGCTTCTGAAATCCAACTCTGGCCAGCGACACCGCTCCAACCAAAAAGAAGTAAGAGCTGATTAGTGAAACTGCTGTGACCAATACAAACTTTAAAATAAAATGAAATGTACCTGTGCGATGCCGTTTTGAAATATATAAGTTGAGCAGTCTTTAATTTATTTCTGGCAATGTGCATTAATGGAAGAAATGTCTGTTTTAAAGACGAATTTCACTTGAACTCTTTATTGCTTAACATCTTTCCTCCTATCAAAATGTGTCAAAATGATAGGGAAATGTCACAGATTAAGAAAATGTGTCTACAATATTTTGGTTAATAATAATGCTGTACCAAGTTCCAATTTTAAATGGAACCAAATATTCTCTGGAGCTTCTATAAATTGGAAAATGATAAATAGTTGTGTATTTAGATGTACAAATGATACGTACATACAGTGGTTTCAAACAAGGATACTACACAGAATATTGGCTACAAATTCACTACTATACAAAATGAATATAGTATCTAACAATGTATGTACCTTTTGTGAAGAGCAAGAAGAAACACTTGAACATTTATTTTGTGATTGTATAATTGTAAAACCTTTGTTGATTTTTATTACTGATACATTGAGAAACAATGGTTATATTGAGACTATTGACAACAAACTAATTTTGTTAGGCTCAGAAAATAGCTCATATGAATACGATTTATTATTTTTAGAATATAAAAAATATATATATTTTTGTAAAAGAAAGAACACTAACCCTACAATTACTGGACTAATATCCAATTTAAAATTCTCATTTAATACATATAAAGAAACAAAATCTGATTCTTTATTCAAACAAAACTGGACAACTGTGCAACTTTTCACTTATTTATAATGTATACCTATATTGTATCTGCAACAGATACACAAATGCAAAATACCATGTACAATTTTAAGGTACTCTTATTTATGTATATGTATATATAGGTGTATGTGTAGGTATATATATTCACCCAGGATATTAATGCCTCCCTGTATTTTGATAACATGTCAATTAACCAACAAAATATAAACTTTTACATCCATGCATAATTCACCTGACATTATAATATACTCTAACAAAAATACATATTACTAATACTGATTGTAAGGTGGATGCCAGGATGGGTCCCCGACCTGCCTCCACCTAGGACGGGGATAATAAAAGTTTATAAAAAAAAAAAAAAAAAAAAAAAAAAAAAAAAAGAAAATGTGAGAACGTTATATTAAAATTGCAAGATAAAGAGAATGCATCAAAAGAAAACTTAAAACTGTCATAAAATTTAGCAAATGTTTTAAAATGACACCGTTTGTGTCACAGATTAGGGGATGTGTCAAAATTATACTTTCATATATGTGTTAGAAAAAAGTGGCATAATGACACTGAATATGCCACGATTAAAACAATGTTTAAAATTACTTAGAAAATGTCAAAGATAAATGGAATGTATCAACATGACACTGAAATGTTCAAAGAGTGTCTCTAAATCATACTGAAAAATGTCACACAGATTTAGAGAAAGACACAGAAAAGATACAACACTATCACGACCAAAGCAATCTGCACGTCGACAAGTAATGTTCATTTAAACATTGCCTATCACTCATTTCGCAATGCATGTCAGATAAATAGTATAATGTTAGTATAAAGCCTGTTCCTTGATTTATTTTTTATCAATTCTATAGGTTTCAAAGATTACTTTTTACTAGTAACAATGGAACAATGCAAACATTCAGAGCACAGAAACTTTCACATGGCAAGCATGCACTGAACATTTCTCTTTAAATGAAATCAGTTTATTCTAAAAGATAATCAAAAATGCATTTAATTCGAAACGGTATTTTCTTATTTCCTTATGATTTGAAAGCAATCAGTAACATGATGCTCAGTTATGCACGATGGGAAAATGTAAATGTATAATCAACTATTCTTAAAATTGTTTAATGACGTATTCAATTGGGTATTCATTTTATTGAAGCTAATATTGCAATCACGGTATTCATGTTCATTTATCATTCTAAACTTTCAATACAGAGCAAAAAGATGCAGTCCTTGAAGTTCTAGAAATAATCTACAACTAAAACAGACAGCTAAAAACAACAATACACAGAAAATATATCTTCCAAATCAGGAAAACATGAATGTGATTTATAATAGATTGAAAATCCTCAAAGCAATTCCCTTGAAATAAAATATAAATTACTTTCTCTTTTTGGATAATGTTATAAAACATAAAATGTTCTAGATGCAAATATAACAGCTGAAGGCTGAATCGGTTATTGCATTGGACTTACCGTTTAACATGAGAATCAGTTTAATCAACCCAAGATACAGATGTACTCAGGTTTATGTCTCCTTGGAGGCCATATGCATGTCGTGATATAGAATGCTCTTTACGTTAATGGGATATGTTGATGATTTATACATGTCGGGATAAAAATGAACTACAAGTATACATCTTGTTTCTGCGTAACATGTTACAGCACAATAGCGATACATAACTGTGTAGTGTTCTTGTGTATTTTAGGTAGCATAAATCATATTAATTGCAGCTTGATTGGTCCGATCTTAGGATATTACACAAGCTCTAGTCCTAACAATAGGTGTGTGTGGTTATCAAACAACAAATAACAATGACTGTGTTAAAGGGTCAATTTTTATCTTCCAAGCCAAATGCTTGGTTTCAGGAGGTTGTGAAGGTAAAAACGCTTCATAAACAAGGATTAAGCACATCCACCGCGTCCTTTACCATCTGGCCGTTGTAACTGCTGCTTTTGTGTGTGCGTGTTCTGAATAGTCTTTGTGTTGTTGTCACATTTTCGTTGTACGCCTTCGTTGAGCATTTTGTTCACATTTTAATATTTCTAGTGATTTTCATATGATTTTTTTCCTATTTTCCAAGGCTTTACTATCACTATCAACCGTATAGAGAGAAGCAACAATTTGTTATAGTTTTAAAAAGTTCTTTAAATTCGTTGGATTATCTTAGGACAGTTTGTGTTTGTATCGAGTCGTACTAGATGTTCTAAATGCATAAACACGTATATGCACGTACCTTTGAATAATAAATTTACAATAAAATGTATTTTGAAAGAGAGAAAAAGCTTATATAAAATCGAAGTGACGTGTAATCAAAATAAACTTTAGTTAAAAAAGTGTGCTTGTTTGCAAAATTAGTAAAGGCAAAGAAAATGAATTGCTGAATTTAATAATTGTTTGCAGTAGAAAGAATTATATACCAGATAGCCTCTTGCAATTTCTAGGCTTTAAAAACATGTTAAATACAATGACTCTAAAAAACACACGAAAACGGTAGATATCCACGTGAGTGTTTCACGTGAAAGTTACAAAAATACGACTAGACTTTTCATATAATTGGTCAAACCAAACAGTTTCCGCTTTGAATAAGGGCAAACTTTAGATGCATCACAAGTCAATTATATCATTTTAATCAGAAGAAAAGTACAGAGGAGACGTGTACCTGGTTGTAGCATTTTGTCCATGTGTAGATAGAATTGAGGTATTTCAAATTGAAAATCAGAAAGGAAGATCTCTATAACAGACGATAGAATACACTATTAAGCAAATTAAAAGAAATAAAAAATTATTTACAAAAAAATAAGGTAGTATCTCCTATTTACCTTTATGAGAACACAAGAGTTTGTTAAAGTACGTAAATTCAAAACAACTTTAAAAATCCAGAATATTACATAAAATGGTAATAAAGTCAGAAAAAGATCAATGTGTCTAAATTTTATAGTTGAATTCATGTTAATAAGAAGTGAATTTTAATGTTAATACATATTGTTGCCGAACTAAACATATGCTGAAAAAAAACCTTCTACGAAAGAAAAATCACAAAATGGATCTCCAGCACTGCAATGCTTCATTTAAGAGAACACTGTATGTGTGTTCAAAACGCAAGATTGTCAACATGCCGTGACTTCTTTGGAAAGAACTATTAAGACTAGATAAGGTATAATGTACTCCACAGATACAAAAAATGTATGTACTTGTTGCATGTATTTTAAACAAAATTAGTTAAAATGGAAAATGTTGCTTCATCGAAAATACGAAATAATTGTTTTCCTTCTAAACTTAATAAACATAACGCTATGTAAAGGTAAAGAACTGGTTTAGTACCTTCTTCTACGCCGGTGGCACATTCAGCCGACAGTTTTACCTCCTAGTCAATAGGTTTGGCATACATTCCCTATGAGCAGCCGAGAGAGATGGCGCTAGGGAGTCATTTGCATGAATAGAATAACCCTCGCATGTACGCGTTTATACTCCTGAGTGTAGCAGAACAATTCGAGAAAAAATTCTTGCTCAATGAGCTTAGTCAGAGGTTCGAACCACGGACCCAGTGATCCGGAGTTCTACCACTCGATTATCCCGCCCCTACATTATCTTTTAATAAATTACTTCTACTTTAACTAATACCATTTAAAAGTAAATGTAGAGTCAAGCCAACTGTTGCAGCCAAAACACTGATAACGTGCAAGGCCATGTGATGTAAATTATTTTAAAATTATATTTTAGCCATTATGTGTTATATATCAATTGACATTTTTTTAATAATTGTTAAATAAAATCTCAAAACTGCAAACAAAATCCGATTTGTAACAAACACTAATCAATCTCTCAGACATTGTTTATTGTAGTAACAACATTTCATCTATATTGAAATTTACAAAAGTCAGGTAATGGTTTCAAAGCCATTTCTCCATATATATCTAGAAAGATCCGTTTTCTCAAGTTTCGGTTCTCTTAAAAATTAAGTATTCAATTACGAAAAATACACAGCACTCGGGGTTTTACAACTATACAGAGCTAACATTAAATCCCGATTCAATTAAACTTGCCTGAGACTTGTACGTGCTAGAGTTGAAATAAAATACATCATCTGTTCTGGTGAATTAATTATTTCCCAACATATGAACTATCCTAGTTTCCAGAATAGTTAAATATGTACCAAAGATAGACATCTGCTTCATGTACATACATACGACAAAAAATGACGTTTTAATACAAATTCAAACAGATAGTAATAGTGTGCGCTTTCCAACATATTATATACCATTTCATTCGTCCTTTACTTTTAGTAGTCTTTTACATCACACACACACACACACACACACACACACACACTCACATACACACACGCACACACACGTGCATACACACACACACGCACACACACGCACACATACACGCACATACACACACACACACACCACACATACACGCACATACACACACCCACAAAACAGGCACACACACACAGAGGTACACACACAGGCACACAAACGCACACACACACGTACACTAACATTAACACTAACACAGACACACAGACACACAGACACACAAACGAACACAAAAACATACAGGACTTTTTAAGGGAAAAGTTCTTTACTGGTTGTTGTTGGGTTTTTTTGGTGTTGAAAACTTAATAGACATTTGCGATATCATTGGCATATCGGTATTACCTTTGTAGTGATATTCGGCGAGGTTTTCTCCATTCTACGCAAGTATAATATTGCTCTTTTTGCAAAAACCTCTCAGTTAGATTTTTATTATCAAGCATAAGTTTTTATTGTACATTATTTACTTATTTAATTTTAGCCCTTCATTATAAGATTCTACAAGCACAAACTTTCCTATTTAATGGTATAAAGATACAAAGAAATAGTAACATGATGTCTGTGTAAAAGGTCTTTTAGGAGTCACGATCTGAGTTCATGTAAAATATTAAATGAGAAATGATGGTACAATTTTTAAATACAGCCTATTTATTGTAAAATTAAAAAAATATGCTTCAAACTTGTATTTTACTAAAATCACCTAAAAGCAATATATTAATCTGATAATGCTGTATATGAACCTGAAAAAAAGTGATTTGTGAATCTGATGAAGCAATATATTATTCTGATAAAGCGATACATGTGTCTGATAAAGCGTTATATGAGTTTGATAAAGAGATCTATGAATCTGATAAAGCGATATATTGATCTGATAAAGTGATCATGAATCTGATAAAGCTGTGCCTGAATCCGATGAATCGCTGTTTTTATCTAAAAGATGTATATAAATCTGATTACGCTCTATAGATCTGATAAAGTGATATATGAACCTTATGAAGCGATATGTGAACATGAACGACAGGCGAACGTGATTAACCGATATTAATTTGATTAAGCCATATGTGAATCTGATAAAATGATATATGAGGCTGATAATGGAAGGTAGGAATCTGATAAAGCGGTGATTCCGATGAAACTATATATGCTTATGATAAAGAACATATAGAACTCTAATGAAGTGATAAAAGGGTCCGATAAAGTTATATGTCAATCTGATAAAGCTATGTAAGAGGCCTGGAAAAGATCTGCATACAACTGATAAAGTGATATATATCAATCTGATATAGTAATATATAATTCTGATAAAGCTATATACATGGCTCTGATAAAGCCATATATGACTCTGATAAAGTGGTATATTGGTCTGATAAAGTTATATATGAATCTGATAATATTATTTATGCATCTGATAAAGCTATACGTGAACTTGGTAAAGCTTTGTATGAATCTGTTAAAGGTATATGTATGAATCTGATGGAACGATATATATATATATGGAGCAGCGATATGTGAATCCTATGAAGCAATATGTGAAGCTGATAAAACCATATTGGAACATGAGCAATATGTGAACGTGATAAAGCGATATATAAATCGGATAAAGCTATATGTGAATCTATCAGGCGATATGTGAATAGGATAAAGTAATATATAGGTCTGATCAAGCAATATCTGACAAAACAATATATGAGTCGGATAAAGCAATATGAAATTTTGACAAACCTATATATCAATCTGGTAAAGCCATTTTTTATTGTGATAAAGCGATATGTGACTCTATTAAGCAATATGTGAATTAAATCATGTAATAAATGAGTCTGATAAAACTACATGTGAATCTGATAAAACAATATACCAATCTGATAAAGTGATATGTGATTATGATTAAGCGTAAAATTTATCTGATAAAGCGTTATATAGAGAATACCAGGTTAGTGTTGATATAGATAAATGTTATCATGCGAGGCTAAGAAAATCAGAAAGCCCGAGGCTTGCCGACACTAACACTAATACTAACCTGGTATTCTTTTTATCCCACCATCAACAGCTTTTCAAAGGGAAACATTTAAATTTACCGCTACTGCTCCTCCCTTACATGATCTGACATTCCAATGCAATGCACGAAATTCATGCGCGAGCAATAGAGTAATTCGGCTATAAGAAATAGTTCTATTTAACAAAAAAAAATAAGACAATAAACATGTTATTTTTTTATTTTATTTGCGCTATACATAAGGTTGTAATTTCATTGATCACGATAAATAAAAATAATGGTTAGAAAGAGAAAGAACAATAAAAAGTACACCCTCATGTAAAGTTATGCATGTAGTGTGTAATGTCAAGGCCGTGTAACATTAAAGTTGCTACGCACTTGGAATTAAGAAACGCGAAATACATTCGAGGTTTGTGTGTGTTTGTAGGTGTAACAAACAGTAGCTCATGGATTTTAATTGTTGATGACATTGAAATTGTGAACATTGAATAAAGCGCTTTAAAATTTTTAAGATAGTTGTGTTTTTGACAGGGTGACTTGCGAAGTTTGGAGAAATGTTGGGATTGGAGGTGGTGGGTTGGTGTTCATGTTTACGTCTAGAAACTGTGATTTTTAGCACATTTGTCCAGATCTGTGCAGTCAGCTGTATTTGGTTCGACTAAAGATCGAGCTCTATCTAAACCATTTGAACCATCATGTAACGACATTTGATCATCAGGGTCTGTCCTAAGATTAGGCAGATGATTGCAATCTGAGACAGTCACCACAGACTCAAGATCAATTTCCTTCTAAAAAAATGTTTGGATTAAAGCCAGATTTTGCCTCGAAATCCTCGTAGCTCATCTCCTTAACACTGCTTAGGTTTTGACACGATTCTTCATCACATTCTTTCAATTCACACTAAATAACATCATAACAACGGGGACTCGCATGATCTGACACTTCGACAGTTTTTTGGGTTTTTTTGCAGACTACAAATTCGTACTTTTATTGATATTATTACTATTACTAAACAATTTAAATCATGTTCCTGTAATACATGTTGTTTCATTTTTCTGATATATTTTTTTAAAGTTTTTGTTTTTTTTGTTTTTGTTTTTAAATTGTCTATATAATTGTTAAATTTAACTTCGGAAGAATCTGATCAAGCTATTTATTAATCTGATGTAGCTATGTGTGACTCTGATAAAGCTGTATATTAATCTGATAAAGCTGAATATGAATGACATAGCGATATATGTGTCTGACAAAGCGATATGCAAATCTGACAAAGCGACTGGTAAACGTAAACGATATTTGACCGTGATAATGCGATTTATGAATATGATAACTCAATATATGATTCTGGTAAAGCTATATGTGAATCTGATACAGCTATATAAATCTGCTAAAGCTATATTTGAATCTGATAAAGCGGAATACCAATTTGATAAAGCCATATGTAGATCTGATTAAGCCATATGAAAATTTGATAAAGCTATATCTGATTCTGATAAAGCGATATGTGAACATGAACGATATGTAAGCGTGATAAAGCTATATATGAATCTTATAAAGTGATATTTGCTTATGATAAAGCTATACGAGAATCTGGTAAAGCGTATTGATCTAGTAAAGCTGAATGTGAATCTGATAAAGGTATATATTAATCTGATAAAGCGATTTGTGAATCTGATATCATTTAAATAAGAATAAGAAGAATTAGAAGTCTGAAGATCATTGGTTTGGAAGTCTGGAAGTCATTGGTTAGCGAAAGATTTAGGAAAAGTGTGTGCGTAGTAACATAAGGTCAAGTTGTTTTATGTTTTGTTTTTGTTTAAAATGCTTTGGCCATAATTTTTGTCTTCGATTGAAGAAGCATTTGAGACTGGTGAACAGTAAGTAGTTCGTAAAATGGGTCATCTTGATAGGTGAAATATAACAATTTTATATATAATGTATATTTCGAATCTTGAGTACTGTATTGGAAATTTATTTAAAAGATTTCTTGGCCGACGTAATTTCACACAATTTTGGCAACAATGCTCATACACTTTGTTAAGTATCCATATTCAAGTATATTATTTTGTGTTTTAGCCGAAACGTGAAATAAATACAAATCAGGATCATTTATTGTTATTTAATTATAAATATAAAGGAGTATACGAGGACAATCGGGTCGGAAGAAATCAGAAATAGACTTTCAAAAGTATATTTCAGGATAACAAACAATATATAAAGAAAACCCGATATATTGTAGTGAAGACAAATTAAAGGTTTATTCTACTCAGGCAGACCCAGGAGATAGATTCCAGGAGGATATTCCTTTGATATTGGTTACGGTATATGTTTAATACAACCGCTCACACAAAAGGCGTCACAAAAATGCAAGAATAAACATCAAACAAGTTCCATTCAGCGCTAGTTTCTGTCATTGATAAAACATGGTAAATAGTTTCTCTGAGGAATTTCAACGAAGTCCCTCTGTTTGTAACCCGCTCACGAGGGAATTTGTCATTTTTGTCTGTTCTTGATACGTTCTTATCTCTCCAGTCCGCAGCATAAACACCAGCAAGAACGATGAGTGCATATTAATCGCTGCTGTCAACAACAGAAGTGAATATTTTATTTTTTGTTTGTTGTTTTGTTTTCAGAAGCCCTGCTGTAGGGAGACATGTGTTTTACTTCATGGAGCATTCACCTAGCAAAGTTCCGATCGCTTATAAATTTAACAGTCTGTATTTGTTCGTCTTTCAATTGTCTTAAATAGAAGAAAACATATACATAAAGGAGGATTATGAAATTCAATAAGCATTAATGTTTTACATAATAAAGATTGGCCTTCGTTAATGTTGCTTAATGATAATAAAAGATTTAGCTTCAGTCGTCCTAAGCGACGATGATATTAAGAAAGTATGAATTACTACAAACTAGTTTTGTTTTACGGACCGTTTAATGACCTACCCAAAACTCAAAATCAGCATAACAATTGAGTGTGGTATAAAAGAATTCTTAGCTCAGTTTTGCCACTTTCAACAAAAATGCATATAAAATAATTCATAGGTCTAATGTTGTGCCCGCAATTGACCCTTTTTACAATCTTGAAACGGTGTCTTGGATATATAAATGAGTACAATAACTGGTTCAATTAATCTCGTTTCTCCAAGCTCCGGTGTACTTTCAGTAGGATAATATGCGGGTTGATATTTGTCCTTATTTTATAAGCAATCGTTATAAGTAAAGGATCTCTTTGTTAATTATTCTTGGACATTTCATTGGTTGGGTAGTTCTCGATTACCATTTCTTTATTTTCAACTACAGTTTGTCTATTTCTTTTATAAATTGGTACATCTTGATTTCAAATAAAATCTGTACTTTTTTTATTATACGACATAGTTATTATACGCCATTGATTGGGTAACTTGAATTACAACAAATCTCTCTTGAAGAATTGTTTAGTTGCCGCAGCATCAATCTCTTTTACCTGGTTGACATACTTTAGACAGTTATTGCATTTTCAACTTTATTGTTTGTAAATAATACTCTCTGTTCAGTAATTTACTACTGATGCCGGTACTTTCTGTCGGTTGTCTCACCAAGATACTATACACTGTTTGTCTTTAAGAAAGTCTAAATTACAATGTACCGTTTACTGCGATGGTCGCCTGTCTTCTTCCAAAGTTAAATGCAATTTAATGTACTTTTTTCTGAAAGACTTAGTATTGCATGGCCAAACGCATCTTCTGTTCTGTTATTCTAATCGACAGTCCAAAATGATTCTTTAATAGATATTATATTTCTCTATCAGTTAAGATAAAATCACCTCTTATTGGCCATAATGCCATTGATCGTGTTGTGTGACGTTTCAATTATCCATCAGAAAAGAATTAACCACGTTTATTTTAAGTTTACGTATCATTGTAATGACATAGATGCGAACAAAGAAATCATACAGTATTACTTACTATCACAGACACACATCAAAACAGTAAAAAGGCACCGTTTTAGAATTGGGTAATCATGTACTTCATAGAAAAAAACTGCTTGAGATTAACAATTGCGTTGCCATTTAACCAAAATATGGAATTAACACTTGGAGGCCTATGAGCTTTTCAAGAATTCCATGGCCAGCTGGTGGACAGAACAAACTACTTAAAGGGACATAAACTACATATGTAAATATAACTCTAGACACAGTGATAACTCCTTGATATCTATATAGTTAAGGAACATTTGTATGTAAAAAATATTTATCATTGCAGACGTTTTACATCCATGGCAACACATACGGAGATCCGAGTCCAATGTAAGGCTTTTTTTTTTTTGTAAACTACATATGCCTTTTTCTTGAACACGAATGAAAATGAATTACAATTTATAAGCAAACAGTTAAATCATTTTGATATGTTTGATAAAGTGTGAATTTAAAAATGCTTTGAAAATTTATAAAATTCTATTATATTGTCTGTTTATTTGAATTGTGTAAGGTATAAAAAAATTATTAGTTTTCTTGGCAACCATTATCACTTACTTCAGTGAGGAAGGCATGTGTTAAAACATTTATGCTCTGCTACTCCAAACAGTTACGGGCAAAATAAAAGTATGCCCCATCGTTATCCTGTATTTTCTGTTATTTGCTATTAAGTTGTAAATGTATATATGTTAATAAACTAATACATCCTGACTGTGCTAATTGGCTTTGCTAACTTACTTTACGAAAATCAAAACTTAAGCTCTAAATGGCAGTTTACGTAAGAGAGATTACTGTGAACAAGTTCTGGTTGTGGAGTTATTTGGATTACCTCCCTTAACCAAAATAAATAATTTTAAACGATTAATTATTATAACAAAGTTATTAAAACTTGCCTTGTATCGTTTCATTACCCTTGCTAATGTATATTTTTTTTAAATTAGAATTTATATTTTGGGGCTTTATAAAATTATAGTACATACAATATTCCAGTACAATATGTATCTAATATGTCTTAATTCGCACCTGGTATTATTGTTAGCTCATTTTACTAAGACGGAGTATTTACTGTTAGATATGTCTTTTTATAGATTTTTTTTTTATTTACACTGTTTGTCTTTGAGAGTAACTCTGCGTTTGGGGCAATCTGTAACCCAATGAAAGCATGTGTTTATGCCATATTGCCGACTTACTGTTCCATGTCGGTAACTGATGTTTTTTGTATTATGTATCATCTCAGAGTGTGTATACCTATGTTTAGTGCTGGTTCAGATTTTTTATATATGTTATACGTCTGACAGGACCTTGCTACTACTTCCTTATGTATAAAACTAATGATAACGATAACTAGATTCACTGTTGACAGATGCATTTATTACACAAATATACATAAAATGTCTACAATAACAAATACGTTAAATATAAACTCTAACATTGAGACCAATATGTTTTATAATAATTATTGCAAAAGTAAATTTTGTTTTCTAATATTCTCTATCTATAGAATTTTTAATCAAATCTAACTACACATTTAACCCCTTAATATACACTTTGTTACGAGACAATGGTACATTGACCCGTCGATAACCACCTCAGTCAGTACGAGGGTCACGTGTCTCAGATCCACGAAAATTCCATGAACGTTTAACGTTGAACACTTGGAATATTGAATAAACGGTCAAATATATTGTGCTTTGCTAGAAGACATTCTCAACAAATTCGATTCTGTCATATTTCTGCAGCAAATAAGATAAAGTTAACTTTTCTCACCCTTAATTGCATTGTTCGTGCTGTGTTCCTCTATGTCAATCTCCCATTACAAAACATTATGTATGTTTTATTTCCATGTATTATGGTGACGACACCACATAGATAAGAAAAACTAAAAAATTGCATATGCAATGAAATAATATCACAGACGTATGGCTTAACACGGTAATAAAGAGGTAAAGTTTAAACTTTAGTAAACACGTCTTTCATATAAAAATATTGCTAGAGATTTACAATGCTGTTTGACGGTTATGATTCCGGCTTGATCGAAACTTCTCAGCAAGTAATAATTGTCTCACCACAAATCTCAAAACATGGAACTACCGGAGAAAGTCCGATTGGAGACCTAGGAGACTTTCATACACCCCACAGCGGATTGGTCGACCTTACAGTAGTCGGTTCCGGGAAAGGGCTGGAAGAGATATCTCATTAACCACATGGCTTATCTCAGTACCAGCAATGTACGAATAGCCGGCATATAAAATAATTCCGACCACGCCGAAAAATATTGTATCTGAACAGTTGTTAAGGACAAACTATAGTATGGTAAACTGAAATTTACAGAGGTAAGTTAAGCAGTTCATGGCACCACGTAAAAAGACTTAATTTAATGTTACTCTATTGGTAAACTTTATACTGCGAATGCACAGTTGACCGCTCTAAAGTGGCATTCTGCTGTTTATAAGAAACATTACTGTTAATCATTTCTCGTTAAAAATGGCCACCCTTGATATCAAATCAAATCAAATCAAATCAGTTTATTTGTACATAAAGGCCACCGGCCCAAAATACATATTAATATATAACACATAATAAAATGTCAAGTACAGTACAGTAGTTGTATAAAGCGAATGTTTAAATGTCATTAATTGCATTCATTAGTTTATAGATATAAATGGAATACATTTTTAACAATATCAGGATTTTTGGGAAGACAAAAGAGCATACAAGTCGTGAAGTTCTGTTCCTCGTACATATCAGTTAAATAAATATGTTTGCCTTATAATATCATACTTAAACATTTAAAAAATGCATGATATTCACAATCAATTACACTTGCATAAATTGACTGCTGACAAAAGTTACATGTACGATTTTCCTTTGGAACATTGTTATATCTACCTAGTTCAATATTTAGTCTGTGATTTGAAAGGCGAAACTTTGACATAGCAATTCTATATTTTAACTGAATATCAATAGTCAAATACTTTTTCAACAGTAAGTGGGCTTTTAAAATTATTATAATGATAACATCTACTAGAAGTTTTAATAGCTGTTTGCCAGTCTAGTGTACAATAGTTAACAACTCTATGTTTAAAGCATTCTGATAAAAGCATTTACATCGCCAACATCCTGACTAATCCATATAAAACTGAATCCATATTTGTACAAAAGTGCTTTAATCTTTGTTACACAGCAGTTTCTACCAGCATCATCAAGGGATTTTAACATGTTATAAGATTGTTTAGGATATCTATGTGATGGCGTGGTTAACAATTTATACCAATATCGAATACAATTTATATAATATGTAGTACACAATGGCAATCTACCACATTCACCAAGAACCATACATGTATCAGTAGTTCTACGTACATAAAGAATGTTTTTGCAAAATCTGTTATGAACCGATTGTATCGTAACTACATATTCATAGCCCCAAATCTGAGAAAGCGTAGCAAAGTATAGGTTTGACCATTGAATCAAAAATCTTAAATGAATCAACTGCAGAGAAATAACCAAAAGGTCTCTGGTAGGCTTTTATGGCAAAGAGAGCCCTTTGTGCCTGAGAAACTAACTTAGAATGAGCGGATGACCATGACAAACTTGATGTAAGTAATAAACCCATATATTTATACTCAGATGTCATACTAATTTGCGTTCCACGATAAGGCCAGTGCTCATATCGACGGGAGAGGACCACCATTGCGAAAAACCGAAATTTCAGTCTTATCCATGTTGATTTCCATTCCTGTATCTCGACAAAAATGGTCAATAATATTAATTTGCTGTTGAAGCTTAAATGCAGTTTCGGCACAACCTGCTACATCATCTGCAAACATCAAACAGAAAATATCTGGAATATCATTAGTGATTGAAATGCACGAGCCACATTGTTCACGTAAAAGGGCAGACAACTCATCTATAAAGAGATCAAAAATTGTTTTGTCTCCTTGGCGTGTGCCGATATTACATGAAAAGATGTCAGTGATACAGTTGTTGAGTTTGACACATGACCTTAAATCCGTATAAAGTGATATGAGAATATGCATAAATTGACCATGTATTCCTTTCTTCTCTAGTGACACAAATAGTCTTTTATGATTAATTTTATCAAATGCTTTGTGAAAATCGACGTAGATGCAATAAAAGCGACCACATCTTTTAGATAGATACTTTTAAACCGATTGCTTGTAAACAGAAAACAGAAAACAGCTGAATAGCCCTTACGAAAACCTGCCTGTGATTCATCAATTTTATTATTTTCTTCAGCCCAATAGTACAACCGTTTATTAATAATACCCGAAAATATCTTATACATAGTATTTGTAATAGATATACCTCTGTAATTTCCAGGAATGTTACTTAGGCCCAGACTTATGAATAGGAATTATAGCAGACGACCTCCAAGATGATGGAATATACTAGTTGAGAAAATATTATTAATCAATGCTAAAAAATTGGAGCTATATCATCAATAGTAGCCTTAAAGAATTCAGCCGGAATACTATCGACACCACTACTTTTTCCAACAGACAAATTTGCTATAGATCTAAGCACTTCTTCTAGAGTAAATGGTTCATTAAGAACACTTGCAGAGGGGTCAATATAATTATCAGAGGGTTGATCGATTTCAGCAGCGTTTTCATCATAAAGAAGTCCGGCAAATTATCGATACCTACCTCAGATGGAGAGATACTATTATCTAGAGTCCGTAGGGGTTTACCTCTTTTAAGAATTTTCCAAAAGGTGTTCGGATCATTACTGCTAGCAAGTAACATGTTTCGATTTGAAAACTGGTACTGAGAAACCATATCTCGAAAGTAGATATTAAAATTATTGCGTTTGTCTTTAAATACTCTGAGATCCAACAGTGAAGTAGACTCTCTAAATTTTCTTAGTGCCCGAAATTTAATGTATTTTAGATTATCACAAGTAGAGTTCGACCATACAGGCTGTAAAGAGAAACGTCCACCCATATTTCTGACTAACGTGCACTGACCAGCTTCGTGATAAAAAGAAGTAATTGCTTCAACACCTGTGTTAACGTCCTCAAAGAACCTGCCATATTTTGAAACACGCTTTTAAAATTATCAATAAAACTTAACAGGCGCGATTGATTCCATTTATACCTTTTAATGGGTGTTAAAGTTTCATCATCATTACTATGCTCATTTAGAATAGACTTGTTGATCAGTGTTAACTCACATGACAATGGGAAATGATCCGAGTTATCTCTATCTAAGACACAGAAATTTATAATATACGGAAACAAATTCGAAGAGGCTATCATGTAGTCTACTAAACTAGCGCCGCCATTAGAAAAAACACGTAAAGTTACCATCACTATCACCCGCAAACCTTCCATTCAATATGTGAAAATCGAATAAACAACACAAATTGACCAAGAACTTACCATAATTATTTCCTCTAGCACTATCTTTACTGCGACGTGGAGTATAAAAAATAACTACCATCATAATCAACATTACCAAAAATGTGAAACATATTATCATCAGGTATATAATCTATAAAGTTCTTACATCTATTATTTAAATCTCCAGCAATAAATATAGACGTATTTGGGTGATCATTCAATATACATTCTAAGTTTGACTGCATAGAGAAAATTCCATTTTTCTGTTCTTTATCATCATAATAACATGATCCTTCTGGTGATATATATGTTAAGTACATAATAATATCTTCACAAGTAAACAATGTGGATAATTCAAAATACAATACAACACAATTGTCATATTCCTCATATAGACGATGAGTAATATTAAGTTTTGCCAGATTATTTCTAACAAAAACGCTAATACCCCCGCTATTCCTTATAGCGTTAATTTTTATATTACGAACAAAGTCAAAATGTACATAGCAACTAAGAAGATCATCAAATTTACCCTTAAATTTACTCCATGTTTCACAAAGTACTATAATGTCATAATTACTCAAGAATGATTTAACTTCGACATTGTCTATATATTAATAATAACCAAAGTCAGGATACTGCTATCGGCCGCAGTGCATTTGATATGTACAGTTAAGCATACAATTCCGTTTGAAGACAAAATAAACAAAACTGGCGTCATTTTGTAAGCTCTTATTGACGAAAATGACTTCGTGTTCCCGGTACGAGCAATCCATGCTGAATAATGACAGATATGTTACAAATCATACCCTACCTTAGGCTGCTATAGGTAGGAGCAATCCATGCTAAATAATGACAGATATGTTACACATCATACCCTACCTTAGGCTGCTATAGGTAGGAGCAATCCATGCTAAATAATGACAGATATGTTACAAATCATACCCACCCTTAGGCTGCTATAGGTAGGAGCAATCCATGCTAAATATTGACGGATATGTTACACATCATACCCACCCTTAGCCTGCTATAGGTAGGAACAATCCATGCTGAATAATGACAGATATGTTACAAATCATACCCTACCTTAGGCTGCTATAGGTAGGAGCAATCCATGCTGAATAATGACAGATATGTTACAAATCATACCCTACCTTAGGCTGCTAAAGGTAGGAGCAATCCATGCTAAATAATGACAGATATGTTACACATCATACCCACCCTTAGCCTGCTATAGGTAGGAACAATCCATGGTAAATAATGACAGATATGTTACACATCATACCCTACCTTAGGCTGCTATAGGTAGGAGCAATCCATGCTAAATATTGACGGATATGTTACACATCATACCCACCCTTAGCCTGCTATAGATAGGAACAATCCATGGTAAATAATGACAGATATGTTACACATCATACCCTACCTTAGGCTGCTATAGGTAGGAGCAATCCATGCTAAATATTGACGGATATGTTACACATCATACCCACCCTTAGCCTGCTATAGATAGGAACAATCCATGGTAAATAATGACAGATATGTTACAAATCATACCCACCCTTAGGCTGCTATAGGTAGGAGCAATCCATGCTAAATATTGACGGATATGTTACAAATCATACCCACCCTTAGGCTGCTATAGGTAGGAGCAATCCATGCTAAATAATGACAGATATGTTACAAATCATACCCACCCTTAGCCTGCTATAGGTAGGAACAATCCATGGTAAATAATGACAGATATGTTACACATCATACCCACCCTTAGCCTGCTATAGGTAGGAACAATCCATGATAAATAATGACAGATATGTTACACATCATACCCTACCTTAGGCTGCTATAGGTAGGAGCAATCCATGCTAAATAATGACAGATATGTTACAAATCATACCCACCCTTAGCCTGCTATAGACAGGAACAATCCATGCTGAATAATGACAGATATGTTACAAATCATACCCTACCTTAGGCTGCTATAGGTAGGAGCAATCCATGCTAAATATTGACGGATATGTTACACATCATACCCTACCTTAGCCTGCTATAGGTAGGAACAATCCATGCTAAATAATGACGGATATGTTATGGATTATGTCCACCCTTAGCCTGCTATAGGTAGGAACAATCCATGCTGAACAATGACAAATATGTTACAAATCATACCCTACCTTAGGCTGCTATAGGTAGGAGCAATCCATGCTAAATAATGACAGTTATGTTATGGATTATGTCCACCCTTAGCCTGATAAAGGTTGGAACAATCCATGCTAAATAATGACGGGTATGTTACACATCATACCCACCCTTAGCCTGCTATAGACAGGAACAATCCATGCTAAATAATGACGGGTATGTTACACATCATACCCACCCTTAGCCTGCTATAGATAGGAACAATCCATGCTAAATAATAACAGATATGTTACACATCATACCCACCCTTAGCCTGCTATAGGCAGGAACAATCCATGTTAAATAATGACAAATATGTTACAAATCATACCCTACCTTAGGCTGCTATAGGTAGGAGCAATCCATGCTAAATATTGACGGATATGTTACACATCATACCCACCCTAAGCCTGCTATAGGTAGGAACAATCCATGCTGAATAATGACAGATATGTTACAAATCATACCCTACCTTAGGCTGCTATAGGTAGGAGCAATCCATGCTAAATAATGACAGATATGTTATGGATTATGTCCACCCTTAGCCTGATAAAGGTTGGAACAATCCATGCTAAATAATGACGGGTATGTTACGCATCATACCCACCCTTAGCCTGCTATGGACAGGAACACTCCATGCTTAATAATGACGGGTATGTTACACATCATACCCACCCTTAGCCTGCTATAGATAGGAACAATCCATGCTAAATAATGACGGGTATGTTAGACATCATACCCACCCTTAGCCTGCTATAGACAGGAACAATCCATGCTAAATAATGACCGGTAATTTACACATCATACCCACCCTTAGCCTGCTATAGATAGGAACAATCCATGCTGAATAATGACAGATATGTTACAAATCATACCCTACCTTAGGCTGCTATAGGTAGGAACAATCCATGCTAAATAATGACAGATATGTTATGGATTTTGTCCACCCTTAGCCTGATAAAGGTTGGAACAATCCATGCTAAATAATGACGGGTATGTTACACATCATACCCACCCTTAGCCTGCTATAGACAGGAACAATCCATGCTAAATAATGACGGGTATGTTACACATCATACCCACCCTTAGCCTGCTATAGATAGGAACAATCCATGCTAAATAATGACGGGTATGTTACACATCATACCCACCCTTAGCCTGCTATAGATAGGAACAATCCATGCTAAATAATGACGGGTAATTTACACATCATACCCACCCTTAGCCTGCTATAGATAGGAACAATCCATGCTAAATAATGACGGGTATGCTACACATCATACCCACCCTTAGCCTGCTATAGATAGGAACAATCCATGCTAAATAATGACGGGTAATTTACACATCATACCCACCCTTAGCCTGCTATAGGTAGGAACAATCCATGCTAAATAATGACGGATATGTTACACATCATACCCACCCTTAGCCTGCTATAGACAGGAACAATCCATGCTAAATGATGACGGGTATGTTACACATCATACCCACCCTTAGCCTGCTATAGACAGGAACAATCCATGCTAAATAATGACGGGTATGTTACACATCATACCCACCCTTAGCCTGCTATAGATAGGAACAATCCATGCTAAATGATGACGGATATGTTACACATTATATCCACCCTTAGCCTGCTATAGGTAGGAACAATCAATGCTAAATAATGACGGATATGTTATAGATTATGCCCACCCCTACCTTGCTACAGGTAGGAACAATCGATGCTAAATAATGTTGGATATGTTATAGATTATGTCCACCCTTAGGCTGCTAAAGGTAGGAACAATCCATGCTTAACAATGACGGATATGTTATGGATTATGTCCACCCTTAGCCTTATATACGTTGGAACAATACATGCTAAATAATGACTGATATATCATAAATTAAATCCACTCTTAGCCTGCTATAGGTAGGAACAATCCATGCTAAATCATTGCGGATATGTTATAGATTGTGTCCATCTCCCACCACCACCCACTACCACCTCTTAGCCTGTTGTAGGTAAGAACAATCTATGCTAAATTATGAAGGATACGTTATAGATTATGTCCACCTCCCACCACCACCCACCACCACCCCTTAGCCTGTTGTAGGTAGGAACAATCCATGCTACATAATAACGGGTATGTTAATGATGGGTATGTTACATATCATACCCACTCTAAGGCTGCTATGGGTTGGAACAATCCCTGCTGAATAATGACAGATATGTTATGGATTATGTCCACGCTTAGCCTGCTATAAGTATGAACAATCCATGGTAAATAATGACGGATATGTTACATATTATACCCACCCTTAGCCTGCTATAGGTAGGAACAATCTGTGCTTAATAATGACGGATATGTTACACATCATACCCACCCTTAGCCTGCTATAGGTAGGAACAATCCATGGTAAATAGTGACGGGTATGTTACACATCATACCTACCCTTAGCCTGCTATAGGTAGATACAAACTATGCTTAATAATGACGGATATGTTACACATCATACCCACCCTTAGCCTGCAATAGGTAGGAACAATCTATGCTTAATAATGACGGGTATGTTACACATCATACCCACCCTTCGCCTGCTATAGGTAGGAACAATCCATTCTAAATAATGACGGATATGTTACACATCATACCCACCCTTAGCCTGCTATAGATAGGAACAATCCATGCTAAATAATGACGGATATGTTACATATTATACCCACCCTTAGCCTGCTATAGTTAGGAACACTTCATGCTAAATAATGACGGGTATGTTACACATCATACCCACCCTTAGCCTGCTATAGATAGGAACACTCCATGCTAAATAATGACGGCTAATTTACACATCATACCCACCCTTAGCCTGCTATAGGTAGGAACAATCCATGCTAAATAATGACGGATATGTTACACATCATGCCCACCCTTAGCCTGCTATAGACAGGAACAATCCATGCTAAATAATGACGGGTATGTTACACATCATACCCACCCTTAGCCTGCTATAGACAGGAACAATCCATGCTAAATAATGACGGGTATGTTACACATCATACCCACCCTTAGCCTGCTATAGATAGGAACAATCCATGCTAAATAATGACGGATATGTTACACATCATATCTACCCTTAGCCTGCTATAGGTAGGAACAATCAATGCTAAATAATGACGGATATGTTATAAATTATGCCCACCCCTACCTTGCTACAGGTAGGAACAATCGATGCTAAATAATGTTGGATATGTTATAAATTATGTCCATCCTTAGCCTGCTATAGGTAGGAACAATCCATGCTAAATAATGACGGATATGTTATGGATTATGTCCACCCTTAGCCTGCTATAGGTAGGAACAATCCATGCTAAATAATGACTGATATATCATAAATTAAATCCACTCTTAGCCTGCTATAGGTAGGAACAATCCATGCTAAATAATGACGGGAATGTTACATATCATACCCACTCTAAGGCTGCTATGGGTAGGAACAATCCATGCTGAATAATGACAGATATGTTATGGATTATGTCCACCCTTAACCTGCTATAAGTATGAACAATCCATGGTAAATAATGACGGATATGTTACATATTATACCCACCCTTAGCCTGCTATAGGTAGGAACAATCTGTGCTTAATAATGACAGATATGTTACACATCATACCCACCCTTAGCCTGCTATAGGTAGGAACAATCCATGGTAAATAATGACGGGTATGTTACGCATCATACCCACCCTTAGCCTGCTATAGGTAGGAACATTCTATGCTTAATAATGACGGATATGTTACACATCATACCCACCCTTAGCCTGCTATAGGTAGGAACAATCCATGCTAAATAATGACGGGAATGTTACATATCATACCCACTCTAAGGCTGCTATGGGTTGGAACAGTCCCTGCTGAATAATGACAGATATGTTATGGATTATGTACACGCTTAGCCTGCTATAAGTATGAACAATCCATGGTAAATAATGACGGATATGTTACATATTATACCCACCCTTAGCCTGCTATAGGTAGGAACAATCTGTGCTTAATAATGACGGGTATGTTACACATCATAACCACCCTTAGCCTGCTATAGATAGGAACAATCCATGCTAAACAATGACGGATATGTTACATATTATACCCACCCTTAGCCTGCTATAGTTAGGAACACTTCATGCTAAATAATGACGGGTATGTTACACATCATACCCACCCTTAGCCTGCTATATGTAGGAACAATCCATGGTAAATAATGTCGGGTATGTTACACATCATACCTACCCTTAGCCTGCTATAGGTAGGAACAATCTATGCTTAATAATGACGGATATGTTACACATCATACCCACCCTTAGCCTGCTATAGGTAGGAACAATCTATGCTTAATAATGACGGGTATGTTACACATCATACCCACCCTTAGCCTGCTATAGGTAGGAACAATCCATGCTTAATATTGACGGATATGTTATG
The DNA here is from genome assembly GCA_007844125.1 of Sinonovacula constricta. Taxonomy (NCBI): domain Eukaryota; kingdom Metazoa; phylum Mollusca; class Bivalvia; order Cardiida; family Solecurtidae; genus Sinonovacula; species Sinonovacula constricta. The sequence continues at coordinate 12,623,996 of CM017560.1, read as the reverse complement.
GATTATGTCAACTCTAAGGCTGCTATAGGTAGGAACAATCCATGCTAAATAATGACGGATATGTTACATATTATACCCTACCTTAGCCTGCTATAGGTAGGAACAATCCATGCTAAATATTGACGGATATGTTATGGATTATGTCCACCCTTAGCCTGCTATAGGTAGGAACAATCCATGCTAACTATTGACGGATATGTTATGGATTATGTCCACCCCTAGCCTGCTATAGGCAGGAACAATCCATGCTAAATATTGACGGATATGTTATAGATTATGTCCACCCTTAGCCTGCTATAGTTATGAACAATCCATGCTAAATATTGACGGATATGTTATGGATTATGTCCACCCCTAGCATGCTATAGGTAGGAACAATCCATGCTAAATATTGACGGATATGTTATGGATTATGTCAATATTAGTCTGCTATAGGTAGGAACAATCCATGCTAAATATTGACGGATATATTATGGATTATGTCAATATTAGCCTGCTATAGGTAGAAACAATCCATGCTAAATATTGACGGATATGTTATGGATTATGTCCACCCCTAGCATGCTATAGGTAGGGACAATCCATGCTAAATATTGACGGATATGTTATGGCTTATGCCAACTCTAAGGCTGCTATAGGTAGTAACAATCCTTGCTTAATATTGACGGATATGTTAAAGATTATGTCCACCCTTAGCCTGCTATAGATAGTAACAATTCATGCTAAATAAGAACGGATATGTTATGGATTATGTCCACCCTTAGCCTGCTAAAGTTAGAAACAATCCATGCTAAATATAACTGCTATATCATAAATTGTACCACCCCTTATCCTGCTATAGGTAGAAATAATCCATGCTAACTTATGGCGGATATGTTATAGATTATGTCCACCTCCCACCACCTCCCACCACCACCCCTTAGCCTGTTGTAGGTAGGAACAATCCATGCTAAATTATGGAGGATACGTTATAGATTATGTCCACCTCCCACCACCACCCACCACCACCCTTTAGCCTGTTGTAGGTAGGAATAATCCATGCTACATAATGACGGGTTTGTAATGATGGGTATGTTACATATCATACTCACTCTTAGCCTGCTATAGGTAGGAACAATCCATGCTAAATAATGACGGGAATGTTACATATCATACCCACCATAAGGCTGCTATTGGTTGGAACAATCCCTGCTAAATAATGACGGATATGTTATGGATTATGTCCACCCTTAGCCTGCTATAGTTATGAACAATCCATGCTAAATAATGACGGATATGTTATGGATTATGTCCACCCCTAGCCTGCTATAGGTAGGAACAATCCATGCTAGATAATGACGGATATGTTATGGATTATGTCCACCCCTAGCCTGGTATAGGTAGGAACAATCCATGCTAAATAATGACGGATATGTTATGGATTATGTCCATCCCTAGCCTGCTATAGGTAGGAACAATCCATGCTAAATCTTGACGGATATGTTATGGATTATGTCCACTCCTAGCCTGCTATAGGTAGGAACAATCGATGCTAAATAATGACGAAAAGAAAGAAAATCAATTAACTCATGAAATGTATACACGGCGTCGTGGGACAACAGAAAGGTTAAACAAGATACGTGTGGAAGTAAGTCATAAATCATCAGATTAGGCACACCAGACAGAAGCTGGCTAATCGGCTACTTTTTGCTTGAACATTAGGCCAAGCAGGCTTGGGGTCAAAACCCAGATAACCAAAGGATACGAAATATTGCCTTCTCGACGGGTTCCATCACATAGAGACACGTGATCAGCTCCCACTGGAAGTACCAGTACCGCAGAAAATTTGTGAAGGTATTGAGCTTTTCTTTCATAGCCATGGCAACAGTGCTTATTCCGGAACTGTGACAAAACGGTGTGGATAAACTGGGACGTTAAGCCTGAAAATTACGTAATTATTTTATAATATATTACACAGTAGAAAGTTAATTATTATATAAATCATGTCCATTTAATGGTTGACCATGAATACTGTTGTGTTGTTTCTTTCATATAAAATCTTTCCGTGATGTGACATGTTCATATACAGGTCAAAGATGGTGATTGTCATGTTCGTCTTACAAATATAATTATATGTTCTAGGGTGAACTTTCATATGAGCAGGACATTCATCATGGTTTTATATTATTATAAATGATTTTTGTCATGTTTATCTGAAAACGAATATGAGAAAAAAAGTTGCACTCTCTTCGGGTAGTGCGAAAGCATGGCAGTAACTAAGGATGTGAAATAGTGTCAATACAGAAAACTGCTTTGTTTCTAGCTCTGTCATCAACACAGACGTTTCATGCAAGTTTTATTTGCACAAATAATAGCTCTTAATCGTTAAACACCATACACACCCGTTTGTCTTGTATTAACGGTGTCATTGATTATTTTGTGTTTAACTGCAATGTTCCTGGTTGCAACAAGACCTTTTCAGTAAATTGCCCTGATTGAAAACTGAACCCGATTCTGTACATATTTTGTCCGTATGTGTGTGCAGAATTAATATATGTGTAGGCTGGAGACCAAAGTGCCTCAAGTAGCCATGTGATACTCAGTTGATGGCCATTTACTGCTGGCTATTTCATTCATGCACAGTAGCATCACAGAGTTTAATATAATCTGGCTGTTAAATGTGAACTAAATTGATTTTCCTTCGATCAATTATTTATCGTCACAATTGTTGGTGTGCGGAAAATGAAAAACAATTATGGACTATAGTTCACGCACCTGAGAGATCAGAAATCAACTTCGCCAGACATTTAATTGTAAAACATATGCAATCTTATAATATCCATAATTGCATGATTTTTTGTCAGTTTTGCAACCTTGGACATTTCTATGAGCATACTGCATTAGAAAGCGACGTTTAAATACTAGGATATGAAGCGATTTCCGCAATTATCACTTTTTTTTTCTGAGCCATTGTTTTCATCTACATAAAAAACAAAAATCGGGATCTACGCTGTGAGCTTTTAGGCAAAGTAGTCAGGGGCACATCTCCCAAGCATAAATTCCTTCAAACCATTTGAAACGACATATCAGAAAAGCTCCAGACCATTTTTCATTTAAGGAAAAATAATAAGCAAGTGGTCTTATGCTCGAGAATCTGATTCGTCGGGTCTCAGAGAACAGTTCGTTCGGGCAAAAGCCGTCAATCGGTTAATTAAACGCAAAAGGATGCAATTTCGATTGCAAAAGGGCGACGGAATAATATTATCACCTGATCACTAGTATTTTGTTAAACGATGACAAAAAACAAAGGTATGCTATGCTTTTCAATGCCACAATGGAAAATGCGTATTCGAATTTAGCATGTCATAACAAGTTTACACTAGTTAACGCGTCGTAATTTACTGTAATACTTACTAACTGCTATAGTAACTACCCTTATCCCGTCTGGGGTTTTACCCAACCAATGGCAACTTGTAAACTAAGCGACTTTTTTACCTGTGTATGGGGTCAATATATGACAGCGCTGGAATGCACCAGTTTTCAAAATATCCCATTTTGAACAGTTTGATGTTGTTATTTGTTGTTATTACTACTAATGTAGTTGTATTAATATCTTTTACTGTTATACACTAATCATAAAATGTATCTCAATGCACAGCCTTTAAACAAAATATAGTGCTTCCTTCACCGTAAGCGCATGTTCAGCGGCCATTCTGCCAGACTAACTACGATAGGCTCAATCAGGTGGTTTCAGTTAAATTTGAAACGAAAGGCACTTAATAAAGCAAAGAATCACTTTTTGAAAAATGCATTTAGCGATTTGTTACCATAAATGCATTTTGCTACATTTTCATGATTTAAATGATTCTTAATTTTTTAATAACTACTTTGTCTAGAAACTTTATTTTATATGTACATCGCGACATATATATGGTCATAAAAATTACATCAAACAATTATTTTTTGTTTTTAGTTTTTTTATGTTACATCGCACCGACACAATTGTGGTCATTGGGAAACGTCCAACAAATTATTGGTGGAGGAATACCCCAGACTTACGTCTGGGTAGAACTACCGGCGCACCGCAGGTAAGCTGGAAAACCTCCCCACTTGAAAGTTCACGCACCGACCGGGACTCGAACCCATGCTTGGGGCTGAGAGGTTTCAAGCCAGCGACACTAACCGCTCGACTACGGGCGCCCCTTAAATTATTAAAGGAGGAAGGCCGTGAAACACCTGTCTGAGTAGGACCACCGACGCACTGAATGGCATCTGACAGACCTTCCACACAAAAGGTATCGTCCCGACTTTCACTCACACCCACGCAGTGAGAGGCCGAGGGTCGGAATTACCAGCTGGCGACTGTATTCATCCTCTATATAAACCTTACGACTACGACACTATAGCAGCAGCAGATGTGTAGCTTTGAGCCTTAATGGTATTATTTAGTCTTAATAGTTTAACTACTGTATTTTCAAAAGTAAATTGTTTTAAGGAATTTTCTTTGGGACATTGTTCTATTATTTAGTAAACGTAGTAAAAAAAAAACAAGCAAATAAAGTAAAAAAGTACACAGACTTGATAATTTTATAACTTGTATAAATCAACATAATAAGTTGTCAATTCAAGAAAATCATTCTGAAAAAAAAATCAATAAATACCTCAAATACGTTAATAATCGATACAATTCCTTAGTAACTGTACTCTAAGAATCCACCAAAGACCCTTTAAGCACTTCCTGCGGGTGATAAACGCACGTACAGATACACCTGCTTAAATATATAAACCCGGGCCTCTAGACACGGTGCGTTTGTTGTGAATCAATATCTCCGGCCTGGACCTGGCTTTAACTCAATTCTGACAGAGCAATCCTAAAATCTGGACTCTTAATTATTAACAGAGCGTCTCACACATTATTGATACCCGCTTCAAAGTACATGTACTGTCGACTGCGCACAATATTGATAAGCTGCCGAGCTGTCTTGTTTCTGCCAGTGATACTGAGACAGCGGCTGTGCGGCGAACAAGCTCAATACCCGATCTATCCGCTAATATTTAATATTTGCAACCAATTTCCTACAGTGATAGAAATATGAATCGACAGAAACCAAGCTGGGTGATCTTTTTCTGCACTGTGCACTATTTGCCTTTGCTGCTAAAGTCGCGCTCGCCGGGCTATTTATAAGTTATTTAAGAAGTCTAAGATCCCTCCATCAATGTGAGCTATGGATAACCATCAACAACTACGTGTATGACCGTGACGAAAGTCCTTGACCATTGCCTCACACTAATTCAGGTCGAGTCCATTATGTAATGATTTTTGTTAATACATGTAGATCTATTATACAGTGTTCAAACTTATTAAATATATTAAATTTAAAACAATCTTTCCTTTTTTATAGCATAGTTTTGCCTGTTTACCTGTACACTTGTTAAAAAAATGTCATCAAATGAAAATGGATAGAAAACTATCAATACATTTATTAAAAATTGTTTTAGCAAAACTCGACAACCTTATCTTATGTATTACCCGCTAACCTTATTGCCACGTGACAAATTTTACACACTGTTATAGAATACGTTATCTTAGTTATTAAACAAAACGCAAAGAAATTAATAAGCACAAACAAACCAAAGTAAAGCAACCATCTCATGAATCTTTAACGCGTGGCATTTGCTGTAAACGACGTCGCTTGATGCGTATCCATCTGGCAATACATGTAAGAAGTGGGTATTACCAGTTTGGTTTGTCCTGGGTGGATGACTCAACGACTTAACTGTCCGACAACTGGAACCATTTACAAATGCAAACTTGTTGTAAGGGTGTCCTGTTTCATGCGTTTATGAATTGGCATAAACAACACGTTCGGTCGACAGTGGGTTGTATTTCAGTTTATTGAATTGGCAATCGGCAATTATGACATCCTTAGACATTTTTAAATCGAGACAATAAAAGGGACCAGGACAAGAAACAAAGACCCATAAAGACATATATAGTTAAAGGGCTGTTCAACAGTTTTCACCTCTATGGCTTTTCAACAAACATGTTTGTATGGAGACACTTCTAAATCCATAAAATGGTTAAGCACAAAATAAATGGTTAAGAAATGCATAAAAGGGTGGCATAAAACAAACGACGTCTGTGAACAAGGAAACCAATCATTTCTAAATAGACCCGTTTTCTTTCCTTTAATATCCTTCCTAAATATTGATCCATGAGGTAATAATATTTAATAGTCTTTTTTGCAAAAGGTGTTTCATAATGAAATATAGTCCTATATAAAAAAAAGACGATATGTCGACACTTAAGTTTAACTGAACCTAAATTGCTACTATTTTACGCTGGATTGAAGGTAAATATTAACAAACTAAAAGTAGTGTACCATAATCACCCAATCTTATGCTATGCGCACTCTATACTTTACAAGTCGGCTTGAATGCGTGAATGCCTGCATTCTTTGTTATTTCTTCTGTGTGATTGTTTTGTTCTTAACGTTGAAAAGGCTCAAGGCCAAGTCAAATGTTGTACCAGATACGCAGAAAAAAGCTAGTGACCAAAACATAAATAACAAATATATTATAAGGCATATATTATAAGGAAATACGCATGACACACAAATCAATGTAGAACGACAGAATGTTAGTGTGATAAAACATCTTACTCTATACACAATGTTAATAAATGATATGGCCAAAACTTTGATCATATCAATAACAATAGCTCACTTATCCTATCTGATCAGAATGGAAGAATATATTTTGATAAAGCTTGTTTCTATGATATGTCACTTTTGACAGTTTCATTGCAAAATATTGGCACCTATGTAAATGCACTGTGAATTAAGCATTGTATTACAGTGTTTTATATGTGGCATCATCTCACATTTCATACTGAATATCATTAGATGTATCGTCATCTTTGGATCTGATTCAAACCAATACCTTAGTCATAAAACCATTATTTGTCCTAACTTTCTCGAGTCAAGCCAGATCCAGCGAAAGCTTGTACAACTCCAAGGACATTCAAGGAATAAGTAAATGAGATAGTGAATGTTGTACCACAAATAAAAGAAAACCAGATTTTTCTAAGAGTATTATGGTTATTCTCATATTTGTTGTTTCTGATACAAAATTTGCTCTTTTCGTTTGTACTTGCTTTTTTAAAATTTGTACTGAATTATTCATTATGCCACTGTCATTAAACTAGTATTTTTTGTAAGCCCAACCTTACTTGTGGAAACAATTTTATAGATGCCTATATGTCATTTTCCCACCAAAATGAGACAATTATTTTCATAGTCAGGCTACAAGAAAAGTCGTTGATGCGAAGCATCAATGCCGACTGGAAGGAAGACTGAAAGGAAAATAGGTTAAAGCAATATGGGAGCAAAAAATAAAGACATATTTGGAAAGTTTTTATTTAAAGGTTTTGAAGTTCAGTATAATATAAAAAGAATCTCGAGAAAAAGTAAGTATAACGTATAGGCCTATTCCTGAGACAATAGAACGGTTTAAAACAAAATAAAAGCAAAACCCGACACCATTTTATAGGTCTTCCAAGAGGTTACATATGTAGTTAAAAGCTGCCAAATATTTAACAATGAAACTAAAGTGTATAAGCAGAAATTGCACATGTGCAGGAGCCCCACAATGCACAAATAATTAGTGTTCAGATATCATATGAATAGTATTTTTCTGGGACATATTATTATGTATATTAAGAGCAATGTTTAATATTTCCTAAACTTAACCTACTTTTCACATTTAAAGTGAAATGGATGAAGACAAACTGAGAGAATCAGTAAAGACAGAACGATCTAGTATTTCTTTAATCCCGATGGAATCAATATTGTAACAAAGCAATGTTACTACCTAAGTATGTGCTACTGTGATTTATAATTACACAGTGAGCTGACATTAAGAATACATAAGTTGCTGTCAAGTGAAAGGTAGTACATTGTATATGTCATTCAATAGAGGAAAAAATAACTACAAACATAATTAATCATAGTATCAAAGAAAGATGTTACTTTCTTGTAAATATGGGTGTAAGGACGTAATAATTTGTCCGAACATATTCTGATATTTTTTGGCAAAATGTTCTTGTAATAAAGGTCTTGACAATAAATAAATCCCATGTCAGGTCTAGGGTTTGAACCCAGAACCCTCCGATTCCGAGTCCATAAACTTAACCTCCTGACCAAGAACACTTCAAGCATATTATAAATGCTTTCTAGGTGTGTTGAACGTTTCTCGTATGTAAGTGAATTAAACATCCGAATCTTTAATAAGATCATTTTGAAAACTTATCGTGACGGGGCAAGGGATTGAATTTGAAACCCTCCTATCCAGAGTCCTAAACTCTTGACCACAAACATTTCATAGATGCTATAAAAGCATTCCTGCACGCTGGAAGCACTGGCAATGTTATTTTTTTAGATTTGCGGGACCTCAGAGAAATCGTTAATGTAACTTTACATTGCATTTAAGTCAGATTTTTACCATGCATACTCAATAGACCATTCGGTACAAACTTTTTTTCTGGCTATGGTCTGTTTCGTTGCTAACAGGTAATCTCAATTTGTAAGAATGCAGTCCCGAACATAGAAGAATGTACTGACGAGCATTCCTATAAGTAAGTAAAGAGAGTGTCTATGTGCATTTAACATTTTGTATATTAAAAAGCTAACCAAAATCTCTCGTTTTTACCATGTTTTCATAAAAGTTACAGACATAAAATGTAAAACAACAACAGCATAGAACGCCATTTACCGAATTAGGACCCGTATTTTATCAGGGTTAGAAGGGGAGGTAAGCGTAAATGTGCACCGGAAGTAGTACATTGGACAGTTTTCTGTTGTTGCTATTTTAATGTGGATGTGTTTGTTTAGTGACTGTATTTGCTATAATTAAAATAATGTCATGTAATTTGGTGTAAACCAAAACTCAGACATTTTAGAATTATAAAAATGCAAAATAACTGCACTCCTATGCTCATTTATGAACTGATCCATTTAGACCGGTACTGATCATTGCATTGAAAATGTGCGGCTATATAATGCAAAAATTACGATGCATGTTTTCAGGGGAGCATAACCATCTTCGCAACAAATAACTTTTATTCGAAGAGGCCATGTTATAAGATAATATATTGGTCTTTCTCACAATGTATAATTTCGGGGTTCACAAAGAAACGGTTTGCTGTTAAATTGCTTCCAAAGTTGTGACATTTACTATGGAGTAAAGAACAAATTCATTTAATTTCGTGTCACCTAGAAAGTCCGCAAAATAAACTTTCTCCACGTGCAAATTTCATTAAGCAGTCCATATATGAGCGTCGCGCTCCAGGGCGTCGCCAATAATTGCCCCGAAACCCACGTGTTTGTGAGTAATAATAAATCAAGCTCGATAATGCTTTTCTCATTATGTTGCAGCATTGAATTAAAAGTCACTAGTTTTCCGACACAACAAATCGACCAAGCTCGGGAGGTTTGTGATCTTGTGTATTGTATTATTGCAATCTCTTGTTTTAATAGGTTCTTAGAATACACGTGATGTACATACTGGTTCTATCATTAGGACCAAATGGAGGAGAAGGTCAGTTGTTTGAACCATGTCATCGAGACTTTCTGCAATCCCTTTACTGTAATTTGTGTTGTTGCTGTTGTATTGATGATATTGCTTGTTTTATTTTCAATGTACTCGATACAAATTTCTTAAGTGGTATTTATATTGGCATTGTTTTTTCATTTTTACTTCACAGTAGCAGTTTAACACGAACAACAACAACAGTATTTTTTTATCAAAATCAGTGAGACGCTGGCCTATTTGTTTAATAACAGTTTAACGTTTCTAAAACGGTCGGAACTCCTCGAGAGCGACCCTCGGATGTATCTGGTGCAATGATAAATTATATGCATGGAAATAACATGACGCTATATGCACCGACATGTTTAAATTCACAGGGTTTCCAATTATATTCGAGAGATAGTTTGTGAACGAAACATTCTAATTGTTGCTAAATGAAACTGTTTAAACTATTTACACAAGCAATAATGCGTAAAATATTCGACCGGTTTGATACTGGCATGCGAAACATGAGCATTCTTTGTTTCTTTTTTTATTTCATTTTGAAGGTGTGTGTTTTTTTTGTGATTTTATGCACATTCTTTTTAAAGGTGTTGTTGCTTCCAAGCTCATTGAGAAAAGTTAATTAATGGACAATGACAAATTTGTTTACATCTTCCTTAAATTACAGCTCATTAGAAAACAAACTAAACTAAAACTAATCAAAATGTGTTCATTCAAGTTATTTTTTCAATGCACGCAATATATTTATGTATATTTATGTATATTAGTAATTGATTGACAGATGGTTATATAAGGCGTGACACATTTGTTAATCTAACCTTTATAAAAATGTTCTTGATCTCATAAACTACATTTTGATCAAATATACCCTTAACAGGATTGAGTAATAATATTTGTGGAAGAATAATTCCCCGCGTTATTGTTAACTTTTACTATAAATAACTCATTATTCTTCTAGCAAGTTTGCCTTACAGAATGCTTCTTTTCATGTTTGAAAATATTTAAAAAATGCCTCAACACGAAATTGTACACCATTGTTGTTTTCTCCTCTCTATATATAACAGCAATATATTTATGTTGACTTTTTACCCATCTACAGAATGATGGTAACATTTATCCCATACAAATATTTCGAAAGTTAAGATTAATAACAATTATGTTGCGCTGGGTAACATGAAACATACACAGTCTGGTATAATATACCTTGCTTCAACATATGAAAACAAAGGTTTAGATACTGTATCGGCTAATTATTGTTCGGTCTCGTAAAGTCGATTGTCCATAACTACGGACTGTACCAGATTTAAATGGACTAAATTATACTCACTATATATTATAGATTGCTTCAAGTTTGTAGAAAAAAAAAACATTTAAGGAAAGGAATCAAACTCATATTTAATCTTGTGCAACATTGATACATTTATTCCGATGTTTCCTTCTGTTGAATGCACCTTCTCGTGTACATCGTACCTTGAATGAAATGAACGGATTACTTCAGCTTTTGCCAAATGATAATCTTCTCACATAATCTTCCCGACAGCCTCTGCGGGACTACGACTCACTATTCACTTTCCCCATATAATTTTATCACTATGTTCCGTCGAATTTCCTGTTTCTATGCGATTTATACTGTTATTGAATTGGTTTTGTATGTGAACTAGCATTTTGTTTTCACCTTTCTTACCGTAAATCTGGGTTAAATCAAGATGGTTTTTTGTAGACTTTTAATGATTCATTTGAGCTTATCAAGGTGTGACACTCCTTTACGCTTACACCGATCCATAAAAAAAAAAATCCAAAAAAAGTCCAACGCACGTTTTGTCAACAGCAAGATATCTTTTTGTCAAGGCCGTTTGCCGGCATTTCAAAATTTACGAACGTAAAAAACCGTAACATCGTAGTGTAATGTATATTTATAATAACATCTTAAAAAGCAGTGTAGGCGTTCTCTGCAGAGCCACTTTAAACCTCTGAAGCACAAACCGTCAAGATTGCAGCGAACAATGTAGATTCAGATCAGCCAGGTGTGCTCTATTGCAGCGAACAATGTAGATTTAGATCAGCCAGGTGTGACACTATTGCAGCGAACAATGTAGATTTAGATCAGCCAGGTGTGACTCTATTGCAGCGAACACTGTAGATCATCAGCCAGGTGTGACACTATTGCAGCAACAATGTAGATTTAGATCAGCCAGGTGTGACACTATTGCAGCGAACAATGTAGATTTAGATCAGCCAGGTGTGGCACTATTGCTGCGAACAATGGAATTCAGATCAGCCAGGTGTGACACTATTGCAGCGAAGAATGTAGATTTAGATCAGCCAGATGTGGCTCTATTGCAGCGAACACTGTAGATTTAGATCAGCCAGGTGTGGCCTATTGCAGCGAACAATGTAGATCAGATCAGCCAGATGTGGCCTATTGCAGCGAACAATGTAGATTCAGATCAGCCAGGTGTGACCTATTGCAGCGAACAATGTAGATTCAGATCAGCCAGGTGTGACACTATTGCAGCGAACAATGTAGATTTAGATCAGCCAGGTGGCACTATTGCAGCGAACAATGTAGATTTAGATCAGCCAGGTGTGGCACTATTGCAGCGAACAATGTAGATTTAGATCAGCCAGGTGTGGCTCTATTGCAGCGAACAATGTAGACTCAGATCAGCCAGGTGTGGCACTATTGCAGCGAACAATGTAGATTCAGATCAGCCAGGTGTGGCTCTATTGCAGCGAACAATGTAGATTCAGATCAGCCAGGTGTGGCTCTATTGCAGCGAACAATGTAGATTTAGATCAGCCAGATGTGGCCCTATTGCAGCGAACAATGTAGATTCAGATCAGCCAGGTGTGGCTCTATTGCAGCGAACAATGTAGATTCAGATCAGCCAGGTGTGGCTCTACTGCAGCGAACACTGTAGATTTAGATCAGCCAGATGTGGCCCTATTGCAGCGAACAATGTAGATTTAGATCAGCCAGATGTGGCCCTATTGCAGCGAACAATGTAGATTTAGATCAGCCAGATGTGGCCCTATTGCAGCGAACATGTAGATTTAGATCAGCCAGGTGTGGCACTATTGCAGCGAACAATGTAGATTCAGATCAGCCAGGTGTACACTATTGCAGCGAACAATGTAGATTCAGATCAGCCAGGTGGGCACTATTGCAGCGAACATGTAGATTCAGATCAGCCAGGTTGGCACTATTGCAGCGAACAATGTAGATTATAGCCAGGTGTGACACTTTGCAGGGAACAATGTAGATTAGATCAGCCAGGTGTGTCACTATTGCAGCGAACATGTAGATTAGATCAGCCAGTGGACACTATTGCAGGAACAATGTAGATTCAGATCACCATGTGGCTATTGCAGGTGATTGCTCATATTGCAGGACATGTAGATTCAGATCAGCCAGGTGTGGCACTATTGCAGCGAACATTGTAGATTCAGATCAGCCAGGTGTGACACTATTGCAGCGAACAATGTAGATTCAGATCAGCCAGGTGTGGCACTATTGCAGCGAACAATGTAGATTCAGATCAGCCAGGTGTGGCACTATTGCAGCGAACAATGTAGATTTAGATCAGCCAGGTGTGACACTATTGCAGCGAACAATGTAGATTCAGATCAGCCAGGTGTGACACTATTGCAGCGAACAATGTAGATTCAGATCAGCCAGGTGTGACACTATTGCAGCGAACAATGTAGATTCAGATCAGCCAGGTGTGACACTATTGCAGCGAACAATGTAGATTCAGATCAGCCAGGTGTGGCACTATTGCAGCGAACAATGTAGATTCAGATCAGCCAGGTGTGGCACTATTGCAGCGAACAATGTAGATTCAGATCAGCCAGGTGTGGCACTATTGCAGCGAACATGTAGATTCAGATCAGCCAGGTGTGACACTATTGCAGCGAACATTGTAGATTCAGATCAGCCAGGTGTGGACACTATTGCAGCGAACATTGTAGATTCAGATCAGCCAGGTGTGGACACTATTGCAGCGAACATTGTAGATTCAGATCAGCCAGGTGTGACACTATTGCAGCGAACATTGTAGATTCAGATCAGCCAGGTGTGACACTATTGCAGCGAACATTGTAGATTCAGATTAGCCAGGTGTGACACTATTGCAGGGAACATTGTAGATTCAGATCAGCCAGGTGTGACACTATTGCAGCGAACATTGTAGATTCAGATCAGCCAGGTGTGGCACTATTGCAGCGAACATTGTAGATTCAGATCAGCCAGGTGTGACACTATTGCAGCGAACATTGTAGATTCAGATCAGCCAGGTGTGACACTATTGCAGCGAACATTGTAGATTCAGATCAGCCAGGTGTGACACTATTGCAGCGAACAATGTAGATTCAGATCAGCCAGGTGTGACACTATTGCAGCGAACATTGTAGATTCAGATCAGCCAGGTGTGACACTATTGCAGCGAACAATGTAGATTCAGATCAGCCAGGTGTGGCACTATTGCAGCGAACATTGTAGATTCAGATCAGCCAGGTGTGGCACTATTGCAGCGAACAATGTAGATTCAGATCAGCCAGGTGTGGCACTATTGCAGCGAACAATGTAGATTCAGATCAGCCAGGTGTGACACTATTGCAGCGAACATTGTAGATTCAGATCAGCCAGGTGTGGCACTATTGCAGCGAACATTGTAGATTCAGATCAGCCAGGTGTGACACTATTGCAGGGAACATTGTAGATTCAGATCAGCCAGGTGTGGCACTATTGCAGCGAACATTGTAGATTCAGATCAGCCAGGTGTGACACTATTGCAGCGAACAATGTAGATTCAGATTAGCCAGGTGTGGCACTATTGCAGCGAACATTGTAGATTCAGATCAGCCAGGTGTGGCACTATTGCAGCGAACAATGTAGATTCAGATTAGCCAGGTGTGACACTATTGCAGCGAACATTGTAGATTCAGATCAGCCAGGTGTGACACTATTGCAGCGAACATTGTAGATTCAGATCAGCCAGGTGTGACACTATTGCAGCGAACATTGTAGATTCAGATCAGCCAGGTGTGGCACTATTGCAGCGAACATTGTAGATTCAGATCAGCCAGGTGTGACACTATTGCAGCGAACATTGTAGATTCAGATCAGCCAGGTGTGACACTATTGCAGCGAACATTGTAGATTCAGATTAGCCAGGTGTGACACTATTGCAGGGAACATTGTAGATTCAGATCAGCCAGGTGTGGCACTATTGCAGCGAACATTGTAGATTCAGATCAGCCAGGTGTGACACTATTGCAGGGAACATTGTAGATTCAGATCAGCCAGGTGTGACACTATTGCAGCGAACATTGTAGATTCAGATCAGCCAGGTGTGACACTATTGCAGCGAACATTGTAGATTCAGATCAGCCAGGTATGACACTGTTGCAGCGAACATTGTAGATTCAGATCAGCCAGGTGTGACACTATTGCAGCGACAATGTAGATTCAGATCAGCCAGGTGTGACACTATTGCAGCGAAACACTGTCGATTCAGATCAGCCAGGTTGTTGATGCACATATTGCAGCGAACATTGTAGATTCAGATCAGCCAGATGTGACACTATTTGCAGCGGACAATTGTAGATTCAGATCAGGCCAGGTGTGACACTATTGCCCAGCGGAACAATTTAGATTCCAGATTCAGCCCAGGTGTGAACACTATTGCAGCGACAATTGTCGATTCAGATCAGCCAGGTGGTGGCACTATTGCAGCGAACAATTGTAGATTCAGATTCAGCCAGATGTGACACTATTGCAGCGAACAATTGTAGATTTAGATCAGCAGATGTTGTGACACTATTGCAAGCGAACAATTGTAGATTCCAGATCAGCCCAGGTTGTGGACACTATTGCAGCGAACCATTGTAGATTTCAGATCAGCCAGGTATGACACTATTGCAGCGAACAATGAAGATTTCAGATCAGCCAGGGTGCACTATTGCAGGCGAACAATGTAGATTCCAGATCCGCCAGGATGTGACACTATTGCAGCGAACATTGTAAGATTCAGATTCAGCCAGGTGTGACACTATTGCAGGGAACAATTGTAGATTCAGATCAGCCAGGTAGTGACACTATTGCCAGACGAACATGTAGATTCAGGATCCAGCCAGGTGTGGCACTATTGGCAGCGAACATTAGTAGATCAGATCAGCCAGGATGTGGCACTATTGCAGCGACAATGTAGATTCAGGATCAGCCAGGGGTGGCACTATTGCAGCGAACAATGTAGATTCCAGATCAGCCGGATGTGGCACTATTGCAGCGAACAAATGTAGCATTACAGATCAGCAGGTGTGGCACTATTGCCGCGAAACAAATGTAGATTCAGATCAGCCAGGTGGTGGACACTATTGCAGCGAACACTGGTAGATTCCAGAATCAGCCAGGATGTGGACCTATTGCAAGCGAACATTGTAGATTCAAGATTAAGCCAGGTGTGGCACTATTGCAGCGAACAATTGTAGATTCGATTCAATGCCAGGTGTGGACACTATTGCCTGCGATACAATGTAGATTCAGATCAGCCAGATGGACACTATGCAGCGCAACAATGTAGATTCAGATCAGCCAGGTGGTGGCACTATTGCAGGAACAATGTAGATTCAGCTCAGCCAGGTGTGGCACATTGCAGCGAACATTGTAGATTCAGATCAGCCAGGTGTGACACTATTGCAGCGAACAATGTAGATTCAGATCAGCCAGGTGTGGCACTATTGCAGCGAACATTGTAGATTCAGATCAGCCAGGTGTGGCACTATGCAGGCGAACAATGTAGATTCAGATCAGCCAGGTGTGGCACTATTGCAGCGAACAATGTAGATTCAGATCAGCCAGGTGTGGCACTATTGCAGCGAACATGTAGATTCAGATCAGCCAGGATGTGGCACTATTGCAGCGAACAATGTAGATCTCAGATCAGCCAGGTGTGGCACTATTGCAGCGAACATTGTAGATTCAGATCAGCAGGTGTGGCACTATTGCAGGCGAACATGTAGATTCAGATCAGCCAGGTGTGGCACTATTGCAGCGAACATGTAGATTCAGATCAGCCAGGTGTGACACTATTGCAGCGAACAATGTAGATTCAGATCAGCCAGGTGGCACTATTGCAAGCGAACAATTGTAGATTAGATCAGCCAGGTGTGGCACTATTGCAGCGAACAATGTAGATTCAGATCAGCCAGGTGTGGCACTATTGCAGCGAACAATGTAGATTTAGATCAGCCAGGTGTGGCACTATTGCAGCGAACAATGTAGACTCAGATCAGCCAGGTGTGGCACTATTGCAGCGAACAATGTAGATTCAGATCAGCCAGGTGTGGCACTATTGCAGCGAACAATGTAGATTTAGATCAGCCAGGTGTGGCACTATTGCAGCGAACAATGTAGATTCAGATCAGCCAGGTGTGGCACTATTGCAGCGAACAATGTAGATTCAGATCAGCCAGGTGTGGCACTATTGCAGCGAACAATGTAGATCCAGATCAGCCAGGTGTGGCACTATTGCAGCGAACAATGTAGATTCAGATCAGCCAGGTGTGGCACTATTGCAGCGAACAATGTAGATTCAGATCAGCCAGGTGTGGCACTATTGCAGCGAACAATGTAGATTCAGATCAGCCAGGTGTGGCACTATTGCAGCGAACAATGTAGATTCAGATCAGCCAGGTGTGGCACTATTGCAGCGAACAATGTAGATTCAGATCAGCCAGGTGTGGCACTATTGCAGCGAACAATGTAGATTCAGATCAGCCAGGTGTGGCACTATTGCAGCGAACAATGTAGATTCAGATCAGCCAGGTGTGGCACTATTGCAGCGAACAATGTAGATTCAGATCAGCCAGTGTGGACACTCTTGCCAGCGAACATGTAGATTCAGATCAGCCAGGTGTGGCACTATTGCAGCGAACAATTTAGACTCAGATCAGCCAGGTGTGGCACTATTGCAGCGAACAATGTAGATTCAGATCAGCCAGGTGTGGCACTATTGCAGCGAACAATGTAGATTCAGATCAGCCAGGTGTGGCACTATTGCAGCGAACAATGTAGATTCAGATCAGCCAGGTGTGGCACTATTGCAGCGAACAATGTAGATTCAGATCAGCCAGGTGTGGCACTATTGCAGCGAACAATGTAGATTCAGATCAGCCAGGTGTGGCACTATTGCAGCGAACAATGTAGATCAGATCAGCCAGGTGTGGCACTATTGCAGCGAACATGTAGATCTCAGATCAGCCAGGTGTGGCACTATTGCAGCGAACAATGTAGATTCAGATCAGCCAGGTGTGGCACTATTGCAGCGAACAATGTAGATTCAGATCAGCCAGGTGTGGCACTATTGCAGCGAACAATGTAGATCAGATCAGCCAGGTGTGGCACTATTGCAGCGAAACAATGTAGATCTCAGATCAGCCAGGTGTGGCACTATTGCAGCGAACAATGTAGATCCAGATCAGCCAGGTGTGGCACTATTGCAGCGAACAATGTAGATAGATCAGCCAGGTGTGGCACTATTGCAGCGAACAATGTAGATCAGATCAGCCAGGTGTGGCACTATTAGCAGCGAACAATGTAGATCCAGATCAGCCAGGTTGTGGCACTATTGCAGCGAACAATGTAGATTCAGATCAGCCAGGTGTGGCACGATTGCAAGCGAACAATGTAGATTCAGATCAGCCAGGTGTGGCACTATTGCAAAGCGAACAATGTAGATTCAGATCAGCCAGTGTGGCACTATTGCAAGGAACAATGTAGATCTCAGATCAGCCAGGGGTGGCACTATTGCAGCGAACAATGTAGATTCAGATCAGCCAGGTGTGCACTATTGAAGCGAACAATTGTAGATTCAGATCAGCCAGGTGTGGCACTATTGCAGCGAACAAGTAGATCAATCCTTGAAACGATTCAGATCAGCAGGTGTGGCACTATTGCAGCGAACAATGTAGATTTAGATCAGCCAGGTGTGGCACTATGCAGCGACAATGTAGATCAGATCAGCCAGGTGTGGCACTATTGCAGCGAACAATGTAGATTCAGATCAGCCAGGTGTGGCACTATTGCAGCGAACAATGTAGATTCAGATCAGCCAGGTGTGGCACTATGCCAGCGAACAATGTAGATTCAGATCAGCCAGGTGTGGCACTATTGCAGCGAACAATGTAGATTTAGATCAGCCAGGTGTGGCACTATTGCAGCGAACAATGTAGATCAGATCAGCCAGGTGTGGCACTATTGCAGCGAACAATGTAGATTCAGATCAGCCAGGTGTGGCACTATTGCAGCGAACAATGTAGATTCAGATCAGCCAGGTGTGGCACTATTGCAGCGAACAATGTAGATTCAGATCAGCCAGGTGTGGCACTATTGCAGCGAACAATGTAGACTCAGATCAGCCAGGTGTGGCACTATTGCAGCGAACAATGTAGATTCAGATCAGCCAGGTGTGGCACTATTGCAGCGAACAATGTAGATTCAGATCAGCCAGGTGTGGCACTATTGCAGCGAACAATGTAGATTTAGATCAGCCAGGTGTGGCACTATGCAGCGAACAATGTAGATTCAGATCAGCCAGGTGTGGCACTATTGCAGCGAACAATGTTAGGACTCAGAATTAGCCAGGTGTGGCACTATTGCAGCGAACAATGTAGATTCAGATCAGCCAGGTGTGGCACTATTGCAGCGAACAATGTAGATTCAGATCAGCCAGGTGTGGCACTATTGCAGCGAACAATGTAGATTCCGAGATCAGCCAGGTGTGCACTATTGCAAGCGAACAGCTGATAGATTCAGATCAGCCAGGTGTGGCACTATTGAAGCGAACAATGTAGATTCAGATCAGCCAGGTGTGGCACTATTGCAGCGAACAATGTAGATTCAGATCAGCCAGGTGTGGCACTATTGCAGCGAACAATGTAGATTCAGATCAGCCAGGTGTGACACTATTGCAGCGAACAATGTAGATTTAGATCAGCCAGGTGTGGCACTATTGCAGCGAACAATGTAGATCCAGATCAGCCAGGTGTGGCACTATTGCAGCGAACAATGTAGATCAGATCAGCCAGGTGTGGCACTATTGCAGCGAACAATGTAGATTCAGATCAGCCAGGTGTGACACTATTGCAGCGAACAATGTAGATTCAGATCAGCCAGGTGTGGCACTATTGCAGCGAACAATGTAGATTCAGATCAGCCAGGTGTGGCACTATTGCAGCGAACAATGTAGATTCAGATCAGCCAGGTGTGGCACTATTGCAGCGAACAATGTAGATTCAGATCAGCCAGGTGTGGCACTATTGCAGCGAACAATGTAGATTCAGATCAGCCAGGTGTGGCACTATTGCAGCGAACAATGTAGATTCAGATCAGCCAGGTGTGGCACTATTGCAGCGAACAATGTAGATTCAGATCAGCCAGGTGTGGCACTATTGCAGCGAACAATGTAGATCCAGATCAGCCAGGTGTGGCACTATTGCAGCGAACAATGTAGATTCAGATCAGCCAGGTGTGCACTATTGCAGCGAACAATGTAGATTCAGATCAGCCAGGTGTGGCACTATTGAGCGAACAATGTAGATTCCAGATCAGCCAGGTGTGGCACTATTGCAGCGAACAATGTAGATTCAGATCAGACAGGTGTGGCACTATTGCAGCGAACATAGTAGATTCAGATCAGCCAGGTGTGGCACTATTGCAGCGAACATCTGTAGATTCAGATCAGCCAGGTGTGGCACTATTGCAGCGAACAATGTAGATTCAGATCAGCCAGGTGTTGGCACTATTGCAGCGAACAATGTAGATTCAGATCAGCCATGTGTGGCATATTGCAGCGAACAATGTAGATTCAGATCAGGCCAGGTGTGGCACTATTGAAGCGAACAATGTAGATCTCAGATCAGCCAGGTGTGGCACTATTGCAGCGAACAATGTAGATCCAGATCAGCCAGGTGTGGCACTATTGAAGCGAACAATGTAGATTCAGATCAGCCAGGTGTGGCACTATTGCAGCGAACATTGTAGATTCAGACCAGCCAGGTGTGGCACTATTGCAGCGAACAATGTAGATTCAGATCAGCCAGGTGTGGCACTATTGCAGCGAAACAATGTAGATTCAGATCAGCCAGGTGTGGCACTATTGCAGCGAACATTGTAGATTCAGATCAGCCAGGTGTGGCACTATTGCAGCGAACAATGTAGATTCAGATCAGCCAGGTGTGGCACTATTGCAGCGAACAATGTAGATTCAGATCAGCCAGGTGTGGCACTATTGCAGCGAACAATGTAGATCAGATCAGCCAGGTGGCACTATTGCAGCGAACAATGTAGATTCAGATCAGCCAGGTGTGGCACTATTGCAGCGAACAATGTAGATTCAGATCAGCCAGGTGTGGCACTATTGCAGCGAACAATGTAGATCCAGATCAGCCAGGTGTGACACTATTGCAGCGAACAATGTAGATTCAGATCAGCCAGGTGTGGCACTATTGAAGCGAACAATGTAGATCCAGATCAGCCAGGTGTGGCACTATTGCAGCGAACATGTAGATTCAGATCAGCCAGATGTGGCACTATTGCAGCGAACAATGTAGATCAGATCAGCCAGGTGTGGCACTATTGCAGCGAACAATGTAGATTCAGATCAGCCAGGTGTGGCACTATTGCAGCGAACAATGTAGATTCAGATCAGCCAGGTGTGGCACTATTGCAGCGAACAATGTAGATTCAGATCAGCCAGGTGTGGCACTATTGCAGCGAACAATGTAGATCAGATCAGCCAGGTGTGGCACTATTGCAGCGAACAATGTAGATTCAGATCAGCCAGGTGTGGCACTATTGCAGCGAACATGTAGATTCAGATCAGCCAGGTGTGGCACTATTGCAGCGAACAATGTAGATTAGATCAGATCAGCCAGGTGTGGCACTATTGCAGCGAACAATGTAGATTCAGATCAGCCAGGTGTGGCACTATTGCAGCGAACAATGTAGATTCAGATCAGCCAGGTGTGGCACTATTGCAGCGAACAATGTAGATTCAGATCAGCCAGGTGACACTATTGCAGCGAACAATGTAGATTCAGATCAGCCAGGTGTGGCACTATTGCAGCGAACAATGTAGATCAGATCAGCCAGGTGTGGCACTATTGCAGCGAACAATGTAGATTCAGATCAGCCAGGTGTGGCACTATTGCAGCGAACAATGTAGATTCAGATCAGCCAGGTGTGACTATTGCAGCGAACAATGTAGATTCAGATCAGCCAGGTGTGGCACTATTGCAGCGAACAATGTAGATTCAGATCAGCCAGGTGTGGCACTATTGCAGCGAACAATGTAGATCAGATCAGCCAGGTGTGGCACTATTGCAGCGAACAATGTAGATTCAGATCAGCCAGGTGTGGCACTATTG
This sequence comes from Sinonovacula constricta, assembly GCA_007844125.1. Lineage (NCBI taxonomy): Eukaryota > Metazoa > Mollusca > Bivalvia > Cardiida > Solecurtidae > Sinonovacula > Sinonovacula constricta. The sequence goes on along the minus strand of CM017560.1, from coordinate 12,601,997 downwards.
CAGCGAACAATGTAGATTCAGATCAGCCAGGTGTGGCACTATTGCAGCGAACAATGTAGATCAGATCAGCCAGGTGTGGCACTATTGCAGCGAACAATGTAGATTCAGATCAGCCAGGTGTGGCACTATTGCGAACAATGTAGATTCAGATCAGCCAGGTGTGGCACTATTGCAGCGAACAATGTAGATTCAGATCAGCCAGGTGTGGCACTATTGCAGCGAACAATGTAGATTCAGATCAGCCAGGTGTGGCACTATTGCAGCGAACATGTAGATTCAGATCAGCCAGATGTGGCACTATTGCAGCGAACAATGTAGATTCAGATCAGCCAGGTGTGGCACTATTGCAGCGAACAATGTAGATTCAGATCAGCCAGGTGTGGCACTATTGCAGCGAACAATGTAGATTCAGATCAGCCAGGTGTGGCACTATTGCAGCGAACAATGTAGATTCAGATCAGCCAGGTGTGGCACTATTGCAGCGAACAATGTAGATTCAGATCAGCCAGGTGTGGCACTATTGCAGCGAACAATGTAGATTCAGATCAGCCAGGTGTGGCACTATTGCAGCGAACAATGTAGATCAGATCAGCCAGGTGTGGCACTATTGAAGCGAACAATGTAGATTCAGATCAGCCAGGTGTGGCACTATTGCAGCGAACAATGTAGATCCAGATCAGCCAGGTGTGGCACTATTGCAGCGAACAATGTAGATCCAGATCAGCCAGGTGTGGCACTATTGCAGCGAACAATATAGACTCAGATCAGCCAGGTGTGGCACTATTGCAGCGAACAATGTAGACTCAGATCAGCCAGGTGTGGCACTATTGCAGCGAACAATGTAGATTCAGATCAGCCAGGTGTGACACTATTGCAACGAACAATGTAGATTCAGATCAGCCAGGTGTGGCACTATTGCAGCGAACAATGTAGATTCAGATCAGCCAGGTGTGGCACTATTGCAGCGAACAATGTAGATTCAGATCAGCCAGGTGTGGCACTATTGCAGCGAACAATGTAGATTCAGATCAGCCAGGTGTGGCACTATTGCAGCGAAACAATGTAGATTCAGATCAGCCAGGTAGTGTCACTATTGCAGCGAACAATGTAGATTCAGATCAGCCAGGTGTGGCCACTATTGACAGCGAACAATGTAGATTCAGATCAGCCAGGTGTGGCACTATTGCAGCGAACAATGTAGATCCAGATCAGCCAGGTGTGACACTATTGCAGCGAACAATGTAGATTCAGATCAGCCATGTGTGGCACTATTGCAGCGAACAATGTAGATTCAGATCAGCCAGGTGTGACACTATTGCAGCGAACAATGTAGATTCAGATCAGCCAGGTGTGGCACTATTGCAGCGAACAATGTAGATTCAGATCAGCCAGGTGTGACACTATTGCAGCGAACAATATAGACTCAGATCAGCCAGGTGTGACACTATTGCAGCGAACAATGTAGACTCAGACCAGCCAGGTGTGGCACTATAGCAGCGAACAATGTAGATTCAGATCAGCCAGGTGTGGCACTATTGTAGCGAACAATGTAGATTCAGATCAGCCAGGTGTGGCATTATTGCTGCGAACAATGTAGACTCAGACCAGTCAGGTGTGGCACTATAGTAGCGAAAAATGTAGATTCAGATCAGCCAAGTGTGGCACTATTGCTGCATGGTCAAGTTGGTATCCGACAGTTTGTTTATTTATTGCCAACATTGATGTGAAAAGTCAATAACAACTACCCAATTTTCATCACAAATATGTATTTCCTATCTAAGCCACGCTGCAAGGTTAGTTATCTTTAAACTAAGAAAACCACATGGCCGCTTACTTTCGATATCACATTAATTAATCTTCCTGGCAATCTTTTCTGACGTCGATATCTATTTTCAGCTGAAATTCCAATCATGTCTATTTATAGATTTGGAAAGAATGATATCTTAGGGCAATATTATAGCACGATTTCTACTGTCTTTGCACTGTACTGTGTTCAAAATTGTCTGTGTTTATACTTAAGTTTGAGCTTTTGAAAAAATTATGACCAACCTCCCCAAACCAGGGGCAAGTTATTGTTACATTTATTTGATATATGTCAAATGCTGGATACCCCCATTAATCAATGTTTCTTGTTAACATTTCAAGTAGATTGTGTAAATATCTAAGACTTTGTTTTGTATAGTATTATATGAAACATGATATCCCGCTTGAACCTTCTGACCAGGATCTGCACTGTTTGTGGTTTAGTTTTTGGCAAATGCTCAAAGTTAAAGTGCATGTATTAAGCGGTTTTACTGTAATGCAGCACATTGCAACCCAATGTTTTGTTTGTTACTCTCGTGTACCTGGTAGACTGATTCAAATTACTTGTTTCCAATCGACCGCATATTTGTTATTTATTAATGGTGATAATAGGTGCCTAGATTGAATGCTCTTTCAGGTTTGAACTACATACAGGACAAGAAATGATTCGAGGTTTCATTTCAACAAACTGTTCGTGTGTGTGTGTGTGTGTGTGTGTGTGTGTGTGTGTGTGTGTGTGTGTGTGTGTGTGTGTGTGTGTGTGTGTGTGTGTGTGTGTGTGTGGGCGCGCGCGCGCGCGCGTGTGTGTGTGTGTTTGTGTGTGTATGTGTGTTAGCAGCCAGAAAATCACCATACCGATTTAAATGGAAATAGCTGTAGATGTTTTTTACTGTATTTAATTGAAAGGAAGGTCTGGTTTTCATTTTTAATTAGCAAGTGCCTTTCAAAAGTTGTGCCGACGCTGTTGTTGTTGTTTTTGATGTTTTCACTTCGCCATTCCAAAATATCATTGCATAGTTTTGGGCGATATTTGAATAAGATAGGCTTGTCATACGACGATTATTTTACCAAAATTTGCTATGACAGTCTATTTTTGCCTGTGGGTTTGACAGTATAACTGGCTATATACACAATCATATTTCACGTGAACCAGAATGTTCCACTTGTTCAATGTTTAGATAAGACAGTGTATATCATTAAAATGCTCAAGGTTTCTTTCGACAATCTGTAATCTACTTTCAGACGAAATAGGAATTTCCGCCAATTATGCACTTCAAATCAGACGTAAATTATGACCTGTCTGTGAATAGATATGGAATACTACGTCAGCGTGCGATCCACCGAGCCGGATTGTTTGAGTTGGCTGTGTAATACCCGGATTGCACGAGAGGCGCAGCCAACGAGAACAATCCGGCTCGGTGGATCGCACGCTGACGTAGTATTCCTTTTATTATATACCTTTTATAAACACTGAACACTTTTTTTCTCGACCATAAATACATTTTTAGTTGGAACTATTTTACCGCGGATTCATGTTCTATTTATAAAAAAAGTCGTCCGTCATATTACGCATTTTCAGTTTATACAAGCAACAAGTAAAATACGAGGGTTTTTATCAAATACGGAGAGTGGAATACAACTGTATGTATTCAACAGGAAAATGCAAACTAATTTTAAAGAGAAACATTCATAGGTATATAATAAATTATGATATACAACGTTGTTTAATTAAAGAACAACCGTATGTTTCCATGCGATAGTATTCAAAAATATAAAAAAAATAATCTGGTAGCTGGTTGTCAATATAGCTATCTATGCTGCGTATGATAATATTCAGCGTATTGATATCATGTAAGTTGTGTGCCCATCGCCAATAACATTCTGTACAAAGAAGGGAATGTCATTTTACCAAATTTCTTTGAATATGATATTGAAATTAATGGTCCGGTGACATGGACATCATTGTACATTGATAGCTGCATGCGTTACTCCGAGGTGTGTCTTCTTTAATGACGAACTATTTCTTAAACCAGCATACAAGGAGGAACAGACAAGACATTATGTGATTGCAAGTAACAATAAGTTGGGATTGGGCATCCAGTGATGGGTCTGATAACGGTCATAATAAGAACAAGATGGCAGCTCAGTTATAAAGGCCATTGAGAATAAGTTCCAGCCAGACAGACATCACAACAAAGCTGCCTGATAATATCGCTAAGGAAAACCCACAAAGAATTCGGTATGTTCTGCTCAAATAAGTCATTTAAAGTTGATGATAGTATCTTAGACTTTGAGAAAAAATGTCATCGCAAAAAACATCGTCGGTTATCCCCCGTTACATTACTCCGCTATGCTGCGTTATGTATGGGGTGTAACGGAAGAAAGTACTGTCGTTGCCGACGATTTGCAGAAAATGCAAACAATGTGAAGTAAACTTGACATGATGGGAGAAAGACGCGGCGATTTGTCTGTTAGGAAGCCCCTTATAATATCACACTAGTTATTTCATTTGGGGTGAGAACGGCCCCTAGAGGCATAAATATCTATCTTCAGGACCAGCAGCCAGCAGTTATAAACCGCTTGGCCACAAACAAACGGATAAAGTAACACGATTATTCTGGATGTTTTATGTAAATAGTGTTGAAACAACGGAAAGTTCTGTCATTGAAAACTAAGGATATCGTCAGATTTTCAGTCTACACTTAGTGGAGTTTTCAATTGCGTCTTTTGATAGAATAGGAAGATTGGAAAGAACCCATTGCGTATTTCAGCACTTTCACTATCGTACAATTAAAAGCTATTTGATCAACATTATCTTAACGTCAAGCGAGACAGTATTATAGTCGGTTTTCATTCCCAATGATATCCAAGGACAATGGCTTGTTATAGGCACAGGTTAAAAGCCGTATAAATAACATGCATGTGGCGAATCGCCGGAAGGAACTTTTAAATAGTCATATGTAGTAAAGTACATTTTACAATTTTATATGAGAAAAATAATCTGTTTATCCATATAGCATATTGATAAACAGCTACGGTTGTGTGTGTGTGTGTGTGTGTGTGTGTGTGCGTGCGTGCGTGCGTGCGTGCGTGCGTGCGTGCGTGCGTGTGTGTGTGTGTGTGTGTGTGTGTGTGTGTGTGTGTGTGTGTGTGTGTGTGTGTGTGTGTGTGTGTGTGTGTGTGTGTGTGTGTGTGTGTGTGTGTGTGTGTGTGTGTGTGTGCGCGCGCGTGTGAGAGAGAGAGATATGTAGGCAGACAGACAGACAGACAAAGACAAAGAGAGAGAAGAGAGAAGCGAGAAATGGGATAAAACTCCTTCAGCCAAAAGCTCATAAATAAAGCAAGAGTTATATTTCTTGCAGTTTTTCTCATGCCTAAATCCGTTTAGTTAATTTATCAAATTAAATTTCGCTTTGGTCCTTTTTTGTCATACAGAGTTTTCCAAATTAAACTGTCATAATTTTATAGTAACCCAAACCCTCGTGAATAAATAAGAAAATAAAAAGAACTAAGCCGCAAATAATTTGTAGATCCGTTTCAGAGAGTGGGTAAATACAAACAATAGTTGCAATAAGGTATTGCTGCAGCGTAACTAAAGATTAAATGAGTAAACTATGATCCAATGCTGTCTATTTCATTAATCAGTTTTAACCAAAGGTCCAAGTCAGTCAATGTTAATCCTTATACATGTTCAATGGTTGAAACTGTGCTTTCTGGGTAGTTTCTTTCTGCAAACCTCATCAGACGTGTTAAGCGAGACACAAGTTGGAAAACCGATGAAACTTGTCTCTTTTCAGACTTAACCGGAAGAAATCGTATTGCTATCTTATTGATGTCCAGGCGATCTGAAAAAAATGTGTTCCATGAACGAAACTGAAAATTTCATATCGAGAATGTATGAACATGTGATGAACTCTTTTTTTTTTTTTTTTTTTTTTTTTTTGGATTATGATACATTTATTACAAAACTTTTCCACTCCAAATAAAAAGACAAGGAATCTTGTGGTATGGGAGATCAGGTTTTACATGATATAAAAATGTGTATGCTTGGAAGTTATTTAAATAAAAGTTAAAGAAAAAAATCCTTTTACAAATAATACAGTGTGTAGATTTTGAATTTTTGTTATTGCGTGCATCGAAATGATGATTCAATAAAAAGTCCAGCAAGGTGAAGAATCTCATATTGCAGAGTTAATTGTACAATAGTTTAGCATTCTACATGTCCCTTTTGCAATGTGCTATTCTCATAAACTAACAACATACAGCATCATCCTGGTCCGGTGACTGGTTGAAGGACACGTGTACATCATTAAAACTTTGATCCCATGTACCCGATAACAGCCACGTAACTTCTTAAGCTTGGTAACTTTTTTTTTTTTTTTTTTTTTTTTGGATTACATAGTTGCAATCCGTTTATTTACATTTTCCTTTTACAAACATACACACACATATATATATATATATATATATATATATATATATATATATATATATATATATATATATACATAACATGGAAACAGTATATAAAATTGTGAACATTATTACATGTGTGTATGTCAAAGTACAAATAATAAATACAAGGCATAATGGTGATGAAAAAAGAAGCTGCAGGAAACATATCATTGCATATTTTTGATGAATTTTTCTAAAAAGAAGTTAGTATTCTTTCTTTGTAAATAAAACAGAACCATATTAAGGTCATTTAAAAGAAAGTTCCATATATAAATTGACTTTTGTCTTCTTTCGCTTAAAAGGTAAGTTTTGTAAATATTATAGCCTATAAAATTGAGTATTAAGTTAATTATATTATAGCTGGGTGAATCTATTTTGTAACCTATAATGATGTATTCAAGTTTGTTCATACTTTTAGAAATTCCAGACAACTGAAAAGTGGTATTGATTTTTTTCCAGAAGTTATTTAAGAACCTACATGTTACAAAAAAGTGATTGTAGTCTTCCAACTCATTACATAATAGACATAGCGGTGATTCTTTTAAATTCCATGTAAATAAGTTTAGATTTGTGGATATAATATTATTGACAAGTTTGTACTTAAATTGTTTGACATCGTTGCTATAGGTAGCTTTGTGTAGAATATGATACAAAGAGTTCCAGTAAATTTCTTTGTTAAAGAGATTCGTCCATTGCCTATGCATAATTGGCTTTGTAAAGTATTTATCTATGTAAGTGTTATATGTTTGTTTGTTTGTCATTTGTTTTATATCTGATTCATTTGCGTCAATAATATGTTTAGTGTTAACTTGTGTTTTAGTCGAGTCTATTTTCTTTAAAGCTTTCATCCATTCTTTTGGAATGGATTGTATGACAGAATTTATTTCAGATATCCAGTTCTGTTTGTTTTGTAACTTGTTGTGTATATAATTAGTGTCTAAATTACCTTCTTCTGTTAGAAGGTCATTTATAAATATTATGCCTGTTTCTATCCAATGTTTATAGAGTAAGCATTTTCCTTTATGTTTAATAAATTTATTACCCCATATTATTTGTTTTCTTATGTTTTCAAAATTAACGATTTGTTTATTTAAATGGTGTATTTTATGAAATTCTATCCACGTATTAACCAGTTCTGTATAAAATGGAGTAAGTTTTATTGAATATTTGTTAAGGGACTTTAACGAATCTAAATTCATATCGAATATGAGGAGGTTATTGCCAAGTTTATTCAGAATGTAAAGCGGTATTTTTTGCCAGTTTGCATTCGAGTTAGTTTTAAGATATTTAATCCATTTTAATTTCATTGTTTTTGAAAATATATTGAAGTCTGGCATGTCAAGACCACCTGATGCTTTAGGACCTATTAGAGTTGCTCTTTTAATTTTTTCACTTTTTCCTGACCATAGGAAATTAAACATAATTGAATTAATGCGTTTAGTAATATGTTTAGGGATTACTATATTTTGGATTAAGTATGTTAATCTTGGAAGGAACATGCTTTTTAGTACAACTATTTTCCCTAACATAGTTAACTTTCTACTTTTCCATGCATCGATGAGTTTGACAGCATTATTAATCTTATTTTCCCAATTTAAATGGTCGCACGATTCTCGATTATTACCAAAATAAACACCCAGAGATTTTATCGAATCGTTAGTGAGTTTTATTCCATGAGAGTTGTTTATTTGATTCGCATTTGTTTTTCCGATGCAGAGTCCAATAGTCTTCGATATATTAAGTTTAAGGCCCGAAACTTTGCTAAATTGATCAATAATAGAAAGGACAGTTGGTATCTCGCATTCGTCTTTCAGGAAGAGCGTGGTATCGTCTGCTAGTTGAGTTATTTTAAAAGTGATGTTGTTAATGTTTATTCCCTGGAACATTGTATTATTACGTAATTTTGTAGCCATGGTTTCTGCGACAAGTAAAAATAACAGAGCGGAAAGAGGACAACCTTGCCTGACACCTCTATGTATATTAAAAGGCTCGGATATCCAACCATTATTTGAAATTCGTACATTAGCATTTCGATACAATGTTTGGATCCATGTTATGAAATTGCTTTTAAACCCAAATTTATGCAGTACATCTATCATAAACGGCCATTCAACAGTATCAAAGGCTTTCTCAAAGTCTAGAAAAAGAAGAATGCCTTCTTTTTTTCCTTTTTTCATATTAGTCATATCGATAATATCTTGTATTTGTCTGATATTAAAACTTATGTTTCTATTTTTAATGTAACCTTGTTGATCTTGGTTAATAATATGCGGCAAAACGATTTGTAGGCGATTTGAGAGTATTTTGGCAGCAATTTTGTAATCTATGTTTAAAAGTGATATTGGTCGCCAATTTTCTAAGTTTTCTGGATCTCCTTTCTTAAATATGAGGCTAAATATGCTTTGCTTCTGTGTATAGGATAGTTCATTCGTTTCATAACCTTGATTTAATGAATCGACAACTAAGTATTTTAGAATGTCCCAAAAATGATTATAGAATTCAACGGTTAAACCGTCTAACCCTGGACTTTTATTCAGTTGCATGTTCTTTAATGCCACTGTTGCTTCGTTATAAGTAAATAAACCTTCACATTTTTCTGCCTGTGTGTTTGACAAAATATTTTCAAGTTTTATGGTTTCTAAATATTGGTTTGATTGTATAGTACTTTCATCTGTTGCATATGATGTATATAGCTTTTTGTAGAAGTCATTCTCTGCATGTAGTATATCTGTATTTGAAGTTAATATTTTTCCATTATATTTCAATGTATTTATGGACTTTTTACATTGTCGCGTTTTTTCTAGGTTATGGAAGTATTTGGTATTTTTTTCATTTTCATCTATGAGCTTAACCCGAGACCTTATTTTAGCACCAGATAATTTTATGTCATATAGTGACTTTATTTTTATTTCCAGTTGTTCGATTTTATGTTGTATAGATTGATTAGGGTTTGTATCTATCTCTTTATAAAGGTTATGTAGTTGCTTTTCGAGATTTTGTAGTTCAACATTTCTTTGTTTAGATAGTTTTTTAGAGAAGTTAATTGTAAACTGTTTTATTTCTATTTTACACAACTCCCATTTACATTTATGATCTACTTGTAGATATTTAAAATTGTCTAATATTATTTCAACTTGTTTTGTGTACAAATTATTATTCAGAAGAGTATTATTAAATTTCCAATATCCTGGACCTCTTTTACATGGGATTTTTATTTTTAATGATATAGCCATGTGGTCTGTACTTTCTATAGCTGCTGGTCTAATATCGCATGAAGATATTTGTGTAATCATATTCCAGTCAGTAAGCCAGAAGTCTATTCTACTTTTTTCAATGCTGTGTTTTCTCCTCCACGTGAATTGTTGTTTATCTTTAAATTTATATCTCCAGATGTCGGTTAGATTGTGGATTTTTATTAGTTGTGATAAATAAGAGACTGTCATTTGTTTTCTGTTATTGCTACTGGAAGTTACTCTATCGATTACCCCAAGTGTATCGTTATGGTCTCCGCCTATAAGTAGAATGCCTTGTTTTACATTTTCAAGTTGTTCCTGTATGGTTTTGTAAAATTTATTTCTGGACTTTTTATCGTTTGGAGCATATACGTTTACTAAGGTGTAAATACTGTCATATATTTCAATGATGAGGATATAATATCTACCTTGTTGATCGAAATGCTGATCGATTACATTGAAGGGCATTAACTTTTGTACCAAAATTGAACACCCTCTGCTATTATTTGAGCCAAAAGAATGAAAGCAAATAAACTCATTAAAATCGTTTTCAATTGACTGTTTTAATTCTGTGGTAAAATGGGTTTCTTGAATAAATGTTATGTCTGCGTGTTGATGTTTTATCCATAAATTTAGTCTAAGTCTTTTACCTGTATCACGCAGCCCTTGGCAGTTTAAAGATACAAGATGAAATGTCTTATTATTAGTGTTTGCCATCAACTTTAGTGGATATAATCATTAAAATTGTGCCATTCTTTTCGTTTTTATAAACATATGTTATTAAAAAATATAGCCTTGTGGTATTAAGAATTCCTATCTGCATATTCTATTTACGAAAACGAAACAATAGTTATATACTGTAATGGGATTCTAGAACAACGATATATGACGGTAATTATGTATACGTAACTTATGTTTAAGTAATGTACACTCTTTTTGTTTGCGTCATTGCTATTGCCTAAAAATATGTGAGGTGTTTAGTTTTACTTCTAGCAGATTGGTCTCTATATGATATACAAAATGTTATAATGTTGAAGTGAATTATTTTATGCATATTATTGTGTTTAAAGTTGTTCAGGTACATGTGTGTCCGATAAGTTTTAGTGTATGGAGAGTGGAATTTTGCAATAGTATGGTACATTAATAGTATAAACAGTAAAAAAGCAGTGGAAAGTAAATAATTATGATATGAAACATCTTCATAGTGCGAGAGAAAAGAACAACAATAAAACTTGTAAAATAAACAAAGTACGCAATTGAAACAAAGATAAAAATTAAGTAATATCGACATCGACAGTAATTGCAAACAGTGAAAATAAAAATGAAAGCTTTTAGCATAATTATATCTATTCTTTTGAAATAGACTATAGTACGAGTTGTACAGTTCGTGCTAGCTTGTACTGTTTACTTCGCAAAACACGTGGAGCACAAGGTTCTACTAGAAAAGATATATATAGCACTGAGAGAGATCGAGTATTATAGTCTGTTTCAATGACACGAATATATTTCTTAATTTAGAGATAGACTATCTGTCATAAGTATATGGTTTGATTTGTTGAGAATCATTAATGGTTTGTAATGAATGTGTTACAAAAGAATCGATCATATAACTATTTGCGTGTAATACTAACACGATGTTTACTTTTTTTGTTTGTTAGATGTTATGCTTGTAATTCTACAAATGTGCAAATTGTGTAGCGGTATGTACATAATTGTATAATATAAAAGATTAAGTGTTGCGTATTCGTAACAGGTATTTACAATTAATTAAGTGTAATATATAATAATTAAATTACTACACCTACAATTTGGGTGTTATGTCAAGAAAATGGGATCATTATAGTAAAGGATCTGTGTTACTCAATATGTATAGAAAAAGTGAACACACTAAAGTCTGCTTATCTGTGCTGGCTTGTTTTGCTCCATCTTAAATACGTTAAGCACGTGGCATTCTAAAAAGAGAGATATTTACTACGGAAATAGACCAAGGCTTATGGTCTTTTTCCATGAAGTATCGTGTCTTAATTGGAGACGTTATGTGGTGTTGTATTGTGTCGTTATTTGAAATGTTTAACATATCTGGTAGACATATAGTGTGACTTGTATGCGCTTTGTAGAATAAGCGCAAACACATTTTTGTCTATAAGTGTTTTATATTTTAATGTAGTTATACAAAGATTAAACGTATGTAAAGAGGTATTTTTACATGCGTAGTATTTGTGCAAAAATAAAGATATATGTAGATTAGACATATTAATGATATAAGTTACAAATATATTTTTAGTACATTTACGTTTTGTGTTCTATATTTATATAACAGTGTTTTATTATATAAGAGGTTAATGTGTAACACATCTGTTAGTACTTCGTTTACGCCTAGTTTTCTAAGAAAACATAGCAATTGTAAATAAGTGTTTTGCGTTCTCGTTTGTCCGTATATCAAAAGTAGGTCGATTTGTGTGCTAGAGAAATCGAAAAAAAGTTATTTTTTCAGTTTTTGTTTCTTCTCTTTCACCGCAGTTTTCGTTTGTGTGCGACCATTCTTCATTGGTGAGGAAGTATTGTCGCATACAGGGTCGTTGTTATTGCATGGTTTCACTGTATGTTGCTTTGCAGTAGATGTAATAAATTGTGATGAACTCATGTGATTCACAAACGAACTTTTGGTCTCTTTATATAACTGTCAGTGTCAGCCAAGTCAACATCTGGAAGGACTTTCTCGTGTCGTTAATGGAATGGCGTTTCCTTCCTGCCATATCTCGATTAACAGCTTCAGTAGGATCAGGGGTACAGAACATGATAGGTGTCAGTTATAAGTGAATTTATCAGAGCTATAATTAAAACAAAATGCAAAATAACATTCGATTCAAAGATCCGAGTGAGGTGTCAACAGATTGTAGTCGATACTTCATACAATCCAAACTATAGGTTGGTTTAAAACATCATAAGGTACAGGACACAAAAATATAGAGGTTGGACATCCATTAAAGGTCCTGTCCAACAGTTTGGGCAGCAATTTCTTTTCTCAAATAACTAAATAAATCATTGTTACCAGAAAAAAGTTCCTGCAAAATGCTGCCCATTGAAGTCCAAGATCTGTGTGAACAGTCAAGCATTAATCACTACTCGTCATTGCAAACAAGCATTTCCTATCCAAGACACGCTGCAGTGATAGCTATATTTAAACTTAGAAAACAACTTGGCCACTTACTTTTGAGATCACGTTATATAGACATACTTTGATGTCGATATCTATTTTTAGCAGAGACCAGTATTGAGCTTTTATACAGTTGGAAAGAATACACATTCAGAGTGATTTTGTTTTGGTTTTCTCTACGAATTAAGTAAGTGTTCAAAATCGTATTTAGTAAAACTTTAGTACTGGTTTATACAAAAACTTTGCCCAAATTCCCCAAGCAGTGGTTTGATATTGTTATATGTATTTTGTATAGGCAAAGTGTTGGATACCATCTTTAAATAATATGTTTCAAACCAGTTGACAACTGATAAAATTATAAGGTTATGTTGAAATATGGCAACATATTGGCGATGTCCATCTAATAATTGATTAACAAAGACCATCGACAAATATCGATGTAAATCGGCGCGTCAAAGGTAAACTGGCAAACCTTATCATTTAAACGTTTTGTCATTAATTACTATAAGAATAAAATCATAAATTCTAACCATCTAATCCAATGCCACGTATCTCCATACATCAATATAATAATATAAGTTGACATATTGCAAGAATAATAGTAACATTGAAAACTCTGTTGTTGGGATGAGATAATACTGTAATCTCTTAATCTCTTAGCCTGCTAACAAGGACTTAATCTGGTAAAGGCAGACATTGTTAGTTTGAATCAAAAAGTAACCGCTGTCTGAGTAGGATCTACATTTATGATGATTTGTCTCTGTACAGAGTTTCGTTTTTTCAGTATGTTTAACACATTATTAAGAAATTAATATTGTTTGTGATAGATGTAGCAAGGCAAAATACAGAAATTGATCGATGCTTTATATGAATGCGGTGTAGATGTAATCTATGAAACGGGAAATAAACCGCTGGTAACAGCGGCTTGAGCTTCGAGAAAAAAGTACCAAGGTTATCGATGCATACATTATAGTCTCTGATAGCTATGACAAGGGTTAATATGATTGTAGAAATTATCAGAGTTTTTGTATGTTTGCATGTAAATGCGCAATTAAACAAAGTGTTACATTCTTACAGTTTCAAAATTAATGACAATGGGAATATGAAACTGCTCGAGGGCCTAACCTCTCCATAACTATAAAGGGAACTATAGCTTCGTTTCGACAAAACTTACGGAAAGTAGATGTTTCTTCTTAGTTACATACTGCCCTGATACATTTACGGATAATGATTGCGGGTTGGTTCTGACAGAGGATGCACGGATTACATCGGACTCATTGTTATCTGTTAGTTACAACATATATGTTACAACGATCCAAACAAAGAAAAGTAGTAGGTAAATTATGAAGAAAAGGTCCTATAAGAATTGCCACAGATATTTAAATCTAAACTAATAGACATCAGATTCCAGTTTTACTCAGTGTTGAGGAATTCATTAGGCAGGCAACTTTTCTAAAGATCATAACATAGACATTTTTAAAATTATATTTTTACATTTTCTGATAATTATGGACGATGAGGCGGACAAACTCTTAATGTTTTAACAATCTGTACATAATGTGGCTTCCATTATTAAAAAGTAAATCAACCATGCGTTAATACAGTATGTTGACAAACAAGTCGCACTAACACGGTATTTCATTACTTGTTACAAATTTACTAATTTAGAATTCTAAATGTTGGCTAAAATTGGCTTTGACGTTTGTTGCAATGATAAATAACTCACACTGTTAAGAGATATCACAGAGAGGGAAAACTCAGTAACAAGAAAAACATGTTGCGACGTCACTACTTACCTCATAACTTATCAAACAAAACGTCAACGCTGGGACATTTATTCAAATGTATCGGTTTTCATTGCTTCCATTTGAAAAACCCACCAGGAAGTGCGAGGTTAGAGCTCTGTAAAACCGGTTTTAGCTTCCCAGTCAGTCCACATTGCCGACTAACCGTTCCAAGGCGGTAAATGTTGGGTTTGCTCTTATTGTTAATTGACCCATCATATATTTGTTATTACTTTTACATTTGGCTTGAATGTGAATACCTTGGTCCTGTGTCTTTTCAAACGTTTGTATATGTTCCAATGCTCATAGGACTTTGTCTTATATATTCTTACTCATATATATTCTTATTATTGTTGTTGCTGTTTCAAGAAAAAAATCGCAAGGTCTTATCGCTGTCATCTGTCCAGATAATCTAAGCACACCAATAACCTTTTAAAACGCTTACATAGTACAAAAGGGCCGACTGAGGGGCATAAACCTTGTTTGTGGAGCGCTCCAATTTCGCATTTCCTGAAGGTGTTTCTCTCAAACAAACTTTGTAAAACACAATATGACATCAAAGTTAGATAACAAAATGACTAAAGATGCTAATTTCATTACTTTTTATTAATGCGTTTGAAGCGTCTACTACAAAAAAGTACTGAGTGCTGTTATTCAACAATAAGCTAGCACCAACGTTGACACAATACAGACTGCATTCCTTTGATGTACTGGATCCATAAGTCGTACATAACCATATAAGTAAATAAGAAAAAAACTATAAGTATAGTAACAGATATTTAAATGTAAACTACCGCAAAACAAATGCAAAAAGGGCAAGTGTGAAAATGACAATTACACAGAGACGAGACTTAACACACAAAAAGAAAAACCAGCAGCTACCGCCTTGGAACGGTCAGTCGGCAAAAGGACTGACTGGGAGGTTTGTAGAGCACTTCAAACTGAAGGTTTTTCCTATCCAACAAACAGTGTAAATAAAATTATCCCATCAAGGTGAGACAGCTAACAGTAAGCACCTGCATCGGGAGTTTAAACTGATAAAATGAACCTATATACAGACAATATGACAATTATATAATAAAACATCAACATATATACAAAATGTACAGTAGATAAAAGCCTCGGCAACATAAAAGTTTCAAATGAGAGTAGTTAAACAGCCCAAGCGATGACGTTTAATAAGAACAATTTAATGACTTCATAAAACTAAAATACCATGGAGTCATATGTCAGATGTGTCAAATGTGAATTTAAAAAACCATTGGATTTTAGAAAACAACCTAAACAAATGAAACAAAATGTAGTTTTCTTAGGAGTTAATAGATAATGAGATTCAAATATATTATAAAACGCCCAGGATTTATCATATTTTATAACAAAAAGGTACAAAAAATCCCGATGTTATACCCACTGCGGAATCTCACGTAAAGTGCATAGAGACGGCTCAAGTTATCTCAGCTATATAGTTCAAGACCGAAGAGATGAAGAGACAGAAGAAATCCAATAGTGGCTGTCCAAATTATGGCTTTAAGTCATTGTTTTTATATCGTCTCAACGACATGTCCGGTCATTGTGTAATTTAAAAGCAATGCAAGTTTTACTGTAAAAGGGTCCAGTGCAAATAACGCAGTCCATCTAAGGATTCCCGGGTTGTTTTCTGAAGTTTCGTAAAAAGGTCAGAACAGTTTTTCAGACCTTTGATATTCTTGTATAAAACATTTGGATAAAATAGAGAATGGTTATTGCCTTGATGCATGAGTGTTTTATACTGCTATTATACTTTGAAGCAACAAATCATTGCGGTGAAAGAATTTTGAAAACGCCTATCTTAATTTGGGAAATCGAAAGCATTGCTGTAAAAATGTACAAGTAATAAACCGGTTTCTAGCATTAAAATGTTTTACTTTACAAACTCGTGCAATCCTTGTTAGTTGGGACATGTAAATACCATAGGAGGTAGCACTAGGTAAATCACCGTCAAGGTATGGATAATTCGCCATAATGAAGTTAAAATCGTCTCTCTTGTCATAGATTTTAGTAGAGACTTTGTCACTGGAAATATTGAGCTCAATGTCTAGAAATGCTGCATTTCTAGATGTTATACGTGATAAATAGTCTTCTTAGGTAAACTAGAAGTGTGGAAGCGCTAGAATTTAACGCGCTTTTTTATTATCTTAACATGGCTTTTTTACACCAGCTTGCTGCTCACATATTAATTGCATCAGCTCTCTCTTTGCAATAAAGGTCAAAGTCAATTTCATCTGGCGATATTTCGGACCTTTAAAGAGTAACTTTCTTAATTTATAGTCACCGATAATGTTTAAATCCCCAGTGGTGATATAGCCAGAAGGTAAATAACAGAAAGGTGAAGTTAAACAGTAACAAGAATCCTGAGAAGGATCATTCAGGTTTAGATCTGCCTCAGTTTGGTTGTAATTTAAAAAAGAAGACACCAAATGGGGTTTTGTGCTGATAACAAATCTTTGTATTCTCTGTTTTTGAAGAAATTGGTGATTTTATTGATGGTAGTTTTATCACGAAAGATACTAGATAAGTCGATAAAATCAATCCCTTTATTGGTTTATTTTATGTTCATAAATGTTGTTTGTGTCGGGACTGTTCATCAATATGCGATTTTAAAGTCTTAAATAGTGTACTTTTGAATGATGGAAGCCACATTTTATAAAAGATGAGTACGTGAATATATTTTATCTGCCTCATTGTCCAAAAATAAATTAGTGATTTCGAAGGTAGATTTGTAACTGTACAAAGCAAGGCATGAACACCAGAACGAATTTACAGCGTGTTCAGATCTTGAATAGAATTTTTTTCCTAAATCTGCATTTAAGATTGTGCTTTTTTCTAATTTCATGAGATCGGCGTTTGAGTTAAGATAGAATTCAAAAGAAAGATCAATGTTGGAATTTTTAAAAATATTGCCCGCCTAATGAATATTGTCATTAAGACCGAGTGGAAATGAAGTTTGAAGTGTTTTTATCCAATCAAGTTCGGCACTGTATCTGGCCTGTAGTTTAAATCCTTTAGAAACATCGTAATCAAAAACAATTTTTGCAAAGACATGTTCCCATATCTGCAAGAATGTCCTGTAGTAAGAAAATGATTATAAAGGAAGTTCTTAAAACGACGGGCGTTATGGACTTTATATAAATATTCCCAAAATGTAATTTAAGCGCCTTTCCCGTATGTCCAACGTACTGCAGGTTATAGTGAGAATGGTTTCAGATTATTATATAAATTATGTTGTTACTTTGTCAATCAGTCACAAGGTAAGGAAGTATTAAATGTACCGTCATTCACAATAGACTTGACAGTGGAGATACTGTTGAGGAATCTACATGTTCTGCATCTTTTATAATTACACATGTAGATATTAAAGTACACAATATGTCCAGTCTGCAATCTTTTCATTGGTGCTAGAAACATAATGTTAAATGCCAGACTGTCGAAGAAAGAAAGAACTTGAATGAAAAATATAAACTCCGGAAGACGGGTGTAATTTTATAGGTGAAATACTGACAATCACTCTTCTAGAAAATATATCAGCACCACCATAACACAAGCACAGCAGACACATAATGTAATTTTAAAGGTGAAATATTAATGTTCGGTTGTAGTAGTCTGGTCATGGTTGGTTTATTTCAAGTAAAATGAACTAAAGTCCAAAAGAAAAAGGATAACACGCTTCATGACCTCATTCAAAGCCTTTGCCAGCTCATGTATCACCACTTACATTTCCAGATGACTTTCAACTTGTTTAGTTTGTTTATTTGGGTTTCACGGCACACCGTCACTTAACAGGTCATACGGCGCCGAATACAAAGTTTAATGTCAATGGAGCATAATAAGGTTAAAACTAAACTATGTAAGTAAAATATAAAAAAAGATCATGTTAAAAAAAGTAAATTATAATTGAAAACATGTCAATACATTTAACGGTCTAAAAATGTATAACGGTTCCATTTTGTTTTATTTCATTCAACAATCATTTTGCTTTATATTCTGGAAAATGTGTATGAAAATCCAGGTCTTAACCTTTTTTGGTTTTTTTTTTATTTCAAGACAGATTTTGTACTTTAATCATCCAATGCTCTGACATGAGTCCATACGTTTTTCCTAGGTTGTAAAGGTATATACCTAAGGATTGTTCAGATCAAAGTGTTCAGTCTTTTCCTTGTGTGAAACAATAGCATTGTATTTTGTTTAATGTATTCTTAAATAAACTTGCGACGTGGACTTGCATGCATGGGATTGAATCTGAATGTTTCCTACTCGATAACATAAAATGTGAAGAAACCTTATTTAGACAATGTGAAGCAACTGATTACTCTTAGTTGCAAATTTATTTTATAAGGCATGGTTTTATGGTAAGCACTATCCCATTCTACCCCAAAAAGGAAAGACGACAAAATTCTATGAGCATCTACCAAAATTAAAAAAAAAACATTCATTCCATGAACCATATTTTGCAAAAGCTGTTGCGTCAAAGCTTTAAAAAGATTATACAAATAGACGAAGGCGTTTCAAACTCCTTTTTGACGTTATAATTCTCGGTTTTTATTACTTTTTGATCTCATTACAAAGAACGGCTTTCCATTTTGTTACGCTGGTTTGGATTTTTTCCTAAAATTTGATCATTTCGTTTATGTTAGGAAATTGTAAGTGAAAGAAAAATCAAGTTTTGATATATGACGTCACTTTATTTTTATCACATGACGTCATTAGCTAGTTCTTTTTTCTCTTTAGGAACCGTATGGTTGCAGAGTTTTTCATATCATATGCTAATTGTATGTATTGTAAAAAATAATTGTTATATTCTTGTTAAAAGTTTTTTGTGATCACGTTCTAAATCCCGTGTAAGGGTTTATTGCTAGCTGCCACACTTTGATAGAATATTTGTATTAACAGTGCATTTGAGATAAAAACGTTAGGGACGTATATAATTTTTATTTCCTTTTATCTCAACCTCTGCAGAGAACTTGAATGTTCCTAATCCAACAATTGAGTACCATGGCATATATCAATAATACCAAGCTATATGTCTATTTAAACACAGATCACTTTTGCAAAACTTTTGCAAATTTTATGCAAACTCTGTTCTTTTTATTAAAATGGTTTATAATTGCTGGTCTATTTAAACTCCAAATTTATTGTTTGGGGATAGTTAGTCGGCTTTGTGATTCGTTCTTCTATATATTTAAGCAGATTTAAAGTGACTAATATAACAGTGATATAATAATGTATCTGTTAAATGCACTCTTACATGTGACCATTTTATTCGTATTTTAATGGCACGCAAGAGTTAACACGCACATAGATATGATGTATTTAATAGTATCAAAGCTGCTTAAAGTGATAACTGTTGCACTACAAACCCCACCATCACCTACCCTAACAATATTTTGGTAACTTTTTTAAAGCACTTTAATATAGAAAAGGAAGCAGGTCATTCCCATTTCGGATATATTTCTATATTTGCAGTTATTCCTCAAAAGCAGAGCTAAGTGCTATTATAGGAACTAATTATCGGTAGTTCAAACGATATGAGATTATTGGTCGGTCAATGTTCCACTTAAGATGAACAAACTCTTAATGCTTAATATGGTCTACGTTTGAGTATAAGGCGGTAATTGTCGGGTTTGCTCTTATTGTTAAATGACTCATCACAGATTTGTTCTTGCATTTACATTTAGCGTGCATGTGGATACCTTGGTCCTGTGTCTTTTCAATTTGTGTATATGTTGCAATGTTCATAGGACTTTGTCTTATATATTCTTATTGAACATCGGGAAAACCGCGGCAATCCAACAGCAATTGGAAGGCTGGTTAAGTTACTGAATACACATTATAAATTTACACCAGACCATTTCCCCGGCATTTGATTTTAAAGGGGAAAAGTTACTTGCTAATTACTTCAACTTCCCTTGTATGTCATTTGTCTTTATTTTGTATAAAATAATATTTTAGGAAACTACCTACTTTGTTCGTTAAAGATAGAAACAGCCTAATATCGTTGCTTCTTAATGCGTCAGTTTGTCAAAAATATGGTCGATATTGTATCAGACCATTAATATAAACAGTATCATATCGTTGATAATTCGACCTACATAATGTCGGTGTTTATCATCTGTGTTACCGTGCATATATTGGGCAATACGCATAGAAAAGGCCTTCTAAAAGATTAAAGTATATTTCCATGTCATTATAAGTTGGTGAATCAAAGACCTGTTATATACAACCATGGCATGGTGAGATACATTTCAACTGGTACTACTTTTGTGAATTTGAACTTAGAACCTACTAAGATACAGAAATAAAGTTTAGTATAGCACTTGTTCGATTTACAGATCATTATATAGTTTATATATTGCACCGAAAAGCCAATTAAGCTAGTTGGTAAACCTTTTAATGATTGAAAATGTCTTTGTGTCAAGTTCAGTAATGTATCACAGGGTCTGGGTTATTTTCCCTTGTATGTGAATTGGTAGTAACGCTAGCAGGATACATTGCCACCTTTAAAAGTTTCTTACTCCAACATCCAAACTTCGAGTGTTTGCTTCCTTTAGCTGTCGTGGAGATAACTTCCAACGGTAAAGTAAACCAGATATCTTAAATCTTAATTAAATGCTGTGGCTAGCATTGAGCTATTTTTCCAAATAACGCCACTGCATTTGATTTTTATAACGTATTTAACGAGTTCTTATTTTACGTCATTGTCAAATATTTGTTGTTAGCAAATGTTTAGGAGCCGAGACTTTTATCTGCTGTCCATAGTATGCATAATTGAATAGTTCATTACACTTGTTGTTTTGTTGTTGTTTTCTTTGATCAGATTGTAACTCACGGTACAGACAGATGCTCAACGTTAATTGTTTGGTGATATATTTTACATACGGTGTTGCTTTGACGAATAACCTCCAGGACAGGACAAGATTGGAGGGAGCCGAAAACCAGATCAAAGCAAGTTGGGTTGCCTCTGACTGAGAACTGTGTGGGTTTCTTTCCTATGTGTGTAATGTGTAATGTGTCAGTGTTTTGATACCTTTTCACTAAAATGCTTCTGCTTTTCTCTTGTGGTAGATCAAATTTTAATATTTTTGCTATTTCTTATAGAACCTTGCATATTTAGTAATCATATTAAAACATTAAAATAATACGCTATGGCGTGCTGTTGGTGAACTTCTCAGTTATTAAGATAGGTGTGCGGTTTAGAAATAGTAGAAGATTATAAAGACAGTCCACAAATAATGATTAAGGAAGAGAAATGTACATATAGATTGAGTCGACAGCAAATGTGCATATAGATTGAGTTGACAGTAAATGTACATAGAGATTGATTTGACAGCAAATTTTCATATAGATTGAGTTGACAGCAAATGTACATATAGATTGAGTTGACAGCAAATGTTCATATAGATTGAGTTGACAGCAAATGTTTATATACAGTTGACAGCAAATGTTCATATAGATTGAGTTGACAGCAAATGTACATATAGATTGAGCTGACAGCAAATGTTCATATAGATTGAGTTGACAGCAAATGTACATATAGATTGAGTTGACAGCACATGTACATATAGATTGAGTTGACAGCAAATGTACATATAGATTGAGTTGACAGCAAATGTACATATAGATTTCGTCGACAGCAACTGTACATATAGATTGAGTCGACAGCAAATGTACATATAGATTTAGTTGACAGCAAATGTACATATAGATTTAGTTGACAGCAAATGTACATATAGATTGAGTTGACAGCAAATGTACATATTGATTTAGTTGATAGCAAATGTACATATAGATTAAGTCGACAGCAAATGTACATATAGATTGAGTCGACAACAACTGTACATATAGATTTAGTTGATAGCAAATGTACATATAAACTGAGCTGACAGCAAATGTACATATAGATTGAGTTGACAGCAAATGTACATATAGATTGAGTGGACTGCATATGTACATATATATTAAGTTGATAGCAAATGTACATATAGATTGAGTTGACAGCAAATGTACATATAGATTGAGTGGACTGCATATGTACATATAGATTGAGACGACAGCAGATGTACATATAGATTGAGACGACATCAAATGTACATATAGATTGAGTTGACAGCAAATGTACATATAGATTTAGTTGATAGCAAATGTACATATAGATTGAGTTGACAGCAAATGTACATATAGATTTAGTTGACAGCAAATGTACATATAGATTTAGTTGACAGCAAATGTACATATAGATTTAGTTGACAGTAAATGTACATATAGATTTAGTTAACAGCAAATGTACATATAGATTTAGTTGACAGCAAATGTACATATACATTGAGTGGACTGCATATGTACATATATATTAAGTTGACAGCAAATGTACATATAGATTTAGTTGACAGCAAATGTACATATAGATTTAGTTGATAGCAACTGTACATATAGATTGAGTCGACAGTAAATGTACATATAGATTGAGTTGACAGCAAATGTACATATAGATTTAGTTAACAGCAACTGTACATATAGATTGAGTTGATAGCAAATGTACATATAGATTGAGTTGATAGCAAAATTTTTGATTTTGTTGTTTTTATTTGTTCACATAATTGATATCATCACTGACTTATGAAATACATTCTTTACCATAAGGATTATTGTGTTGTCAATTTATGAATATTTTCTTTGTTGTTTCGTATTAAAGGTCATTAAAATAGCCGATTCTGGCATGCTTTTGCACTAAAAACGTGCAAGTATTATCTATTCTAACCACAAATTCACGGCTTACAAATATATATTAAACTTTTAATTTGTTACTTCTGTTTTGATTGCTTCAGGGCAACGTGTCCTTAATTTGTCCTTGATCTTCTCATAGGCAACTAAAATCATGCGTTAGTTTTATTTTATATATTTTATTCTTTGTTCGTGTATTTACATTCAGTAAGTGTACGTCTTCTATAGTGCTTAGACCGATGGCGAGAGCTTTGGGGACGTCAAGCATTATTTTCAGAACCGTATTGCACAATTTCTTTATGTCCGTAATTTGTCCATTTATTTTCATATTCTTAAGAATGTAAATCAAACACACAATTTGGGCGGTGTAAGTTTAACCTTGTAAAAAGTTAAGGGCGTGAAAATAATGGCCAAAATTATTCCAGGGTAAATCAATTGTACAACGCATTGGAAAGTAAGCAAGTATTCAGCTACAAAACTACTCTTCTAAAATACAGATTATACACTGGGACAAATCTTAAAACAAGGTCACTTACATCCAGTAGTACAAACTATTTTATTTAAATGTAATATTTTGTTGTTGCTTGTATTTTATCTTAAATAAGGTATGAAACAAAATGCAAAAAAGGCTATCGGATGTGGCCAAATACACTGAGTAAATATTTCGGCCTAGGAGATAATGCTTAGAAAGTGGAATACTAGTTAGAGTTTTCTTCCAGTTTTGCCTCTTTTGCCATGTCATTAAGGGATATTCGTGCGCAACACTGTTCATTTATGCTGACTGCATTATATGTATAACTCCATTACACAATATACTGAGTTAGGACTAGTTTTGACATATTACAATATTAATAAAAATATTTAGGGGCCCCTGCATTTCTAGAGACGGCAGGATATACATGTGTTAAGGAAATCCTGAAAAAGGCAGCTTTGAGTAGGCTGGTCTTGATTTTTAAATACGTACATTTCAAAAAATTAAATCCATTTACACTCAACAATTTTGTCGGGTTCTAATAGAAATAATACTTCTCTCTCTTCTCTACTCTTTGGACTTGACCTTTTAATGACGTCACAACTTTAGTGATAATTATCAAAGAAAAAGTCAGCGCTTGGACATTTTTTATTCAAATATATCGTTTTACTTTTCATCTTGCTTTTTAGAAACCCTTCAGGAAGTGCGAGGTTAGAGCTCTATAAACCTGTTTAAGCACCCCATTCGGTTTTGTCAACTGACCGTTCCGAGGCGGTAACTGTTGGGTTTGCTCTTTTTATTAAATGACTCATCACAGATTAGTTCTTACTTTTACATTTGGGTTACATCTGAATACCTTTGTCATGTTCCTTTTCAAGTTTTTGTATATGTTGTAATGCTCATATTACTTTGTCATATAATATATTCTTAGTCAGATCTGTCACCATGGACAGCAGGAAAAGATCTACCTTCTGCGCAAGGTAACTGCACATGCATCAAAACACCATTGATAAGATATTACAGTGGAACTTCGTTATCTCGGCTTCGGATAAATAAAACCACAGACAACAACCGGTTTCAACTTTTACTCCTGTGTATTTAAAATTATTTTTGTTGATATGTCGATATTTATATTTACAATAGTTCAGCATTAGGCAAAGTGTAGATATCCTGATTGGAAAGTTCTCAGTAGGAAGCTCATGAATCTGGATTAAGAATTTTACCTAGAAATAAATAATTAAATCATATACAGAAGTCTCACATTCGCCCAATTAACTGATCATATGTAGAATCAAAGCGGTAATGCTTTAAAACAAAATTACAACGTCCTTCAATTAGACTTCTGAAAGAGGGTGGAATTTCCGTCCTCCATGATTCCGCTCTGGCCGAAGAGTTACTGCTCGTAGTGCAAAGCGGACACCATTTTTCCGGTTCTGTTGACATTGTTTTATTCCGAATATACGCCTCCGTTTTGCGAGTAAAATCTTGATGTAAAAACGTGAATAATTTATGTGAAGTTTCAATCGGATAAGAGGCCATATCGTGGTATCTGACTGTCTTCACACGATCTGGATAGTCGATTCGAATGTTCCGTTCTGATATGATGTCGTTCTCCATTCGGAGACACAGTTTGTTTGTACATCCGGCTTGCCCACCGTTTTTAACGCCACAAATTCCAAACTTCTGCTGTGAATTGAGCGTGCCCCGCGGATCCCTGACAAGGTGGACGATGTACAAGTTTGGAATCTCTTCCATCAATAATCTTACGTCATCCATGCTCATTCGGATTGTTTTAATAATTCGAATGGGAGAATCAAGGCAAATTTGTTTGGCTCGGTCTTTGCAAGGCTGAATCTTTTGCCTGCTTGGTCCATACCTCCCAATGTTTTTGATACAGTTTTGCAGTATTTTTGTCTTAGCGCCAAAACCTAAAAACGCAAAGAGAAATAAATGCATGTTGTCTTTGATTCAAGTATACAGTTTCTTTGACAATCTAGGGTTTGACTTAGTATGACAGTTATACTTATCCCTTTCGTTCAAATACAATGTGGACATTACTATTTTTACTTAAGTACGTCCTTACTTTGGATTACTATGATGACATTACTTAGAAGTAAGAATACGACAAAACAAGGACTAGTTTGTTTTAAACTGCACTTGAGATACCCCACAGGAAGAGCATTGTCAACCAATTGAAGAACCCCCGTCGGGCTTTTTGCTACTGACCGTTCCAAGACTAAAACTGTTTGGTTTGCGGTGTTTTCATATTATTTCTCGTTGTGTTTTGGTCGTTTATACATGTCTTTTATTTCTTCGGGTTTATGTAGGCTATGTTGTTCCTATCATAAGACCTTTCATATAGGAGAATGTCAAGAAGAAGGTTCAATAAAGCTAGGCTAGGTCCGATATGAAGATTTCCATCCGAATATTGCACTATTTGCTTAAATATTTGATTCTCAAATAATACCCATAGTTCAATATCAATGCTGTTGTTTGATAAAAACTTATAACTTAAATATGTTATTATAAAAAGCACAGTAAGACTTAACAAACTGACATGCCGTTTTTTTCTTACCTAGAAACGGGTCATACAAATAGGTCTCAGGAATTGTGTCTATGTTGCATGTCAACCAGCTTCTGATCACGTTTAATGTCCGATTTCTCCGTAATTCATCGTATGATTTTGGCCTACAAATATATGCAGAAATCCATTTGTCGAGTCTTTTATATGACCTATTAACGTTTGAGTTAATAAACAATATATGTTTGAGTTATATTAATTTTTATGATTTATTAGAGGCAATACAAATAACAATATATAACGAAGCATACAATCGAACTGTTGTAACTATATGAACAGTGTTCATTTGATCTCTATTCTACAAGCTCGTTGGTAAAAACCAAAGATAAAATTTATACATACAGATATAATATCCATACTCACTGAACCCCGGCATGGGATGAATTTGCTCGCATTGTATTGTATAGGATTCTCAGGGGTTCAAACACGTAGTATGACTCATTGGCTTGCTGCAGGATGTCTCCTGTAAGCGAAGAGCCAGACCTCATGTAGGTCAGAAGAATTACATTGATCGGACCCTTAGGTGCCTGGCTGGTAAAGACCGTGTCTAAAACAGTGATGAGCTTGTATGGTGATGTACTCGTAGAAATAGCTAAATCATTTATGACTGCTTTCAATAGTCCAGAGAAATGTTGTTATAACTTGACCGATACCACCTGATTATAATCAAAAAGTTCAAAAAGTGTTGTTAAGGAGAAAGGCACAACACTACATCTTATTTTAGACAATCTGTAATAGACGCTGCTCAGACTAATGTTTCCTTGTGTATCATAGGTTGGTAGCCGGGAAGCGTGAAAACAGTAAGAATATTTTACGCTTATTACTGTGATTAAAGAATTTTTCTGATTAAATGCATCAAATTAGTTGTTTGAAATACTTTTTTCAAAACAAAATTTTGTGTGTAAGATTTGATAGCATTTACATTTTCTGCTTTGTTTGAATATTTTTTTTAATACGGCGCATTGACACTGCGTGGAAACCAGCATGTGTATGGCTTGCAGAATTACAGAAGCGGGTAAAATATATTTTTATAGTTTTCAAAGTGTACAATTTCATTTACGATACTCAAAACAAGTTTCATCTGTTTTAAAATAATCAGTGTATACCATCAGAATAAAGTTCACTAAAATTTGGTTAAAATGAGACAATTTATCGTAATAACGCGATAGTGTCACGTGATATATAAAATATTACTCCTTTAAACGAGATTCTTATGTCGCTTTTCCGAGAAAAAATGTCGTTTCACGACTTAATTATATCGATATTAAAGAGAAAATATCCCTTTTTATCGAGATAATCATATCATAATCACGACCCATGTATCTCGTTAGAAGTAGAAAATGTTTAAGTATAACAACTTAATGTCTCCTGATAAAGTTGATGACATCTCGTTAAAGCGAGAATGGAGGTCATTTAAAATAGTTCTTTGCAAAAACAGAATTATAAGGTAATAATAACAATATTTAGACCACCTGATCTATCGCATTACTACGGCTTAATATTTCATTATAGCAAGTATCTTGTATAAAAGAGACGATGTTTTTGCACTATTGGGCTTTCGTACCATTTCATTATGAAGTTCCTATTTAAATGACAGGTTTATTTAAAATGTCTTCAGTGAAGAGACTCGATCTTATAGCTTGATCGACATAAAAAACAAAATATAAAAATTGACAGATGAATTAAACTGAAATGACATGTAGATAAACGGCGATATATACCTAAGTCATACGTATCTCGAAATAAGGCTAGACGTTTGATGAGGATCCCCAACGAGATGTCAAATGAGGCACTTACTGCAACAAAATATCAAAACAGCAAAAAGTATGGAAATTAATTAAAATTGATTCATCTATATCAAAATAACCACAGTAACATTGTCGATAAATGGTTACTACCCAAAGTAAGCGGGGCTAAACGTTGAATCGTCGTGCATTGGTGTTCCTACCAAGTGTACGTGAAGGGACGAAAATGGCCCGCAGTGCATTGGTGGTTCCACCCAGTGTAAGGGGACCCCAACTAACCTGAAGCACATTGGTGATTCTACCCAGTGTTAGGGGGCTCCCAACTAACCCGTGGTACATTTTTGGGTCCGAAAAGAATAAGGGAGCTCCCAATTAACCCGTAAGGGGGGAGGGGGCTCCAATTAACTGGTGGTACATTGGTGTTTTTACCCAGTGGCAAAAGTGGGCTCAAACTAACTGGTGGTACATTGGTGTACCTTCCCAGTGTAAGGGGGTGGTGTGTGTGTGGGGCGGGATTTCCAACTAACCCGTGGTACATTGGCTGTTCTACCCAGCATAAGGGAGCTCCCAACTAACCCGAGGTACATCGGTGGCTGTACCCAGTGTAAGGAGGTTCCCAACTCACCCGAGGTACATCGGTGGCTGTACCCAGTGTAAGGAGGTTCCCAACTCACCCGAGGTACATCGGTGGCTGTACCCTAGTGTAAGGAGGTTCCCAACTCACCCGAGGTACATCGGTGGCTGTACCCAGTGTAAGGGGGTTCCCAACTAACCCGAGGTACATCGGTGGTTGAACCCAGTGTAAGTGGGCTCCCAACTCACCCGAGGTACATCGGTGGTTGAAACCAGTGTAAGGGGGCTCCCAACTAACCCGAGGTACATTGGTGTATCTACCCAGTGTAAGGGGACTCCTAACTAACTGGTGGAACAGTGGAGGTTCTATCAAGTGTAAGAGGGCTCCCAACTAACCCGAGGTACATTGGTGTATCTACCCAGTGTAAGGGAACTCCTAACTAACTGGTGGAACAGTGGAGGTTCTATCCAGTGTAAGAGGGCTCCCAACTTACCCGTGGTAGATTGGTTGATCTGTTCAGTATAAGGGAGCTCCCAACTAACCGAGGTACATTGGTGTTTCTACCAAGTGTTAGGGGGCTCCCAACTAACTGGTGGTACAGTAGAGGTTCTACCCAGTGTTAGAGGGCTCCCAACTAACCCGTGGTAGGTTGGAGGGTCTGTCCAGTATAAGAGAGCTCCCAACTATCCCGAGGTACATTGGTGTTTCTACCCATTGTAAAAGCCTCCAAACCAACTGGTGTTACATTGGTGTTTTTACCAAGTGTTAGGGGGCTCCCAACTAACCCGAGGTACGTGGGTGTTTCTTCCCATTGTAATAGGCCTCCCAACCAACTGCTGTTACATTGGTGTTTCTGCCGAGTTTAAGTTGGGCTTCCGAATAACCCGAGTTACATTAGAAGGTCTGTCCAGTGTAAGGGGGCTCCCACCTAACAGGTTGTATACTGGTTATTCTACCGAGTGTAATGGGACACCAAATAAACCCGTGGTACATTGGTGGTTCTACTCAGTGTAAAAAGGGGGCTCCATACTAAGTTGTGGTATATATGTGGGTCTGTCTAGTGTACGCGGGCTTCCAGCTCACCCGTGGTGCTTTGCTGTGCAAGGTGTGGGGGACTCCCAACTAACTGGTGGTACATTGGTGGTTCTACCCAATGTTAGGCGAATTCCAAATAATCCGTGGTACGTTGGTGGTTCTACCCAGTGTAAAGGGGTTCTCACCTTACCCGAGGTACATTGGTTCTACCAGTGTAAGGGGGCTCCCAACTAACTGGTGGTACAGTGATGGTTCTAGCCAGTTTAAGAGGGCTCTCGTCTAACCCGTGGTAGACTGGTGGGTCTATCCAGTATAAGGTAGCTCCCAACTAACCCGAGCATTGGTGGTTCTACCCAGTGTAAAGGGGCTCCTAACTCACCCGAGGTACATTTGGGGTTCTACCTAGTGTAAGAGGGCTCCCACCTCACCGTGGTGTAACATTGGCGGTTCTACCCAGTATAAGCAATCTCCCAACTAATTCGAGGTACATTGTTGCATTTCCCAATGTAAGGGGGCTTGAAACTTACTGGTGGCATATTGGTGCTTTTACCGAGTTTAACAGGGCCCCCATCTAATCCGAGGTACATTGGTGGATGTACCCAGTGTAAAGGGCGTCTAACTTACTGGTGTTACATTGGTGTTTCTACCTAGTTTAAGGGTGGATGGCTTCTAAATAACACGAAGTACAGTGGTAGGTCTGTCCAGTGTTGAGGGGCTCTCAACTAACCTGAGGTACATTGGTAGGCCTGTCCAGTGCAAGGGGTCCCAAACAAATAGATGTTATATTGGTGATTCTACCCACTGTAAGGGGGCTACCAACTAACCTGTGGTACAGTGGTGGGTCTTTCCAGTATGAGGGATCTTCCAAATAACCCGAGGTATATTGGTAGGTCTTCCCAGTGTTAAGGGGCTCCCAACTAATCCGAGTTACATTGCTGAGCCTGTCCAGTGCGAGGGGGCTCCAAACTAACAGGTGGTATATTGGTGATTCTACCCAGTAAAAGGGAACTCCAAACAAATCCGTGGTGCATTTATAGTACTACTCAGTGTAAGGAGGCTCCCAACTATGTGGTGGTAACTTGGTGGGTCTGTCTAGTGTTAGGGGGCTTCCAACTCACGCGTGGTGCATTGCTGTGCAAGGGATGGGGGACTTCTAACTAACTGGTGGAACATTGGTTGATCTGCCTAGTATAGGAGAACTCCGAACTAACCCGAGGTACATTGGTGGGTCTTCACAGTATAAGGGAGCTCCCAACTAACCCGAGGTAGATTGGTGTTTCTATCAAGTGTTAGGGAGCTCCCAACTAACCGAGGTACATTGGTGGTTGTACCCAGTGTAAGGGGGCTCTCAACTTACTTTTGTTACATTGGTGTTTCTGCCGAGTGTAAAGGGGGGCTTCCAAATTACCCGAGGTACATTGGTGGTCCTGTCCAGTACAGGGGCGGGGGGGGGGGGGGGGGGGCTCCCAACTAACAGGTGGTATATTGGTGATTCTACCCAGTGTAAGGGAACTCCCAATAAACCCGTTGTACATTGGTAGTTCTACTCGGTGTAAGGGGGCTCCGAACTAACCCGAAGTACATTGGTGGTTCTACCCATTGTAAGAAGCCTCCCAACTTACTGGTGTTACATTGGTGTTTCTGCACAGTGTCAGACGCTCCCAACTAACCGAGGTATATCTGTGGTTCTACTAAGTGTAAGGGGGCTCCAAGCTAACTGGTGTTACATTGATGTTTCTGCCGAGTGTAAGGGGGGCTTCCAAATAACCCGAGGTACATCGGTAGGTCTGTCCAGTTTAAGGGGGCTCCCCACTAATCCGAGGTATATTGATCGGCCTGTCCAGTGCAATTGGGCTCTCAAATAACAGGTATATTTGTGATTCTACCCAGTGTAAGTGGACGCCCAGTAAACCCGTGGTACGTTGTGTTTCTACTCAGTGTACGTGAGCTGCCAACTAAGCGATGGATTGGTGGATCTGTCTGGTGTTAGCGGGCTTCCAACTCCCAGTGGTGCATTGCTGTGCAAGGGATGGGGCGACTCCTAACTAACTGGTGGTACATTGATAGTTCTCCCCAATTTAGGGAAATTCCAAATAATCCGTGGTACATTGGTGGTTCTACCAAGTGTAAATTGGCCCCCAACTAACCCGTGGTTCATTTTTGCGTCTGCCCAGTGTGAGGGAGCTTTCAACTAACCCGAGGTACATTGGTGGTTGTACCCAGTGTAAGGGGCTCCAAGCTAACTAGTGGTACAGTGGTGTTTCTACCTAGTGTAAGGGTGGGTGGCTTCCAAATAACCCGAGGTACATTGGTAGGTCTGTCAAGTGCAACGGCGCTCCCATCTAACACGAGGTACATTGGTGGGCCTGTCCAGTGCAAGGGGGCCCCAAAAAACAAATGTTATGTTGGTGATTCTACACACTGTAAGGGAGCTCCCAACTAACCCGAGGTACATTGTTAATCCTACCCAGTGTAAGAGGTCTCCCAGCTAACTCATGGTATATTGGTGTTTCTACCAAGTGTAACAGGGCTCCCAACTAATCCGCGGTACATTGGTTGTTGTACCCAGTGTAAGGGGGCTCCCAGCTAACTGCTAGTACAGTGGTGTTTCTACTTAGTGTAAGGGTTGGGGGGCTTCAAAATAACCCGAGGTACAGTTGGCAGGTCTGTCAGTGTAACGGGGCTCCCAGCTAACCCGAGGAACATTGGTGGGCATTTCCAGTGCAAGTGGGGCCCCAACTAACCCGAGGTATATTGGTGGGCCCTTCCAGTGCAAGTGGGGCCCCAACTAACCCGAGGTACATTGGTGGGCCTTTCCAGTGCAAGTGGGGCCCCAACTAACCCGAGGTACATTGGTGGGCCTGTCCAGTGCAAATGGGGCCCCAACTTACCCGAGGTACATTGGTGGGCCTGTCCAGTGCAAGTGGGGCCCCAACTAACCCGAGGTACATTGGTGGGCCTGTCCAGTGCAAGTGGGGCCCCAACTAACCCGAGGTACATTGGTGGGCCTGTCGAGTGCAAGTGGGGCCCCAACTAACCCGAGGTACATTGGTGGGCCTGTCCAGTGCAAGTGGGGCCCCAACTAACCCGAGGTACATTGGTGGGCCTGTCCAGTGCAAGTGGGGCCCCAACTAACCCGAGGTACATTGGTGGGCCTGTCCAGTGCAAGTGGGGTCCCAACTAACCCGAGGTACATTGGTGGGCCTGTCCAGTGCAAGTGGGGCCCCAACTAACCCAAGGTACATTGGTGGGCCTGTCCAATGCAAGTGGGGCCACAACTAACCCGAGGTACATTGGTGGGCCTGTCCAGTGCAAGTGGGGCCCCAACTAACCCGAGGTACATTGGTGGGCCTGTCCAGTGCAAGTGGGGCCCCAACTAACCCGAGGTACATTGGTGGGCCTGTCCAGTGCAAGTGGGGCCCCAACTAACCCGAGGTACATTGGTGGGCCTGTCCAGTGCAAGTGGGGCCCCAACTAACCCGAGGTACATTGGTGGGCCTGTCCAGTGCAAGTGGGGCCCCAACTAACATATGTTATATTGATTCTAGCCAGTGTTAGCGGAGACCCAATAAACCCCTGGTACATTGGTGTTTCATCTCAGTGTAAGAGGGCTCCCAACTAACTGATGGTACATTGGTGGGTCTGTCTAATGTAAGGGGTGTTCCAACTCACCGTGGTACATTGGTGTGCAAGGGATGGGTGACTCCTTATTAACTGGCGGTACATTTGTGGTTATGCCCAATGTAAGAGGAATTCCAAATAATGTGTGGTACATTGGTGGTTCTACCCAGTGTAAAGGGGCACCCAACTAACCCGTGGTACATTGGTGGGTCTGTCCACTGTAAGGAGATTCATAACTAATCTAAGATACATTGGTTGGTCTGTCCAGTGTAAAGGGGTAACCAACTAACACATGGTACGGTGGTGGGTCTGTCCACTGTTAGGAGATTCATAACTAATCTAAGATACATTGGTTGGTCTGTCCAGTGTAAAGGGGTAACCAACTAACCCGTGGTACAGTGGTGGATTTGTCCGGGGTAAGGGGGCTTCCAACTAAGAGGTGGTGCATCGATGATTTTACTCAGTGTTGTGGGGCTCCCAATTAACAGGTGGTACATTGCTGGGTCTGTCGAGTGTAAGGCGACTCCAAATTAACTGGTGGTACATTGCTGGGTCTGTCGAGTGTAATGGGGCTCCCAACTTTGGTGAATCAGTCCAGTGTAAGGGGGCTCCCAGCTAAACCGAGGTACCTTAGTGGGTCAGTCAGTGGTTCTACCCACTGTTAGGGGAATTCCAAATAATCCGTGGCCATTGGTGGTTCTACCCAGTGTAAGGGTGCTACCAACTTACCCGTGGTACATTGGTGGTTCTATCCAGTGGAAGGGTATTCCCAACTAAACCCCGGTACATTTGTTGGTCTACCAACTAACTGGGGGTACATTGGTGGGTTCGTCCAGTATAAATGGGCTCCCTACTAACTTGTGGTACATTGGTGGTTCTACTTATTGTATGGGGGCTCCCAACTATCCCGAGTTACATTGGTGGGTCTGTTCAGGGTACGAGGCTCCCAATTAATCCGGCTTATATTGGTGGGTCTGTCTAGTTTAAGCGGGTTCCCAACAAACAAATGTTACATTGGTGGGTATGTCCAGTGTAAATGGGCTCCCAACTCACACGTGGTACATTGGTGGGTCTTTCCAGTGTTACGGGCTTCCAACTCACTCGTGGTACATTAGTGGGTCTGTCCAGTGTAAGGGTACTCCCGACTTACCCGAGGTACAGTGGACGTTCTTCCCAGTGTAAGGGGGCTCCCAACAAATACAATGTGCATTGGTGGGTTTGTCAAGTGTAAGGAGGCTCCCAGCTAACTTGTAATACATTGGTGGTCCTATTTGGAGTCGGAGTTGCGGGAACCGTGATGCATATGTGTTTCTCCCCTTTGTAAGGGCGCCCCAGCTTACCTGTGGTACCTTGGTATTTTTTTTAAATTCCGCCTGCTACAAACTGACCCGTCGTATATTCATGGTTAAACCCAGTGTGATTGGGAGGGAGACGCCAACCCCAGCTGATTTGTACATTGGCTGATGTAGCCTGTGCTGGTGTAAAATTACCAGCTAAGCTGTGGCACATTGGTTGTTATACCCTGTGTTGAGGTATAGGGCTCCCAGCTAAGCTGTGCTACATTAGTTGTTATACCCTGTGTTGAGGTATAGGGCTCCCAGCTAAGCTGTGCTACATTGGTTGTTATACCCTGTGTTGAGGTATAGGGCTCCCAGCTAAGCTGTGCTACATTGGTTGTTATACCCTGTGTTGAGGTATAGGGCTCCCAGCTAAGCTGTGCTACATTGGTTGTTATACCCTGTGTTGAGGTATAGGGCTCCCAGCTAAGCTGTGCTACATTGGTTGTTATACCCTGTGTTGAGGTATAGGGCTCCCAGCTAAGCTGTGCTACATTAGTTGTTCTAACCATTGTGACAAGACGGACTGCCATCAGGCCTATGAGATAACACGTATTGTTGTCGGATATGAAATAACTTCATTTACATGTAATCCTATAAGGGAACACTATTTATGGTAGAGCAAATGTAATGTTGCACCTCCGATTGAAGAGTATCAAAATATGGATTAAAATGCTTCAAACTGGCTGTTGAGTGTTCGAATTCCGATATGGGCACAAATTGGTCAGTCTTTTTCTTTCTACTTGTTCATTTTTACAATTATTTCTGGATCACTGTATCAGATTAAGAAGGAAACATGTCCAGTTTTTAATTTTATTTTCGTGAATGAATCTTAATTGCATGGTTTGTGCTAAATTTGATTACAAATTCGTTACCTGGTAAATTCAAAGTCTAAAAAATCAAAACCATGCTGTGGAACTAGTTTTTACTTTGCAGCATCAACCAAAATACTTTAAAAAAACATTTTGGGCAACTCGGAAATAAATCGTGAGGCTATCAAGAGCTCGGTGATTTTTGTAGTAAAGTACAGTATGCAGATAAAATGGGAAAACGCGTTGGCTTTGAAAACAATAAATTACATATGTAGCATTGTTCGAGTCAAACCAATCTAATCAAATGTTTGCTTGGTTTGTCGTGAGGCTATCAAGAGCTCGGTGATTTTTGTAGTAAAGTACAGTATGCAGATAAAATGGGAAAACGCGTTGGCTTTGAAAACAATAAATTACATGTGTAGCATAGTTCGAGTCAAACCAATCTAATCAGAGGTTTGATTGTTTTGTCTAATTATATGCCTTGTATCCAAATGATACTCAATACAAAACACTTCTTAAAAAGACGATATAATATAATATTTGGAGTTTTGTTATTTCTAAAAGGGAGATATTTTAATACCAAATTTAGACCACAAAAATGTCAATATATTCAAAACTGAATAGAGAATTTTTCTCAAAATTTGGCATGTATGTCTACTATTAAAGTATACAACTCATCCCTTGTGTTAATTTTCAAATTATCTATATTTTCTATTACACTTGCTTTACCTTTAAAAGGGTATAGTTTTGCTGTACTTTGATAGTTTGTCAAACAATAGAAGAAGAAACAATGGTTACGAAATCCCAAAAGCGAATTTAGCTATGAAACATGGCACCAACTGGCACTGTCACAGAAATGTATGTCTGAAGCATTTAATCCAGATTTCAGTCAAATAAGTTTAAATAGGTTGTCAAATTGTGTAGGGTCATAGAGTCTAGGAGTTATTGATGTGAATTCAAATTGCAAAGGTTTTAAAAACAACTAAGAGGCCAAATGCATCAACTGGAGTACAAGCGCTTGGACATTTTTTATTAAAATAGATCGGTTTTCTTTTCATTGCATGCATTTGAGGAAACCCATCAGGAAGTGCGAGGTTAGACCTCCGTAAAACAGACTTATGCCCCCAATCGGCCCATATTGCGGTCACTTTCAGGTTTGCTCTTTTTTGATAAATGACTCATCACATCTTTGTTCTGACTTTTACATTTGACTTGCATACAATACTACCTTTGTCCTGTGCATTTCAAATTTTGGTATGTGTTACAATGCTTATAGGAGTTTATCATATATTCTTGTATCTGGTACACGGTATATCCGTTTGCATGTCTGAGGTACGAGTCAGTTCAGGTCAGTTTCTGGTGAGAGTCATATCGTTGATGGGAGTGTATTTATATTGATGGACAAATCGATGGTCAAGGAAAAGTGTAAATGTCAAAAAGTCAAAGTGTCAATATAAAAGTCACATCGTCACTAAATACGGTAAACTTATTTAAGAGAGGGGAGTATTTCATTAAACCAAGAAAGCTGTTTTGATGACTGAGATCCAACCTGTGGAGTAAATAAACAGCGCCAAATGTCTAAATAGTGGAAGTCTTTTACGTTATATATATATATATATATATGCACACCATAACGGAACTGTGACACCAGAACGAAGAAATGAACCGCTACAAGCTTCAACTGGAACGTCCTTTGTTTGTATTTAACTTGTTGTGCATGGTCTTTGAATACTGTGTGATGTTGTTTATTGCCTAGTTAAACAAATTATTTTAACAACAAAAGAACGTATGTAAACAACACCTCTGTTAAAACTGGAGCAGTGTCCTGTGTAAACTGAAGTTCCTACATTAAGAATGGTTGACTGTGGTTATAATTGCTGCGTTGTTGTTGTTGTTTTCTTTGTTGTTGTTTTTGTTTGTGTTTTTTTGTTTTTTGTTTGTGTGTTTTTGTTGTTTGTTTGTTGTTGTTGTTGTTTGTCTTGTTGTTGTTTTTTGTTGTGTTTTTGTTTGTTTTGTTTGTGTGTGTGTTATTGTTTTTTGTATTTTTTTGTTGTTGTTTGTTTTGTTTTTGTTTTTTTTTTTGGGGGGGGGTATGTTAAGGTATTGATATATAATACAACCTCGAGAAACGGACTCCATTTTAACTTTATATAGAAACAATTCACACAAATGTGTATATTGCTTGTATGGGATATATGAGGTTATTTTTATTTTGCTTTTGCAAGAAAAGAATTGTTTAACATATTATCCAAGCAACAGCTAAATCGTTTTACATTATGGCCTTACTAAATGAATCTGGTCCAGATGAAATGCAGTAAATGAATTTTCTTTGTTTAACTTTTAATGCCCCATTCCGGAATACTTATAGTATCAAGAACTTACAATAAATTCAATAAATATGCAAACGACTCGGGGATAACGCACACGATTCAGTGCAGTTTATCTTATATAAATGTGCTTGGAACAAAGTAACAGTAAATCTGTCGGCAGAGTCTATATCGCTTATTATCTGGAGCAGTAAATATGTATATCGCTTCTTCAGATATTTGCATTCGGCAAGAAAGTGACTATTATTGTGACCGTACAACTTATACATAAAAAGTTTCAAAGTACACATAAGACTCGTTTTTGCCTAGCAACATGTTGTGCCTGAGAACGTCGTGACAACAGATGGAAGTGGGCCGCTTATATAGGGCCCTTTGTCTTCCGTTTAAGCAAAATAACTTTGCACATTCCCCTTCCGATGCATTTTCAAATCTTAGGTACATTTATATTGTTAACGGCCGATATTTGCATATTGCATAATAAATAAGAATATATGACAAAATCCTATGAGCATTGCAACATATACCCAATTCCGAAAAAGCACAGAACAAAGGTATTTCACATTAAAGCCAAGCGAAAAGTAAGATAAGTCTGATATTTACTTTTTATGAAAGTCTGGAGTGTAACGTTTTATTCAGGTCTGATAATACTAATAATATTAATAAAAATTGTTAATCACAACATTGTACCTGCCTGAAAATGTGATTCCAATACTTTGCAAATAATTGCATGTTTGGAATCGCGCCTGCCGCCATAGTTCATACACCTATATACACCTATGTAATGTTATGAAATTTAATCATTTACATTGCACATAAACTGTGGTTAGGGAGGAGGTTAATATATAGAATAGAACAGAACAGAACAGAAAATTTATTTAAGATTTGTACATATAATAGTGTACATCATCTTTAAAACATGTATACATATAGATAATTAGATATATATCGTCTCTTTAAGGTCATTTTTTCGACATAAGGGTCTACACATTTGTTTTAATCCAGGCCCAGAACCCATCTGTCACTACGCTCAGGCGCACCAGAAGTCAGCTGATATTTTTAAATAGAAAAATAAGAAATGATCCTATCAAAATTACCACATATATTTAAATCTAAACCACCTCTAGACAAAGGCAACAGGGTAATTGTAAATGTGACTTGAACACAGACACGCCACATTACACAAAAAAGAAAGACCAGCAGTTACCGACCATGTTTTAGTTGTAACTTATTTAAAAGGGTGTACATCATTGAAAACGCATGACAGTAACATATATAGCTTCGCCATTGCACTGCATTGATAAACCTGTCAAGGCTTCGAGCGTGAAATTGTATGCACAATAGAATTCGAAAGATTTGTTTACGTGGAATCTTAAAAAATAATAACACATGTTACAAATGTCCTTCGTGAACACATTGGCCAAAATGCGCCTTCTATTCATACTTAAACTGCAATTACTTTATATAGCATGCATGTTTTATTATGAAGTAGAATGAAAAATCAATATGCTTTGAGGATAATGGGTAATATAAACGTAAGAGTAACTTTAAATGAATGTTTATAACAAACTCACAATATAAACTACCAGATGTTACTATAGGTCTTACGCAGTAGTGTTTGCTGACAAAAGTAGTGTTTGCTGACAAAAGCAGTGTTTGCTGACAAAAGCAGGGTTTGCTGACAAATGAACTAAGAACATATGACTTTTTGTCATACATTCTTGCTGCATTTGTCTGCAACTTCTTGTCGTGGGTTGTCATTTGTCGTGTCAGCTTAAGATCTGACTATAGTATAACAAAGTCAATGTTATCATACAGCATACCTCTTAAAAGTTTTAAAAAGAAACTAACATGTATCTGCACCCAGTTTTGAATTTATGGATATTTTAGTCTACTAAAGTTGGTATTAAAGGTGTCTTTATTAGAAATAAGAAAACTCCAAATATTATGTTACATCATTTTTAGGAGAAGTGTTAAGCTACCATTTGAAAACAAGATATAGCATTAGACAAACCAAAAAAAAACAAGTTACCTGATTGATGTTACTCAAACTATCCCAAATATGTAATCAATTGTTGATAAACTTAACATGTCAAGACTGATTGTCCCATTTTTTTTCTGCTTACTATACTTTATTACAAAAATCACCGGGCTCATAATTGCCACACACTTTTTTCGGAGTTGCCTTAAATGTTCTGTTAATTATTTTGGTTGAATGTTGCGACTTTGGTTGATATTTCAGACCTTGAATATACTAGGTAGCGAATTTGCGATCAAATTTAGTCCAATCATACAATTAAATTTTATTTTACAAGAATACAATTTTAAACTTTGCATGTTTCCTTCTTAATCTGGTAATTTTGACGCATAAATAATTGTCAAAGTGAAAAGGTACCGTAGAA
Organism: Sinonovacula constricta; assembly: GCA_007844125.1. NCBI lineage: Eukaryota > Metazoa > Mollusca > Bivalvia > Cardiida > Solecurtidae > Sinonovacula > Sinonovacula constricta. Next base: position 12,561,908 of record CM017560.1, on the reverse strand, counting down.
AGAAAAAGTAATTCTTGTCCATACAGGGATTCGAAACCTCAACCCCCAGTTTTGACGCATTCTGACCCTAACTTTGATACTCTTCAATTGGAGGTACAGCATTACATTTGCTATATTTTAATGCCATTTTTGTAGATTTTTCTTAAAAAGAGAATAATATTATTAAACATTTAGTCACGATTTCTGTAAGCGACTAAAATATCACCAGTGATACCAATATCAACGTCTGGATTAATTAAAAAGCTGTGCTAGTTATTACGCATTAATATTGATTTAAGTCTACAAATATGAAACAATCCAAACAAATTGTAACATTGTTCTTTGACGGGTGACAAAACCTATCATTTTTAATTGTATGTTTAAGTCTTAAAAAAGATACATAATTGTATAAAATGTAATACCTTGCGACTGCTCATAATGGACTCGTCTTTGCACTTTGATGATAAAACACAGTTAAATATGTCTTAAAAAAAATAAACGGTGTGTTTGTCATGTAAATTTAGTAGTAACGTTATTATATTTCCCTTTCGTGTATAATAAATCATAAAGCGCAGGTACTTACTGATTAGAGAGAAAATACAAAACACGCCTAATCCAAAGGTTAGTAGAATGAAACATCTTCCCATGGATGATAATGGCATAATGCTGCTAGTGTTTAACGACCAGACGGACTGAAGATTTACAACTGAGCGTTTCTGTGATTTTCTCAATAACCATATAGCTGTACTGTTAAGTCCTGACTTCAGCAACAGTATACGTGGAGTTACGACAGTCGCTCATTTTACTTTTTCCGCATTAGCGTAAAACATGTTTAAAAATTAATTATTTAGCAACATTCAAATATACTGGTAAACCTATAACGTAAAGAAAACAGTGTCGTATGCTGGATTTAAACATGTAACCTTTTATATAAGTAGTACGAAACTTAACCCATTACCGCAATTACGTGAAAATGTGTTAGATATATTGTTATCTCTTTTGTAAAGGGGCGATTTCTTGATTACTAGACGACTCACCGCCCTTACCAACTCACCGCCATTCAAGGTTGGTCGACTCATCGACTATTTTTTTAACTCACCGCCAACGGGTGCTGGTTAAAACGGCATCAGGTCAAAACGGCCTCAAGTTAAAACGGCCTCATTTTATTCATAAACACTTTTAAGTCTGTAAGTTTTATTTTTCCACTGCTTTTTATATGCTTAAATGTAAACGCATGTTTTTGTGTTTTCATTCATATGAATTATCTTATGTCACATTGACAAGTCATATGTATGCATCTGAATCTGAATAAAGGTACGTCGATAGAAACCACTACAGATATGAAAATAAAGCTTTCTTATCTTATCTGATCTTATCCCTTTTCCAATACTTAAATCGAAATATTTCAGTCAATACTACATTTATTTGTTCTAAATAATCACATACACGTACAAGACTAATTAAATACTAACATGATGATACTAATCTTTTGATAATTATATGTAAGCGATTGTATTGTTTTCATTGTTATAACTATAATTAGTTAATGAAAAGTTGATTACAATCGGATCAAAGCAACTACCGCCCTGTGAAAGTACATAAATACTAATCAAGATTAATTAAATACAAACATGATGATTGTTTTTATATTGAGCTGGGACGCTGCTATTGTTTTATCTTTTGTAATGCATCTTTTGTAATCTTTCACACACTTGGCGCAGGCCGGTTTAAATCCCTAACCGGCGTAACACCTGCGTCATTTTTACCTGCGGCAAGTATAAACGAACGGTCGTGGCAAAAATGCTTAGCCTGTTAATGGATCAAATCGTTAAATTACATCATGATTATAAACAACAAAACTGTTAAGATGTAGACATTTATAAAACAAATAATTTCACGTAAAGTGTATTATATAAAATATGAAGTGTATATCGTACATTTTCGCGTCATAAATGTTTTTATCACATGATTCAACTTGTTTTTCATTCAATATACCCATGTAATATTTTTTGTAATACACTAGTGTAATACAGCTTTTACCATAAAAAAACATAAATTAAAAGATATTTAAATAAAGAATTCGGAAGGTATACTCTGTCATCTCTTTTTTCACTATGATACTGTTTCTCTTTCTTTTCATATATATCTTTTTTATTTTTAAGTAATTACAAATATTGTGTATCTTGCAATACTTGTCATTGAAACAATAAAGAACTAACATCCATCAGATCTAGATTGAAGGAATGCTATAAAATGTTGGAATTCCCTATAGTTTCTATACGTTAATGACTACCAAATTTAAATATAAAAAGATTTTATATTTAATTCGACGCTACATATTTTGTGTAACACACGATATACACATCAGCTGAAACACATTCATAATGTTATTTGCAAGAACTTATTTTATTATCAGATTACGAAAGGGATAAAAGGAATACTACTTTTGTCGAAAGACCTCCCCCCCCCCCCCCCCCCCCCTAATCTTTAAAAAGTTATATTAATATGCCAATCCTTATGAACAAAATGATTATTTGTTTGAGGTTTAAACGCATAAGAAACCAGGAGCTGCAATAAAATCCGACATGCTGTTTGTTATCTTCGGCATTATTACGACCCAAATATCATAAGACCACTCAGAATTGTGTACTTTATATTCTTGAAATGAGATTGTGACATTTAATTCAGGCTATTAAATTCATAAACATGTGTTTATTGCCTTAAAATAAATATCTGGTGCTACTTCAAAACGTGAAGGGTGGTTTCTGTTAAAGTGGCACATAACGTGTCTTTTGAGTGAAATGAAGATGCTGGCTACTTCTGCGTAAAACTATGACAATAATGGCTATTTGATAGACAACACATTCTTAAAAATCACCCTATACTGTCAGACCTGAAAACCTCTTCCTTAGTACAATTACATCACTTTTGTTGAATCTTTAACATGTATAGATGCAAACTTCTAATAAGGCACTTAACAGAAAACGAACAAGAAAACCCCCGATAAAACCATTTTCGTTGAATAATATTAAGAAAAAATAATTATCACATGATTCACCTTGTTTTCCATTTAATATACCCATGTAGTATTTTTTTGTATTACACTAGTGTAAAACAGCTTTTCTTGCAATTTGATTGGCTAGCAACTTCGCGTGACTGTTGGTATTCATCCGCCGAGTTTGTAAATAAACTGGAAAGCAATGACAGCTCTGTTTTCGTCGGTTCAAATGTCACGATTGATTATTGGTATAAATAAACTTGCCACCATCATGAAGCGTATAGCTAAGGCTTCTGGACTTTCATCCAAAAGAAGTCTGACTAACCACAGCACCCGGAAACATTTAGTTCAAAAACTGTCCGAAAATATCATCCCGGCAAATCAGATTATGCAGATAACAGGACACCGCAACATTCAATCAATTAATAACTGCCCCATGTTAGCGATAATCAACACAAAATGAAAACGAACATCCTCACATAGTCTAACTGTTCTCACCATCATATGAATCAAGACACGGATGTCCTCAACGCAATGGTACCTCAAACATAACCGTCCACTGTGGCTTTAACAATATCTTCGCAGGAAACGTATTTTGTGGAACTTTCAATATTAACATTCAGCCGCCTATGACAAAATCAAATGTAAATTTACGGACGAGTCTGCAAGTCCACTACATAAGAAATGAAAAAGAATTCTCCATAGTCGACACTGACAGCGATGAGAATTAAATTAGAATAGTGACCTTCACACTAACCGCTTTGTAAACTTTCTGGGTCACGCACTTTCACGTGTTTACTCTTTATTGTTATAAGTTATTTAGGTAAAATAGTCGATAAAACATAAGGCAATATGTTATTTTTATTGTATATAAATGTTAAATACGCATTAAAAGTTTGACGAAATGTTGTTTTTACTCTCAATTAAAGACAATAAAATGGAACTATTTTGTATAGCGCAACAATGAATTCAAACGGTCTTTGATGCGGTGTTTGGTTAAATGACGTCACAATATCGATGTAATTTTTGAACCGGCAGGTAGATCTACACGGGTATTTGTTTCTAGTAAAAGGGGGCGAAAATCATGTGATAAAAAGAATCGGACACTCGTTGTTATTTAATACAAATATTTATAAAACTCGTCCAGGCAAAATTCTATTAAACTCGCCAGAGGCTTGTTTAATATCATTTTGCCTGAACTCGTTTAATAAATGTTTGTATTAAATAACAACTAATGTCAGATCCTCCATCAATTGATATGTACGGATAAGCAGTACCGAGAGAATTCTTCATTTGGTGTTTAACGAGTGTGATTATCGGTTGTACGTATAATCACTAAACTGGCAAACATGTAAACTTAGTTAATTAAAACTTTGCCTAGATTTATCATAATATACCTCAACAATTGATTCATGCATAGGTAAACATGCGATACTTAGCATAGTCCTGATATACAGCCGAATCAATTTATTATAAAACTAATTTTTATCTGTCGGACTCTCGTCGTTCGTTCTTGTCGATCATAAAAAATAATGTAGCGAGATAAGCAAATCAATCTCATCGTTAATCCGACATTTGACATTGATGGTACTTTACTCCTACCTACCTCCATATCAGAGCCACAGTCCTACGTTGTCGGGTAACAAAACACAACAAAACTTTTTCAACAAAGTAATGTTGAAAAAGAGAAAGTATCTAGATGTGGGTTGGTTATGCACAGAACAGTCTTCACACTGGAGTTTGTTTTTGTTGTGTATTTTTTTTTTTATTTTCACAATGTTATTTTATAAATAATTTAACTGTTTTAAATTATTACTTCAATTCACATGTAAAAGTATTATGAACTTTGATTAGGCATGTAATACAAATTATCGGCAACTTCAAAAGCCAAGATAAAAATCATTATTAACTTAGACTGATTCGATCTTCAACGACGAAAGACGAAACATGTAGAAATATTAATAAGCAGCAAAACATTAACACAAAATTAATATATACATGTACTTTAATCAAATATTGAAATCGTTGCATCCTTAAAAATATAATTTGCAGCCATTAAGGGTAGTATTTGATAGTTTGCCTATTATCTAATATATTAAAAAACATCTTACTCGTGTTTATGGAATTTATGCATAATTTCCGCCTAATTTAAATCTTACAATAAATTAGATTGGGACTATATCAGAAATATATCAACTGAAAATATAATTGTATCTCGTGTGGTGTGGTGTGTCCACTAATTGGCACGTGATATACATTACAAACGAAATGAGATGATTGGTACATCACATATAAATCAATATCTTAAATGATGTCTGGTAAAATCTGGACCTGAACACTCGGTATACACATTATTTTTTAGAAACAGTAAAGGAATAGAAAGGACAGTCCCTGGCCCGTTCATCACGTATAAAATGTCTGGTATTACGATCAATGGTGCACGAGAAAGTAAAAGACAGCAACAATATTCATAGACATATAATAATAGACATTCTGTATTTTAATCACTTGTTGTATTAACGGATGGCCCTTTAAGTCTTGAAGGTATAAACAGGTGTTAATCATGGGTTTGTAAGGGTGCATATTCAAGCTTATCTTACCGACTGGGGACATAATCGTTATAAGGGAGCATATTCAAGTTTATCTTACCGACTGGGGACAATAGGGTTATAAGGGAGCATATTCAAGCTTATCTTATCGACTGGGGACATAAGGGTTATAAAGGAGCATATTCAAGTTTATCTTACCGTCTAGGGACAATAGGGTTATAAGGGAGCATATTCAAGCTTATCTTACCGACTGGGGACATAAGGGTTATAAGGGAGCATATTCAAGTTTATCTTACCGACTAGGGACAAAAGGGTCATAAGGGAGCATATTCAAGTTTATCTTACCGACTAGGGACAATATGGTTATAAGGGAGCATATTCAAGTTTATCTTACCGACTAGGGACAATAGGGTTATAAGGGAGCATATTCAAGATTATCTCGCCGATCGGGAACTATAGGCTGGTAAGTGAAGCACTTGCAAGCTTATCTTACACCACCGTTAGCCTGCAAAGTGACATATCATCATATCCAACTGCATCAGGGTCTATATATGACTAGAACAGCATTAAATACATGTATATTCTCACCAACTTAGGGCCTATAAGGTAATACCTGTAGTGGTATCCGGACAAATCCCCGTCCGGACATTTCCCCGTTCGTCATTTTTGAAGGTCCGTACATTTCCCCGTTCGTTATTTGTGTAGACCTAGACAAATCCCCGCTCATGAAATTGTAAGGGCGGACAATTCCCCGCTCAATTATGTGTGAAAACTATTTTAATTAATCCTTTACAGTCTTCCGACTTTTAATTAATTTACCACGGTTTGTGTGTTGTTGTTAATTTTGTTGAATTTTTTTATCGTCTTAATAACAATATCCGTAAATATTCTGATAAAGGTATTGTGTTTTTACTTGGCGATTTTAATGCCAGAACAGGCGAGTTACCGGACTATATACCAAATTTACAGTTAGACAGGTTTATTGACCTTCCGGAACACTCATCACGTGATGATGTACCGTATCGCCATAACCACGATAAATTTGTGAATGATTTTGGACAAAGGCTTTTAACTCTGTGTAAAGAAAACACTATTTTGATTTGCAATGGGCGTCTTGAAGATGGTAAATGTACTTTTTATTCTATTTATAGAAATAAGCCTGTAGAAAGTACAATTGATTATTTGTTAACTAACTATGATAATTTTAAACTCGTAACTAATATGCATGTTGCTGATTTACTTGAATTTTCAGATCATTGTCCAATCTATTTTTGTATAAACTATACACTAGACAGTTGACCCCAGGAACAGACTGGAACCGGGGCACTAGGGGTAGCATCCCGACGTGCAGCCTTCGTGAGAAGACACCCACAGACAAGCTACAGACTCCAAGAATGAAAGACACCCCCAGAGTCTTCCGAGAGGGGGGGAGGATGAAAGACTCACATGGACGGATTTTATGGAATCGACACGGCCTGCCCAATCGACTATGAACCCAGCACCAGGGACAGCAACTTGCCCTTGTGGCAAAGTCTGCAAAAACCAACGAGGGTTACGCATTCACCAGGGGAAGTCTGGTTGCCAGCGCGTGAGGCCACTTGAGCAGCGCATAGCCAGTATGGCTAGTGAGACGCGGGAGTACTCCAGTCAGGAGACTACCCACAGTACTGTTGAACTCTCCGCTCAAGAGACAGCGCGCGATGCCACCCGGGATCCAGTGATGGATGAAGACGACCCCCTCCTAGAGTTACTGAATTACTCGCAGGACACTAGCAGCCAACCAACAGAGCAAGAAGCCATCCCTGACAGACCACGCCCAATGCCTACCACAAGAACACCCAAGATCAAGTGGCCCAAGGCATCAGAAAAGGCACCATGGAAACAGTTTGACGAGGACCTAGACATCATCCTCGAATCATCCATGCAAGGTCCAGTACACCGGAAGTTACACACCCTTACTACCCTTGTCTACTCTGTAGCAAAGGAGAGGTTTGGGATTGAAGAAGCAAAGAAACGCAAGGAGGCTCCAAAACCGAACCGGAGGCAACACCGCATAGAGAACCTGAGGAAAGAAATCAGACAGCTGAAGAAGCAGTATCGAGACAGCTCACCAATGCAGCGCCTTGGTCTGTCCCAACTACGTGACACACTGCGCACACAGCTGAAGTCTCTGCGGCAAGCCGAGAACACGAGGAGAAAAGCGAGGGAGCGAACACGTAAGAGAGCTGCGTTCACAGCCAACCCATTCAAGTTTGCCAAGACTCTGCTTGACAAGGAGCGTTCAGGAACACTAGAGACCCCACTAGAAGAGGTTGAGAAGTACCTACATGATACGCACTCAGATGTCAACAGAGAAGACGCCCTAGGGGACTGTGATCGGATAGATCCTGCCTTACCACCAAAGACGCCACTAGTAATCACTGAACCCACACTGGGAGAGGTGAAGGACGTCATCAAGAAGGCTCGATGGGGCTCTGCTCCTGGTCCAAACGCCATCCCGTACAAAGTGTACAAGATGTGCCCACTCCTACTGAAGAGGCTATGGAGACTCCTCAAGGTGGTTTGGAGGAAAGGGGATGTACCTGAAGCCTGGAAGGAAGCAGAGGGAATATTCACACCCAAGGAAAGGAACTCCAAGACAGTCAACCAGTTCCGGACCATCTCGCTACTAAATGTCGAGGGGAAGATATTCTTCGCTATCCTTGCCAGAAGACTCACCTCTTTTCTGACGACCAACGCGTACATCGACACTTCAGTCCAGAAGGGTGGAGTACCTGGTTTCTCCGGTTGTGTAGAGCACACCAGCGCCATCAGCCAACTAATCCAAGAGGCGAAGACGGGGAAGAAAGACCTGACAGTAGTTTGGCTCGATCTTGCCAATGCATATGGATCTATTCCCCACCAACTGATCTACACAGCCCTCCAACACTACCACGTCGACAACCATGTCCAGAAAATCATCACCAACTACCTTGACGGCATCAAGCTTCGGTTTTCTGTTGGTGACCAGTTGACGAAGTGGCAGAAGTTGGAGAAAGGTATAGTCACCGGATGCACTGTCTCTGTGGTACTCTTCGTCATGGGGATGAATCTGCTCATAAATGCTGCCATTAGAGAGACCCGCGGACCAAAGACAGAGTCAGGTATCTATCTCCCATCCAGCCGAGGCTTCATGGATGACCTCACGTTGACGACACCAACACACGTCCAGGCTAGATGGATGTTGACAGCCTTGACAGATGTCGCTTCATGGGCCCGAATGAAGTTCAAGGCCGTAAAGTCCAGGTCCCTCATTATCAAGAAAGGCAAGACAACAGACAGATTCGTGCTCCGAGTACAGAACGAGGAGATCCCATCCATCACGAAGAATCCAATCAAGTGCCTTGGGAAGTGGTTTGATGCCAGCCTAGCAGACAAGGACAACGTCAAGAAGCTAGAGAACCAGGTAGAAGACGGGCTGAAGAAGATAGACCGAAGCAACCTACCTGGGAAGTTCAAGGCCTGGCTGTACCAGCATGCCTTACTACCAAGGCTGATCTGGCCAATGATGCTGTACGAGGTACCCAGCTCAACAATAGAAGCCTTAGAGAGAATCACCAGCCGACATCTCCGCAAGTGGCTTGGAATCCCACCCAGTTTCTCCAGTGTTGGATTGTACGGGAAAACCAACAAACTGCAGCTCCCACTCTCTTCACTGGTAGAAGAATTCAAGACTGCGAAGACAAGACTGGTGCTTACCCTAAGAGACTCCCCAGATGAGCAGATCCGGGAAGCAGGGATCGTTACCCGTACTGGAAGAAAGTGGTCAGCGACAGAGACGGTCAGCCAGGCAGAGAGCTCTCTCATGCACAAGGACATCGTCGGTGTAACGGCTGTCGGACGACAAGGTATTGGTGCGACCAAGACACTCCTATGGAGCCAAGCCAACCAGACTGAGAGGCGAGCCCTGATACAGTCAGAAGTACGGAAGGAAGAGGAGAACAAGAGACAGGCCAGAGCGGTAGAGATGGGTGCGCAGGGAGCATGGACAACATGGGAAACCATGGACAGGAAGCTGACCTGGGAAGACATTTGGAAGTATGAACCACTTCGCCTATCCTTCCTCCTCAGGTCAGTTCATGACCTCCTGCCATCTCCAGCTAACCTCTGCCGATGGGGACTTATCACAGACCCAACATGCAGTCTGTGCAAGAAACCAGGCACTCTGGAACACGTTCTATCTTCTTGTTCCACAGCACTGACGCAGGGCAGATATCGCTGGCGACACGACAACGTCCTCAGAGAGGTTGCCGATTGGCTGGAAGGGGAGAGGAAGAAGCCACGCAAAAGTAACCTACAAGTAGGCCACACCAACTTTGTGAGACCAGGTGAAACTGCGAAGACAGAAGCTCCACAGAAGAAATCAATCCTTGACGGCGCCACAGGATGGAATATGGCAGTCGACCTAGGAAAGAAGCTCGTGTTCCCGGGTATCGTCCAGACCAACTTGAGACCAGACATTGTACTGTGGTCCGAGACAGGCAAGAAGCTCGTTGTCATCGAGTTGACAGTACCTTGGGAGACGAGATGTGAAGAGGCCTATGAGAGGAAGAAGGCCAAGTACACTGATTTACTTGAGCAGTGCCGACACCGAGGTTGGCGGACATGGCTCTTCCCTATCGAAGTAGGCGCTAGAGGGTTCTGTGCGCAATCTGTATGCAGATTGATGACAGCTGTTGGCACCACTGGCAGAGACAGGCGCCGGGCAATCCAGAAGCTGAGCCAGGCTGCAGAGCGGGCGTCTAGCTGGCTGTGGCTACGACGCGAGGAGACAAGCTGGATGCGATCAACCTCCACACCGTAAGACGGTGGGCCCACCCGCCATTACAGATGTACTTGGATAAGGGCCGAAACATCTGGCGGGCACCAAGCTGACGATGGAGGTTGATCTGCAGTCAAGAACCGACCTTAGTAAAAGGGCGGTTAAGACTGTACTATCCACATACACATACTTTAAATAATGTTAATACAAATAATGTAATGAATTCAAGCAAGGTGGTTTGGGATCATTCAAAACGAGACCTGCTTTTAACAAATGTTTTAGAAAAACAAAATGTGTTTGATACTATTGTTAGTCCGTTATATTCAGAGTCATTTGATATAGATAAATGCATTGATGAATTTACCAATATTGTACATGATATTTCTTTGTCAATTTTTGGTAAACAATTTATATACCAACCTAAAAAGAATCAGCTACGTTCATCGCCATGGTTCAATGACGAATGTCATAAGGCAAAGTCTCTTTTTCTTAATGCTAAGCGGGCTCTAGCTAAAATGGTTCAGATGATAATAAATTGTCTTTTCTAAACAAAAAGAAACAATATAATATTATTAAAAGAAACTCCAGATATAATTTTATTTTATCTGAAAAGAAGAGGTCGTCTAAACTTAGCAAATCAGCGCCACGCAAATTCTGGAAGCATGTTAATGCAATGCGCAAAAAGCCAAATGTGAACACAAATATCGAAACACAAGATTTTGCCAATCATTTTGCAAATATTTCAAATAAATTGCCTTTTAACATAGATTTTTCAAATATTAATAATAATGTCCATGTTGATATTCAAAATGTTGATTGTTTAGACTGTCCTTTTACAATTGAAGAAATCAATAAAACTATTAAATCGTTAAAAAGAAATAAGAGTTGTGATCTTGATGGTAACGTGGCTGATTTTTTCATTGATACTGTAGATTTTATTTCCCCATATTTATGTTCTATTTTTAATAAGATTTTTTCTTCAGGTGTTTATCCTAAATCCTGGTCAAAAGGAATTATAGTTCCGGTATTTAAAAAGGGAGATAATACAGAGCCTGCTAATTACAGATGTATAACATTGATTAATACTATGTCGAAAATATTTTCTTTGTGTTTACGTACTCGGTTGAACAAATGGTGTGAGGAAAATAGTATTTTTAACGAATCTCAATTTGGTTTTAGAGATAAGAAGTCAACTTCAGACGCAATATTCCTACTCCATTGTTTTATCCAGAAGATTTTAGCAAATAATTCTAAACTATATACTGTTTTTATTGATTATGAACGTGCCTTCGACACCGTTATAAGAGATGCACTGTGGTTCAAATTAATCAATGAAGGGATTAGCAGTAAAATGTTAACTATCTTAAAATCTATGTATTTAGATGTCAAAGCATGTGTTAGATTAAGTCATGATACTATGATTTCGGACTTTTTTTATGTTTCTTTAGGCTTAAAACAAGGTGAACCTCTATCCCCCTACTCTTTATACTATTTGTGAATGATATTTCCCAAAGTATTGATGTTACTTCACTCACAGAAAAAGATTGTAATTTATTATCAATGTATATGATTCTTTTTGCAGATGATATCGTTTTGTTCACCACTGACCCCAATAGCCTTCAAAAGCAGCTAGATTCAGTTAACGAATATTCTTGTAAATGGGGTCTGAAAATAAATGTAGCAAAAACTAAAATATGCATATTCGAGAAACGTAGACAAAACACACATCCTGTTTTTTTCTATAAATGGTATCAATATAGAAAATGTTGATTACTTTACATATCTTGGTGTAAAATTTAAATACACAGGATCATTATTAGATGCAGCTAAGTCATTATCTGACCAAGCTTTACGAGCTTATTATAGTTTAATGTCACTTTTCGATAAAGTTAATTATAATGTTAAAACAAAATTGTCATTATTTGATTCATTAGTTTTACCAATTTTACTTTACGGTTCAGAAGTCTGGGGAGTATACAATATAAAATTCATTGATAAGTTACACCTACGATTCTGTAGATATATACTTAGAGTAAAAAGGCAAATTGTGCCGTTTATGGCGAATTGGGGCGTTATCCAATTTCTCTATTATGCAAGGAGAGGTCTGTCAAATTTTTGTGTAAATTAATGTCTCAAAATCAATCAAATCTTTATAACATGTACATAGATCTTTGTAATATTAATTCTTCTTGGTCTAGTAAAATTAACTCGATTATAGACCATCTTGGTTTAAGTGATATTCGACTTAATTTTAACAACCAATGTAATTATTTTCCTATGATAAAAACTCGACTTAGAGACCAGTTCCTTTAAAACTGGCATAATGAAATTAACTTATCACCAAAACTTGAATATTATTGTAAGTTTAAGAAGTGTTACGAGTTTGAATCTTATTTAATTAACATTCCAAATGATAATTTAAGGCAGATACTAACTAGATTCCGTGTCGGGTCCCATAACCTTGACATAGAAACTGGTAGGTATCACCAAATTCCTAGAGATAATAGACTCTGTAGACTTTGTAATAGTAATTTAGTAAAAACTGAATATCATTTTTTATGTGTTGTCCAGAATATTCCCATTTAAGAAGACAATACTTCAATGGGATATCCCGGCCCTCTTTAAACAAATTTATTAATAAAATGTCAACATCTAAAACAAAATATATTCATAAAATTGCTTTGTTTTTAAGAGATGCTTTTAAGATTCGTGATAATACCCTTAACCAATAACTGTTCCTTTTAAGGTTATATTCGAATGATAGTATAATGTCTTTAATGTAGAACATAAGTTTTGAACAGCATTCATATTGTATATTTGTATTTGTTAACATTTTTTGTAAGTTGTATTTCGTCTTTGCCATGCGTTATATCTTTGTAAATGTCCAAAGACAATATTTGTCGATATAGCCAATAAATATTGAATTATACTGAATTATACTGTTAATTAAGTCAGCCTCGCTCAATTAAAGTTGCTTGATCGTGGTAATAAATTGAATATGCAAATTAGAATGTGTGAAAACTATTTTAATTAATCCTTTACAGTTTTCCGAACAGTTTTCCGACTTTTAATTAATTTACCACGGTTTGAGCCTCGCTCAATAAAAGTTGTATGGTCTGCTACAGCGGTGTATGGTCTGCTACCAGGAAAAACACAACACCACTATGAGGAGTATCTGACTGCCATTCTCGACACCTGCCTTTACAGAGACATCAGGCCTAACCCAACAACAATCGTTGTAGACTACGAGATGACCATCCACAACGCAGTACATGCTATCTTAGGCCAACATCTGAGAATACAAGGCTGCTTCTATCATTTAACGCAAGCTACGTGGCGTCGTGTCCAGGCGGAGGGGTACCAACTGGCGTACAGGGAAGAAGAAGCAATTCGTGACTACTGCGGAATGATAGACGGCCTCGCTTTCTTGTCTATCAACCTGGTGTCCGAGGAGATGAAGTACATCCGTCACACCGCCCCGTCAGAACTCATCCCAGTCGTTGACTATTTTGATGCCACATACGTGTCGGGGACCTACAAGTCGGTGTTCAGTGGTGGACGGCTACGTTTCAGGCGAACACCACCGAGATTTGACCCGTCAAAACCGCAAAGTTTGTCCAGGTACAACAGATGGGTAGTGTTTTTATCAGGCAAACAAAACTATAGACCAGTATGTATCTTACCAGGTATGTCAAAGCTTATTGGGAGAGAAATCCATTAGCATCTTATGAATGTTTTTAATAATCATTTTAATGCATCCCTTGCTTTAAACCTGGATATGGTAGTCAGACTACACTAATGATAATAGTCGAGGATTGGGGAAAAGTCGCTGGATGACCATGTGTACTATGAGTATACTGCTACAATTTTGATGTATCTGCCTAATACTTTTGATTGTCTCCCTCATGATCTATTGCTTCCAAAGTTGAAAAAGTATGTGGTCAAAGACCCTGCCTTGGACTTGCTAAGACGTTATTAAGAGGATAGATACTTATGCTTTGAACATAAAAAAACAACTTCAGTAGTTTCCTGAATACGCATAAAGGTGCACCCTAAGGGTTAATATTAGGTCCCGTCTTGTTTAATATCTTTACAAACGATATTTCTGGCTTTGTGAAAGGTTGCAGCCTTTGATAAAAATACCGTGTCTGTCTCCTGAAAAAAATCCGAGGTTGTCGAATCAGTTCTTTAAAATTGACAAGTTGCAGGCAGGTGTCACTAGCCATAAGACAAGAAAGTAAGACATTTCTTTCAGCCTGAATGGGTCAGTCTGAAATCATTATTACTAGGTGAAAAAATAGATTACCAGCTTAAATTCCATCAACACCTATCTATCATATATTCTAAGTCAAAAAGCATCTAGGCCACCAAAATGCTTTAAAACGCATTGGCTAATATCTTTGTAAATCACACATACTCGCCAAATATCATTCTTTTATCGAACTTAATCTCTTACAATTTAACAAGGCATGTTTTGAGTAAACGATGACAAAGAAAGTTGAGAAAATACAAAAAAGATCTTTACGTTTTAAACATGATGACTACAACCCTAGCTGATATTCTATTATCTATGTCACGACAGACAATCGTACATCCCAGACGCCGTCTTAAAATTATTGCACTGAAAGCCTTTACAGTTATAAGTAAACAGGGTCCACAATATTTACATGGTCTTGTTAAAATGAAAAATAACAATTATAATTTACATATATCAAGGGGACCCCTAAACATAGCCAAACATCAGCAACGCTCTGCCACAATATTTTTAAGATGCAGGTAGTCTTAGCCAGTTTAAAAGAATGCTAAGTGAGTGGAAGGGGAAAGCTGTTCTTGTGCCTCTTGTCACACCACGAGATATATTATGTTGCCAAAACAGATCGGGTAAATAGACTTCAACTCCATTTTTTTCTTATGTGATTTTGTTTAAAAATATCAGATGTATCGAACCGACAATAAAAAAATATTAATTGAAAAATGGGTCCTCCGAAAATTAAGTTTTTATATAAAAATGTGTCTCGGGCTTTTCTTAATCTTTTTATTTGATTTTAGCTAAATTATTGTTGTCATAACTATGATTTTTCAAGCAAAACTACTAAATGTGAAAAAAGCGCCATAACGTCGAAATTTTAAGTCGTAACGCGGGAATTAGGACATTTGCAATGCCATCGCATTCCACGTTGGGTCACGCACTTGTTCAAATAACTTTCTAGATGGGTGTAACTTCGTTGATAAATGTTAAATTTTAAATTAATATTAAATTAATACGAATGGCTTGAAGTCACTTGGGAAAAAAGGACACAATAAAAACCCATTAAACAGTAAAAAAACCGATTACTATCGAAGAACAAAAAATATTAAAAGGGTCGCAGCCATCGATAGCCCAATAAATAATCATTCCTTTTGGTTGTACTGACAATGTCTAGAGAAACTTTTAACCATGAATCTTCGTTTTAATTTCAGTTATTTCTAAAATTCGGCGATGTACATTCTGAAGTAAACAGAAAAAGAACGTAACGAAACGTAAAAGTAACGAAGAAATCAAATCGGTGGCGTCATTCATTAAGAAAAGGTGCGTATTGACGCGATAAGTAAAAATTGCTGCTCGAAACCATAGATGGTTTTCAGCAGAATTTTTTTTTTAATGTAAACTTTTATATTTAAATTTCTTTAATAGAAGCGAACATGCGCTGGCCTTGTGTAATATTGTTCAACACCGGTTTATTGACAGTATGTATTTAAATATATTGCATTCAGGAATTTCATTTGTAGGTTACGGTCACACTGTACCTGGACAACACGAAAGAAACGTGCTATCCCGTATTCAAAACGAAGAGCGCACGTATCTGAAGCCGTCGCGATCAGTCTAAAGATCGCACAGGATGAAGTTACCATACAAATACCCGATACATAACAAAAACCAAAGGATGGCCTCCTAACGAATATTACCAAATGCTCAATGGATACCACCGTGTTCGTAATGGATTAACAACGAATATTACAAGCCTGTATCATACATGGACCATAGAACTGAGGCACGATGACCATTCCTGTAAAGGTGTAACGATTTCATGTGGTCAAAAATTCAAGCTCCTCAGAACATGTAAACGTTTACAAAGTCCTCCGGGATTTTTAAAAGTTCGTATGTTTGTAAAACCAGGTATGGTTTGTTAAATGATAATCTGAAAGTACACAGATAAGCACGTTGTTTTTGTTTGTTTGTTTTGTTATGTTATTGTTTGCTGCTTTTGTTCATATTTTTGTAAATTAAAGAATGTCTCCGAAACAATATGCGTTAATATCTTATTTTTATGTTTGAATATCTACATTTTGTGAGCAGATAATTATACGTTTCCAATCTTCTTCAAAATGTAATCCATGAAAACAATGATGTGTATACGGACGAAGATTAACAGGATTCAAAGCAAAAGTGAAAACAAAGTCTTTCCAATAAAAAGCACACCATTTAAATTAAACAGTTTATCAATTGCTCAATACGTTCCTTTTCTTAAAAGTCTCGCTTCATTCGCTCTATAAAACGTTATTTTAAAAACGGTATACGTACTTTTTTATATTATTCCCCAAGTAATGCAAGACTGTAACAACATGAAAAACAAGGCTTTCCGAAGATTGGACATTAGAAAACGACAACTCCTTACTCGAAACAGGCATAACTTAACTGTTTTATGTTTTTATCTACTAGTTTTGCGCTTCATTTTAACGGCGTCAAATTTATTGTTTTCTTTAAAGGTTGCTATTTACCTTAAATTAAACAGCAATCCGGAGCTTGTTTAGTTGCTGTGTGTTTTGGCACGTTTTACAACCTGTTCATGGACACTCTTTTTTGCACATTTGGCACACAAATCACATAAAATTTTCAATTAGAACATAAACATTGTCTGATGACATAAAATTATCACACAATTTTAATTGTACTATATTTTGAGGCGGCAAACCATTGCGTTCAATACATATGTATAATAAAATGTACCGCACTTTTTGATATTGACCAGTCAATATAGACGAAATGGTATCCGGACGGACACCAGGACAAATACCCTCAGTAATATTTTCTCAAGTAGACAAATACCTCCCACACATTCTACACATAACACAGGAGGCAAGGTAAACAAAACCACAGTCCGTTTTACATGGTAGATAAATATCTCACACACAGACACATGTGCGCGCACACACACGCACAAACACACGCACACACGCACGCGCGCGCACACACACAAAAAATTACAGGTATGATGTTCCTTAAAACCACTTGAGATATTAATGTAATAACAGGTACAAAGAAGAACAACAGAAATGAGGCAATTCAAACATGCAGAAAAACACATCAAACCGGACCAGAATATATTTATTGATTAAGGCGCGAGATAAAAAAGTAAAATTCAATGTTACAAGGACACGATCGTGGATGCATAGTAAATGTATCGTGATGAGCTTTTTTCTTCAGATTTTTTTAGAAAAATGAATAGAGTTTAAGCGCTATAAAAGTAGTCGTGTCAAATACATTATCTAATCATCAGTCAGAATTTTACTGTAAAAATCGAACACTTGTGCCCAGCCGACATCAACATTGTATGAATGCATGCGTGCGTGTGTGCGTGTGGGCGTGTGTGTGTAGTGTATGTAATGTTTATATGTTTATGTAGGTAAGTGGATAGGTAGGTAGGTAGGTAGGTAGACAAACAGACAGACAGACAGACTAACATATAGATAGATGGATGGATGGATGGATGGATGGATGGATGGATGGATGGATAGATCGATGGATGGATGTATGGATATTGACGGACGGACTTGCGGACGAACGGACAGGCAGATGCGGACGAACGGACAGGCAGACAGACAGACAAACATGCATGGATATTTGCATATATGCATTTAAAGATGCATGCATGTATGTATCCATCCATCTATTTATGGATTCATTCATTTAATCATTCATTCATTTAAAGAAGCAAAAACGAAGCAATAAAGCAAAAACACAACTAAATTACAAACATGTATTACAAAATTAATAAGTACATGCCAATGCATCACAATTATTATGTATTACACAACAGTGTTTTACAAAAAAAAAAACATTTTAAATGTGAGTGAGCTGACCAGTTGATTGTGATACTCATTTTCAATAAAAAATATACAATAATATTCAACAGATAATGGGCAAACAACATGTAAATAACACAGTCAAGACGTTTTTTTCCACAACCTTGTCTAAGATAGTTGCACTTGATTAAAGCATTAACACTACATATAAAGCTTATTTACAACAATCCATATTGCATTTTAGACACAATTTAACAGAAAACCTTACCACTGCTGGTTGCAAAGCACTGCCAAGGACCTTTATTTCAATAGGTTTTTAAGTACACAATTATGATCATTATAGCAACAATCAGCTTATATTAGTGGAGGAAGACGACAGCAAAAAGTCTAAGTAGGGCCATGGGGGTCAAGGTCAATTATGCGTCCATATCAGCGTTGTCGTTTCCAATGGATATACTTTCATGATTTTTGCTATAGAGGGCATTGTCAAAGCCCAAGGACTCGTCATTGGAATTAACGAGTGGAACCTGGATGGTCCCTCTCCTCTTAAGGTAGATGAGAAGAATGCCTGCCGCCGCCATAACTAGCAAACCAGCTATAACAACACCTACTATACCGCCAGTGGAAAGACCGAGGTTGTTTGTCTTTGCTGAAACGAACATGATAATAATTTAAACAGAATGAAGTCAATTATCGTAGACATTCTATTTAGAGCAATCAAGGGTTATTGTTGGCGCGCAAAAGGATCTTAGCACTACAGTAAATATCATAAGACAGGCTTTACACCTGCTTTTGCATTCATGCCACTCAGATTGCAAGGAAGCTATTTGGACTTACTGTTTACACTGATCTGTTGCTGTTGTTGTTGGGGTCGTCCCGAGACAAAACCAGGCGGAACATCGATGTTAGGTAGTAAGGTGGAGCCTTGGCCAGGTCTGTTGGGGATGCCATCCGTAGGAGCCTAGAGGTGAGATATTCCGAAAAAAAATCCAGATAAGAATAAAAATACAATTAACCAAAAGAAAGTAACATGTAGGATAGTAAAAACTAATGATTGCAGCTTTTAAAGGAACCGTTGATATGACGCTATGACAGTGATGATAGAATCGAAATACGTGAACATACTTTTAATATACTGACCTGGGCTCTTCTACAAATGAGTTGCTACCTGTACATAAGAGTAACGAATAGAAGCAAATTATGTGGCGTGTACTTACAATATAAATCGGTAAAGAATCGTTTCCAGGCCGGGGTTTTGGCGTCAAACCTCCAGCCCCTGATACGGGATATGGCGTGGACGATAGAACTGCGGCAAATGGAAATAATGTACATATTACGGCAAAACTTTCAACCGAACGTATAAGGGTAAACAAAATACATATGTAAATTTGTCTTGTATTTTACTTAAAGGATATTAGGACATATTTAATCAACTGAGAAAAACATATGCCTAAATGCAGACATTATCAAGGGATAGCTACCATGTGTATTACACGAGATTTACACAAAAAAGTTTTGTGGCAAATGTAAAAATAATCCAAATTTGCCCAAACCTATCAATAACCATATTTAAACTGTTATTCGTTTAAATAGTATAACAGAACTAAAGGTACTACCTATGGGTGTCTTGCACACATATCCCCTGTTGGTAAAACAGTCCTCTGAGTTCCATGTGCCGGTGCCACGATCAAACTCTATACACTCCTCTTGGTTCCCATGGACGCCAAGTGTGGTAGGTTCACCAGGGGACCAGTAAAGGAAGTTCAGCTGGGAGTTATCATTCCACATGAAAGCACCTGAAACGACCACGACAAAGTATAAAAGGATGGATTTACAAATTTCGGTGTTTAATCATACAGATAGCTTAATAAGAACATGTCAGCCCGTGAAGGCATTTCAATCATTAAGTGTGGTCGCAATGGAACATTATTTTTGTAAGTATGTACAATATACATCATACGATAAGTATGTTGTTATTGGTGTTTTGAGCAATGCGGCATTTCCTAGCTTCAATGGTGTATAATTAACTTCTATCTAGATTCAACAAGATTTCTGGTAATAAACTCCTCTGATATACTTCTACATTTCTCTTATACCTGTTGGTCCCTTAGACAACCCTAGCCAGATGTTGGGCTTATATTGCTGGTTTGTGACCTTGGCCTGTGTTGCCAGATTGAGAATTGAGTCCATCTCCTCCTTACTGTGGACGGAGGCCAGCTGCATGCCGAGGCGCCGGCACTGGAAATCTGCCTCTGGCCATGACCGGCCTTGGTTGACGGACAGGTAGTAGCAATAGTCACCAACCGGTAACATAGTGCTGGGATCTGGGCACGAGCCCGGTGGTGGCAACGTTGCTGCCGGAGGACTAGCTAAAGGTGAGAGAAGACGCCATGAATAATAATGTAATAAAATAAGTAAAGATAATAAGCACACTATAAAATCGAAAAGTTAAAGTACATACGCGTGAATATTATTTAACCTTAACATGATATGTCTAAAGTCTTAGTATTAGGAAAATCTAAGAATAAAGAATCTAATCATTAATAGGGTTCATGTTCTTCATGAAGCCCACAAGTTTAAAATGGAAACTAGTTCATTGTTTGTCCAGGTTACACAAAATATGGGCTACGTCCTGGCTAAAATTATTTGTTATTTTTCTTAGAAAACAAAAAACAAACAAAAAATTGAAAAGACGATCTGACCAGTTGATATTTTGCAGACGTATCTCAACTGTCTTGAACAACTACTGTCGTTCCATTTGCCGTTCAAATTCATCACTACGCATGCTCCATTTGCAGTTTCCGGTCCATAAGAGGGCTCGTTGTAGCCCCAGTTTGTGTAGCGTACCGGCCATGTGTCGGTCCAGCCATACAGACCCTTTATCTGAACAGCAACATCAACAGAATACCTTTAGGTAACATGATCACAACTTTATTAGGAAGATCGTGATGATGTACATATACAGTAAATGATGTTAAGTCTTTACAAATTTTTATTGTACTTTTGCATGTTTGTTAGCAAATACTTCAGTATTTTGTGTTGGTAATTAACACATGCGAAATAATAAGGTTTAAAGAAAAACGTCTGCGATAAAAACAAGCATGAGGTGTTTGGTTGTAGAACTGACACTGAAGCAATGCAAGTGATGCGTGTCGGAGTGTACCCTTATTACCACCTACCATTGTGTCAGACAGTCCGATCCAGTAGCCAGTTTTTTGGCGGAGAAGTGTTGCCACAAAGGCGTTCTCAAACACGTCCAGAACTGACGTCAAACTACCACCGTCATTTTTGCAATCTGCCAAAGCATCTGCCCAGACTTTAGCTGTTTAACAAAATAATGTTAGAATATAAGTACAACACTTTACAAATAATAATGTTCCATCTTAAGTTTAATGATGCATCTTTATGCGAATGTTATTTACATGGAACGAGAATCGCTTTCCAGGAAGTATCGGCATAACAGTTTATGCATTTTGAGGTGCTTCATCTTTTATCTTCACATTCAATATACTGACCCCAATTGGATTAATTATTATAATTATGAATAACAAAATTCGTCAATATTTATTGAGGCAGTATAGCAAAAGACGGAAAATAGGCAAGCATAAAATAATCAGACAGTTTTGGAGGTACAACTATATATTGGCCGCAAATCGAATCAATGTCCTCCCATCAAGGGCCGACACTACGACTACTTCGATATTGACGTTGTATTTTTGCACACTTCAAACTACCTACCATGCACACCGAACTTGTAGCATGTGTTGTTAAACAGTGTTTTACTGGTCCAACAACGGCTGGAGTTACCTGACAACCTACCTTGCTGACCGACCTTGTGACATACGTTGTTATACGGTGTAATACTGGTACCACAGAGGCTGGGGTTACCTGACAACCTACCTTGCTGACCGACCTTGTGACATACGTTGTTATACGGTGTAATACTGGTACCACAGAGGCTGGGGTTACCTGATAACCTACCTTGCTGACCGACCTTGTGACATACGTTGTTATACGGTGTAATACTGGTACCACAGAGGCTGGGGTTACCTGATAACCTACCTTGCTGACCGACCTTGTGACATACGTTGTTATACGGTGTAATACTGGTACCACAGAGGCTGGGGTTACCTGACAACCTACCTTGCTGACCGCCCTTGTGACATACGTTGTTATACGGTGTAATACTGGTACCACAGAGGCTGGGGTTACCTGATAACCTACCTTGCTGACCGACCTTGTGACATGCGCTGTTATACGGTGTATTATTGGTCCTTCAGAGGGTTACCTGACAACCTACCTTGCTGACCGACCTTGTAACATGCGCTGTTATACGGTACATAACCGGTCCTACAGAAGTTGGGGTTACTTGGCACAAGAATGTTGGGGTCTGCAAAAGTATACAGGTTGCTTATTTAGACATTTTAATTTATTTCTATCTGCTTGGAAACAACTAAAAGGCAAAATATGAAAATGCCCGTTGTGAATAATGACATTTACTAAATGTCGTATTTATAAAAGAAATATAGAAATACAGAAAGGTATCACTGACATAAAATATATCATTGACAGAAAGGTTTCAATGACACAAAAGATATCATTGACAGAAAGGTTTCAATGACACAAAAGATATCACTGACAGAAAGGTATCACTGACGTAAAAATATCACTAACAGAAAAGTTTCACTGACATAAAAGGTATCACTGACAGAAAGGTATCTCTGACAGAAAGGTACCACTGACATAAAAATATCACTGACAGAAAGGTATCACTGACATAAAAGGTATCACTGACAGAAAGGTATCACTGACAGAAAGGTATCATTGACACAAAATATATCACTGACAGAAAGGTATCACTGACATAAAAATATCACTGACAGAAAGGTTTCACTGAATAAAAGTTATCACTGACAAAAAATATATCACTGACAGAAAAGTATCACTGACATAAAAGATATCACTGACAGAAAGGTATCACTGAAAGAACTATATCACTGACACAGAAGATATCATTGACATAAAGGTTTAAATGACACAAAAGATATCACTGACAGAAAGGTATCACTGACATAAAAAATATCACTGACAGAAAGGTATCACTGACATAAAAGTTATTACTGACAAAAAGGTATCACTGACAGAAAAGATATCATTGACAGAAAGGTTTCAATGACACAAAATATATCACTGACAGAATGATATCATTTACATAAAAATATCACTGACAGAAAGGTATCACTGACATAGAAATATCACTGACAAAAAGGTATCACTGAAGAAAAGATATCATTGACAGAAAGGTTTCAATGACACAAAAGATATCACTGACATAAAAGGTATCACTGACAGATAGGTATCACTGACAGAAAGGTATCATTGACACAAAATATATCACTGACAGAAAGGTATCACTGACATAAAAATATCACTGACAGAAAGGTATCACTGACATAAAAGGTATCACTGACATAAAAATATCACTGACAGAAAGGTATCACTGACATAAAAGTTATCACTGACAAAAAGGTATCACTGACAGAAAAGATATCACTGACAGAAAGGTATCCTGACACAAAAGATAACACTGACAGAAAGGTATCGCTGACAGAAAGGTTTCACTGACAGAAAGATATCACGGACAGAAAGGTATCACTGACATAAAATATATCACTGACAGAAAGGTATCACAGACAGAAAGATATCACGGACAGAAAGGTATCACTGACATAAAAGATATCACTGACATAAAGGTATCGCTGACAGAAAGATATCACTGACAGAAAGGTATCACTGACAGAAAGGTATCACTGACAGAAAGGTATCACTGACAGAAAGGTATCACTGACAGAAAGGTATCACTGACAGAAAGGTATAACTGACATAAAGGTATCACTGACAGAAAGGTATCACTGACAGAAAGGTATCACTGACAGAAAGGTATCACTGACAAAAAGGTATCACTGACAGAAAGGTATCACTGACATAAAAAAATATCACTGACAGAAAGGTATCACTGAAAGAACGATATCACTGACAAAAAGGTATCACTGACAGAAAGGTATCACTGACAGAAAGATATCACTGACAGAAAGGTATCACTAACAAAAAAGATATCACTGACAGAAAGGTATCACTGACATAAAAGATATCACTGACAGAAAAGTATCATTGAAAGAACGATATCACTGACATAAAATATACAACTGACAGAAAGGTATCACTGACATAAAATATAACACTGACAGAAAGGTATCACTGACAGAAAGATATCACTGAAATAAAAGATATCACTGACAGAAAGGTGTCACTGACAGAAAGATATCACTGACAGAAAGGTATCACTGACAGAAAGGTATCACTGACAGAAAGGTATCACTGACAGAAAGGTATAACTGACATAAAGGTATCACTGACAGAAAGGTATCACTGACAGAAAGGTATCACTGACAGAAAGGTATCACTGACAAAAAGGTATCACTGACAGAAAGGTATCACTGACATAAAAAAATATCACTGACAGAAAGGTATCACTGAAAGAACGATATCACTGACAAAAAGGTATCACTGACATAAAGGTATCACTGACAGAAAGATATCACTGACAGAAAGGTATCACTAACAAAAAAGATATCACTGACAGAAAGGTATCACTGACATAAAAGATATCACTGACAGAAAAGTATCATTGAAAGAACGATATCACTGACATAAAATATACAACTGACAGAAAGGTATCACTGACATAAAATATAACACTGACAGAAAGGTATCACTGACAGAAAGATATCACTGAAATAAAAGATATCACTGACAGAAAGGTGTCACTGACAGAAAGATATCACTGACAGAAAGGTATCACTGACAGAAAGATATCACTGACATAAAAGATATCACTGACAGAAAGATATCACTGACAGAAAGGTATCTCTGACAGAAAGGTATCACTGACAGAAAGATATAACTGACAGAAAGGTATCACTGACAGAAAGGTATCACTGACAGAAAGGTATCGGAATGGTATCACTGACAGAACGGTGCGTGTATCACTGACAGAAATGTATCACAGAAAGGAATCACTGACAGAAAGTGTAATGAAGGATTCTAATGAAAGGTGTCATTTGTGGAAAGATGTTGAGACATATCAAAGGCTCATCAATACTCTTAAGTCCGAAGTTTATGCTTATCTTGTCTAACTTACATGTACCATAAACTGTGCCATATTTAATATGATTATACTAAATAAAAACATGATACAGATTATGTTCCAATTCTCGACTGAGCAAATTTTTGTAATATTCATTTGTAATATTTGTTATCGGTTTGTTTTTTGTTGTACTTTTTGCGTCAGATTACCTCAAAAACAAGTATGAAAACTGATACTCTTGAATTACCTTGTATGGACTGACACATATATGATTTCGGTTGACTGCAATCCTCATCTGTCCATTTACCTTCGTGTCCATTGTACATGCGCACAGCCACGCATTTTGTCTGATAAAAGTAGGAAATAAAATGAATTAAAACTACAATGAAAACTTAAAAATAAAGGTAACTATCAGAAAAGGTAGGCGTGAATGTTAATCCTTGGTCCTCTAACATGTCATTGCATATTATGTTTTGTCAGATGTTAAGCTCTTTCGAACAAAATAAACATAGTCTACAAATTGTTTTTTTATAAGCTCAGAAAGGTCGTGCTGACTTATCATCAAGGCGACTTTTACGCTTGTGGAATTCATATAAGCCGTTATGACTTTATTTGAATGCGAGTGAGTCTTTAAACGTGCCCATATGTTTCTGAATGTCAACTTATGGATTTTGACTTGTGTAATGTCATGTGTCCTTCACTATGGCTAAAGTGACTGCTATCAGCTTCTCGTGAGGAAACAGACTGTCTACTTCAATTTTCCATTCAACGCAAAGTCTGTGTTTAATATCCTGACAATACCGCTATGGGGAACGTACATTGGCTTGTCTGTTGTGATCGCTGGTGGGCTCCCCGCGGTCCCAGTTGGTGAACGAGAACTGGGCGTTGTCTTGCCACACAAACTTGCCGTAGTGCAGAGACTCAAGACCGATCCAGATGTCTGTATGGAGCCCCTTGGCCAGCAGGATCATGAACTCTGGCAAACAGCAGATTGACTAATGATATATACGTAGACTGCTCCACACACAAAAACAGACTGTTTTTCAGCCATAAAATGCTTTGGAACAACAAATATCTCAGCTGTAATGTATCTTTATATTTAGAATACATTAAGACTCGCGGTGGAAATGTGACGCCATGGCATTGTATGACGTCATTAAATTGTTCTTATTATACGTCAGCGCTTGGATTGTTTCATTTCAAACTACTCTCTCATTTTGAAGTTTTATGCCGAGGCTTTTATCTACTGTACATATGTTGATAGTTTAAAATATTACTAGTCATTTTGTCTATATATTAGTTCATTTTATCTGTTTTAACTCCCGATGCAGGTGCTAATTGTTAGCTGTTTCACTTTGACGGGATATTTTTATTTTCACTGTTTGTTTGATAGATAAAAACCTTCAGGAAGTGCGAGATTGGAGAGCTCCACAACCCAGGTTACAACTTGCAAAAGTCGAAAGGTGTACTAGATTAACATCAGAAATTGCTTCTTAATTTCCGAGATGTATTGTTTGGGAGGCATGTTAGTAGTTGTCACATCTGCCAACCCCTTATTGGACTTCTTACCTTTGTTACGGTGCCACACAGATAAGAAACAAAAGAAAAATGTATTCTAAATGTTATATGAGACTTCGCGGAAAGTTGAACATTTATAATAAAGAAACGTATAACTGTACCTTGTTCATACATGTCTTCAATACTAGCCAGGTCAACCCTGGAACCAAATTTCTTGCAGAAGTCATACGCAGCAGTGTAGTTAAGTCTCTTGCTATCTAATCTTCCTCCAAGGTAGAAACACTTGTTTCCTAAAACGTTAATGTTTATTTTGTCTAAGACATCAATGAAAGAAATTCAATGTGATCAAACTTAAGATACCAGCAGATTCATAAAACAGGAATCATAACATTTAATATCTCATTGTAAATGCTAAGGTCGTTAAGCTTGAATTGATAAAGCTTATGTAAAAATGCAGATCCATATCAACACGATCCAGCTTGGAATTGTCTATTTAAAATCTACTATTTAAGTCATCAATATGTCCTGTTATCAATTTGAATTAAGTTAAATACTTTTGTAAGAATTTTAATCTCAATAATGGAATCGTCACTGGTTTATATTGTAACCATAAGCACTTACTGCCTCCGGGTACTATGGTGAAGCCGTTCGCACACCCTCCTGCAGGGTAGGGCGTAGGTAGCGGGGTGCTGGACGGTGGATGCAAGGGCTTCTTACACAAGTAGCGGATCTCACGGTCACAGTTTAGATCATTCCAGCCTTCGGGGAGTGACAACAAAAATAGTGAAAATATTTGTGAGGCTTTAAGTTTGTTCATAGTTCGCTAACGGATATACTACATTTGGAAATGACGTTCTTAACAATTTAGTAGGAAAAATATTAATTGATTTTGTAGTCAACTAATAAAAGTGTATTTGTTAAACGGAAAGAAACTATTTTTAGCACTCATACCTCTAGGAAAACGCAACTAAGAGACAGATATTACACAATACTAGATGTATGTTAATGGAATTAATTAATGAAATATGCAACTGACCTCCTGTTGTAACGGTCATATGAACGCACCGTTCTCCGTTCCAATCATTGGGCTCGTTCGGGTTCCATTTGACGTAATCGACAGAGCTACCGTCTGACCAACTGAGCAGATTACCAACAAAGAATGAGTGTGTTGTCCTTTATAATGCTACAAGCATACATGCCTGTGTCTGTTGTCCATCATATTATATAAAAGTTATATTTTATAACTGCATGTTGAAACAAAAGCAAGGTTACTTTGTCATAACAAACATCTAATTGTACATATTTACTAGAACAACAAATGGATATTAAAGTTACATGTGTAACCGCATATTCTATATATTTATCAAATTTAGATAAAAATAACATAAAACATCATTACCGTTTCAGTAATCCCTGTTTTTCCTTTTATACGTATGCATGCATTATATCTTCTATTTTCACTGAATATTTAAAGATATACATGTAATATGTGTAATCTGCATATTTTGGCACAATATCTTTTTACAGCATGTTTCTCTTAATAACATCCGTACACTGTCTTAAACTTGTATTGACGAGTATATTACAAAGAGCAGGTTTTTGGTCCGGCAAAAAATAAAACAGCATACATACTGAAATCCGTCGCTGTTCAGATCATTAAGGCCGATGAAGTAAACGCCATTGTCCGACTTCAATGATTGGATCTGTAACAGATGTGTGTATATAGTCATCCCAAATCTCTGAAATGTCTGCAGTCTGGTTGCTAGCGCTACCTATCATAGTATTAACACGAGGTTTGCACGAGTTTGAACTTGAGTGGAAGACTTTAATGCTAGAATCCGGTTTAATTTTTCTAAGCTGTTACCGCAAGGCTTTCTATTTCACATAGTAAGGAAGGCGTTTTCAAAATTCTTTCACCGCAATGATTGTATTGCTTCAAAGTATAATAGCAGTATGAAAATACTTCAAGCAGCAAGGCATAAGCCTTCCTGCATTTTATGGAAATGTTTTATACAAGTTAAGGAAAATCAAGGGTCTCATTAGTTTTTCTTTGACCTCTTTACAAAACTTATCAGAAAATTTATTGCTGACGATTATTATCTAGGAATACTTCGTTGTACTGCATTGCTTTCAATTGACCCTTTTACAGTCAAGAACTTACATTGCTTTTAAATTACACGATGACCGCACAGGTAGCTGAGACTATATGAAAACAGTGACTTAAAGCCGTAATTGGACAGTCACTGTTGGTTTCCTTGTATCTTTATCTCTATCAAACAAACAGTGTAAATAAAAATATCCTGGCAAAGTGAAATATCTTTCCAGTTGTGACCTATGTAGGTGATATAACTTGAGCAGTCTCCATGCCCCTTAGGTGAGATTGTACATTAGTTACAACATCGGGATTTTCTTTTACCTTTATTATAAAATATGCCAATTGCTGTTGTTGTTGTTTTTTGTGATTTTTTTTTAATTTCACTTTTGACACTTTTGGCATATGACGTCATGGCATTGTACGACTTCATTAAACTGTTCTTATAATACGTCATCGCTTGGGCAGTGTAATTTCCAACTACTTACTCATTTGGAACTTTAAGCTTGCCATGTCTTATATCTACTGTACATATTGTACAGATATTGATAGTTTATTATAGTGCTACTTATTTTGTCTATATATTAGTTTATCTTATCAGTTTTAACTCCCGATGCAGGCACTTACAATTAATTGTCTCACTTTGCCAGGATATTTTTTTTTACACTGTTTGTTTGATAGAAACAAAATTAGAAAGTGCGAGGTTGGAGCGCTCCACAAGCCAGGTTTAAGCACCCCAGTCGGCCATTTTGCCGACTGACCGTTCCAAGGCGGTAACTGCTATTGTTGTTTTTCTTGCGTGCTATGTCTCGTCTTTGTGTTTTTGTCACATTTACATTTACCCTATCTGCCTTGGTCTGGAAATAGTTTAGATTAGAGTCTAGTTGTTTTCCGCGCTAGTCTCGAGGATCTTGCAGCAACTGTTTGACAGTGTACAGATTGAAATACTTGATACACACAGAAGTCTTTTTTGAAATGGTAACGATTTTAAATGCTCTATATGTATTTGCCTGCACATTGAGACTAGTTGCAAATGCCTAAGTTGCAACGTACTCGGCTCTAATATAGTTAACGTTTACACATCTGTCCTCTTTATTGCTTAGATATTTAATGTCCCATTTCCAATCTTGGAACTCGTACACATCGTGCATGTCATGGCATACTTACCAAGTTAATGATATAGTTAAGTTCAGTTTCACTGTGTATACTGGCTAGACTTCCTCCATTACTGCTACAGAACGCGCCTGCATCATACCAGTTGAGAGTGGCGTTGGGGCCAGAATTAGGGGGTAGACGGTAGCAATTGTTGTTATACAGGTACCAGTTACCGTCCGTGGAGCATTGAGAGGCTGTATGGAGGTGTATTAACACAAACATAATCAAGAGTTATATTGAACCATCTTCATTATATACATGTATTTATGAATGATCGAAGAAATGTTTGTTAAAAATGGACAACGTTAATAGTAGACGGCGCAGTTGTTTCAGAAGTGTTCTTTTACAGCGGTTGATCATTGTAATTTGTATTTCTGTTAATATAAGTACGACATGTTAGACATTTTAAGGTCGATACAAAAATTACATGTTTTGAATTTGATGCAACAAGGATTTTTTTCTTCTTTCAATAAAAATTCAATTTAGTGTTTACGGATAAGTGTAATATTTTATTTGAAACTTGAATCCCACGTCTGATAACAATGTAGCATTCCAAGGTAATGTTTAAAACAATTATGTACTATTTATGTTAATCCTTTGTAAGGTCCCATCGACATCACGTCAAAACGGTAGGATCATTTAAAATCTCTCAACCATATAACAAGTAATGACATACATTTGGTAATATGACGTCAGACTGACGCCACTATAAATTACGTCATATTTACAATGAAAAAGTACTGAAATGATGCTAACGTCATATGAGGGAGCGTTTGTTTATTCTTTCAGCAAAAACAATAGGTCAGAAATGCTCCTATTTACTTCTGCGTGAATTATTTATTTTTAATGTCTTTAATGTGTTCAACTTTGACGCCATATCACATGTTGAATTTTGAATCAAACCTTTTCATTCTGGGGGTTTCCAAAGGCTGACATACATTTTCTATCTAACAATGTAAGTTTTAAATGCATTAAAAAATGAACCAATAATCAAAAGATCAGAAAAATAGAATGGTAGTTTAATAATCTTTGATGCGATGTAATTACTGTTCGCATACAATGATTTTACATTATTAAAATGCAAGAATAACACCTTTCTGAGGATGCTTCGTGTATGAGGACCAGTTGGTTAAGCAATAAACCGTTCAGCACTTTATTTATTACGAAATCACAAAATCAAAACCTACATGATGGTACGTGTGTTGGTACTGGAGCTGGACTTGGCGTCACGCCTGTAAACAATTAATAATAATAATAACAACAATAATAATAATATCACAACTAAAGATTATTTCAATTACTTTATTTTCACTATTTTTTACAACTTAAAGCAAATAAATACAGAGGTAACATCAAACACCGACCAACGATATTTGCTGCAATGCTATGGATCCTGCTAAGCACTAATTGGTCAAGCTTACGAAGTATTATAGATTCTGATCAAGCTGCTGCCGCTTCCACCTACTGGCTGCCAGGTATCTATTTAAAGTGTATTGTTACCAATACTTGATGGTAAATGATAATTGTAGACTGAGAACGTGGAACCATTACCTCTGTTAATCTGGCAGATGTAGGCGTTGTTGGAGGTACAAGGAAAGTCTACCCAGCCCCTCACTCGGACGGCATAGACGACACAGTCTTCGTTGTTCAGGTTATTCGGCTCTCCCTGGTTCCAGTTGGTGTAGTCACTCGCACTGCCATCAGCCCATCGGAACTCTAGCCAAACAATAATAACTTTGAATTAACTCCTATAGACATTTCCATTTTCAAATAACAGAGGCCGCAATTGTATTGTCACGTGATTGTCCGTCGTGAAGCAGCTGGCACTACATCCATAGCACAGCCAGTGTGGCTGTGCAGGGCTGTAAATTGCTATTGCTGCAAATGGTAGGATGTAGAATGTAGACAAACATTGTAAGAAGTAAGAAACTAGAGGTTTCTTACACAACTGCACAGGTATTAAATCCACACTGTTGAACAGCTGCAAAATTGGACTCATATAAAACCTGATAACAAGCAACGACCTAAGCTCATGGGGAATTCTTTTATACTAATCGCCATAATACAATATATTTCTCTGTCTTTGGTAAAATGACGTCTTTACCTGGATGGTTTTAATAATAGCTCTGCTAAGGCAATGTTCTTTTTTGTTACTCAGAATTATCTTTGGGAACCGTTTAGTTGTCGAGACATTTATCTCTCGGACTTATTTCAAATATTTTGAAAGGTCAGTTGCATTGCAGGTTATGCCGTTTTAAACTGTATCCTTTCCTCAATTGTGTCTCAATACAGCTAAGTGTCTCACTTTGATGGGATATTTTTATTGACCTTGCTCGTCTTAAAGAAAAAATAGGATACTTTTATTGACATTGTATGTCTTGAAGAAAAAACCTAGTTTTAGCACCCCAGTAAAGCCTTTGGCCGACTGACCGTTCTAAGGCGGTAGCTGTTGGTTTTTCTCTTTGTGTGTAATATCTCTTCTCAGTGTTTATTTTTCAATGCAACACTGTGCTTTCTTCTAGTGGTAGTTTAAGTTTTAATATATATGTGGCAATTCTCGAATATCTCAAATATTCATATTGAATGTATTTATTTACAAGGATTGGTCTATGACATGTGTTACATGATACAATTATCAATCTATAGAACGAAAGGGTAAATTTTGAGCTACAATAAATCTACTTACGCCCCTCTGTCCCCTGGTCGTTAAATCCAATCCAATATGTTGTGGAACTGAAAATAGACAATATTAGCCATTCCTTTTGAGAAACACAATAAGAAACATGATAAATTGGATATTGTCAAATTGTCTAATAAAGAAAGTGTTACCTTTTTCCAAAATAAAATAAATATACAATAACAAAATGTTACTGTAAGTTTACTACGATTAAGACCATAATTACATCAATGATTGGAGGACGGATGGAGTTTTAAGCAAATGTTGATGTCAGTCTGACCTCATGTGCTTCTACCTGAAGCAACTACATTGTACTTACGGAAAAGCCGAAAGGGCCGAGTCATTACGGTTGTTATGAAAACTAGCCAGTGTGCCGCCCATGTTTGTACAGTGGAGCAGTGCATTGGCCCATGTCTGTGGAGTCGTACGGAAGGCCTACAAACAGAACGCCAGTTGACGAAGTGATTTATTCCAAATGAAAATTAAAACATAGCTTCAATTTGTGGAGGAAAAGATACTTTGTACACATTTTATATTTTGTGAATTAAACACGTTTGTTTTACTCTTGTTATATATCTTGTTTCACCTAAAGTTTTTAAGAACAGTTGTTAGAGTTGACTGTAAATTAAATGATAAAAAAATAAATATCTTCCCCTAATGGCATTTGTTTATGGACGTACACTTTCCAGTGAAACGGTATTCGAGAGTGTGAGAGTTGCCCTGAGAGTGTAGTGGACCATTTGCAAAGTAAAATAGCGAGACGTCATCATGCAGTCGACCATTGGTCCGATTTTAATTTAAAGTATATCAAACTTGAAATCTTTGTTTCGAATTATCAAAATTCTCCGCCAAGCTGCTGTCTAACAGACACATGGTAACATGCTTGCCTAATAAAATAACGTAAACAAAATAAAGGCAAACTATTGTTATTATACAAATATGTACTTTGACAATGTCATTGTTGCTTATCTTATCGAGGGCAGGCTATCTTTGGAATGCACACAGTGGCGCATATCGGTGATCGGTAGTACAATGTATCCGACATATATTTGTTATTGGTGTTTGCTTTTGTTTTACTTACAAAATGTTCTAAATGTATTAATGTAATAGCAACAACTGAACTAGTATAACAGAAAAGTGACGTTACAGTCTCTATTAACAAAATTGCGCGGGAAACAATACTCGTTCTTGGACCTCATTCAAGGAGTTATAGTTCCTTAAACTGGCATCTAACATTATGACAAATGTAATGACAATACAGGACAGTGCTTTGTTCTTTTTATCCATTTTATCATGTATAAATATAGGGATAAAAATATATATTGGCTTTCCTTATAAGTCGTATAAGGTAACCCTGATTCTGTCCCAAAAAATACAAAAGAATACAAAGATATAGGGAAAAAAACGATTAAAATGAAATGAAATTATAATGGAGTGAGGGATTTTTTTCAAAATTTTATGTTTGTCCAGTTTTGACATTATGCTGCATAAATGTATTTCGAATAGTAAAATGTATGAATATGTGGACCCGTTTGTCTCATTAACGCTACCATAGTTCGGACAAAACAGTTAGACCGGTTCCACGTATAGAGTCAGCATCTGTAAAGCAAGATTGACAAATCAACAAAGCTATCACCATAGGTATTCCACAACTATTCTGAAAATTACATATATTTTAAATAATAAATTAGACGCGATTAAAAACATACGATAAAAACAAACATTTAAACAAAATGCATGCGTATGCGTTTGTGTTAATGGTTTCACATAAACTACATCAAATAGCTGTGAATGATAATAAAAAATCCTGATAAAGATTAAGAATGTGCAAGGATCAACTTGTCTCCTAAAGCTAAGTAGTCCGAATAAAACAACGGGGTTTCATCCATGGATCTTTTTTCTATGAATAATTACATTATCTTTAGTGTCTTGCAGGCAACTTACCCTGATACAAACATCGTAGTTTGCTGTCCAGCCATTTGGACAGTTAACATTCGGGAATGGCGTGGGTGTAGTTGGTGGAAGGGTCCAGCCCTGTCGATGGAACTGACACAGAAAGCCGTTCTGGGTGGAGCATGCACTGTTCTCCCACAGTCCTGTAGGACTGGCAGTTCTCATCGTCACACACGTGGACCGCTCATTCCCTGAGTCATACAGAGAAAGTTTTGTGATAAATTTAACATATTTAAAACAATCGGTTCTTCGAATTTCTCCTGTGTTCAAATACATAATTAAAACAACGATATATTTTCATCTTTTAAAACATGCAATAATTGTTGTAAACACCTATTGAAGAACACACAAAAAATCCGTGTTTTTGCAACATTAATATCTACTGAACTCATCCCATTATAAAATTCCCGATAGATATTTGGTTATAGAAGTGGCTACTTGTACAAATAATGTCAAGCTTCATCAGGTGTATTCTATACATATGTACCTGTGTGTGTAGTAAACCAGTTCGTGTACAGGAGCGCCTCGCCTGTCTGCCAGCTGTACTTTGTGGGGTGTCCGACGTCTGACAGTCCGATCCAAAAATTTCCTGTCCGCCACACCATCTGGCTGGCCAGAAACGCCTGCAAGATCCTGTGTCAGGACACATAGACATTATATTTAAAAAAAAACACAAAATTACCCAATTCCATGTCTAAAATGGGTGGTTTCACCAAATGCCGAACGAAATTAGAACCTACACATTGACTTACTTTCCTCTTTCATTCCGAGCAGTCTGTTGTCCTGTTTTCGAATTCGATTTCCAAGTTTCCAAGTTTCCAAGTTTCCAAGTTCTGCGATAACCTGAAGCCTTTCCAGTTTTGCCAGATGCATATATTATAGAATATAAGAGAATAAATAACTCGGTTCACCTTTAAACCCATATATATTGGTTCAAAGCTAGCTTTACTTGGTGTAGTTTCCTTTATAAGTGTTAACAGTAACTATCGAATAACGAACAAACGTA
Organism: Sinonovacula constricta; assembly: GCA_007844125.1. Taxonomy (NCBI): domain Eukaryota; kingdom Metazoa; phylum Mollusca; class Bivalvia; order Cardiida; family Solecurtidae; genus Sinonovacula; species Sinonovacula constricta. Next base: position 12,525,969 of record CM017560.1, on the reverse strand, counting down.
TTTACTATCGCCCTACATATAGAATGTATAAGAAGAATCCATTGCGCTGGAATATAGACCGATTATTTACCATAAAATAAACAGACAAAACATACTAGACTTTTGTTCAGACAAAAAATCAAAATGATTTTGAATTAAATGCTGACTAAACGATTTCACAAACATTTTCTTGTGACCTAACACTTTGTTGGTATATATAGAAAGTAAAGTCTAGTATAGAATACAGGGATTATATCAAACATTTTTATATATACACGTCTCAACTATAACTATCTTGATAAAAAAGAGGAACCTATTGAATTCGTAACTGTTATAATCTTGGTTCAGCAAATATTTAAAAAAACAAAACATATAGAAGACTTTACTATCGCATTGTCCTGATCCAAAACACAGCTAGTGAAAAAACGTAGAAGTCTCAATAAAATATATATAGACATCTCAAATGTTAGAATGTTCTGCGTCGAACCCATATACTGCGTATATAAGTCTCAACTGTTACAAATGCGCTTCGTCTAACCAATATATTATATATAGACGTATAATTGTTACAATGCCCTGCGTCTAACCAATATAGTATATATAGAAGCCTCAACTGTTACAGGGACCTGCGTCTAACCCAAATAATACATATATAAGTCTCAATTGTTTAAATATCTTGTGTCTAATCAATATAATACATATTGAAGTTTAACTGTTACAGTGTCCTGCGTCATATCAATATAATACATATGGTAGTGTCAATTGTTTCAATGTTCTGCGTCAAAACAATATATTACAAATAGAATTTTACATTGTTACAATGTTCTGTGTAGAACAAATATATTACATTCATAATTTTACATTGTTACAATCCTCTGCGTAGAACCAATATATTACATACAGAATTTTACATTGTTACAATGTTCTGCGTAGAACCAAATGCTGAAAAATATTAAACATATACATGTAGAAGTTCAACTCTTAAAATTTTCTGCGTCAAACCAATGTTAAACATATAGAAGTCTCAATTTTACAATGTTCTGCGTCGAACCAATGTTAAACATATAGAAGTCTCAATTTTAAAATGCTCTGCGTCGAACTAATGTTATGATTATGAATGTTTTAATTGCTACAATGTTTTTGCGTCAAACCAATGTTACAATTACAGAAGTCTTAACTGCTAGAATGTTTTGTGTCAAATCAATGTTACAATTACAGAAGTCTCAACAGTTAGAATGTTTTGCGTCAAACCAATGTTACAATTACAGAAGTCTCAACTGCTAGAATGTTTTGTGTCAAACCAATGTTACAATTACAGAAGTCTTAACTGCTTGAATGTTTTGCGTCAAACCAATGTTACGATTACAGAAGTCTCAATTGCTAGAATGTTTTGCGTCAAACTAATGTTACAATTACGAACCAATGTCAAACGCAAAGAAATCTAAATTGTTATAATGGCTCACGTATGTTATGTATTCTGCCTGATTGACTTACCTGTCATTCACAGTGGCTAATGTACCATTGTAAGCAGATTGACATGCATGCTGCGCTCCATTGAAATTCCTCGTGTCGGCTCTAAACTGATAGCAGAATGGACCATAACCCAAAGCGAACTGTCAAATAAAAAAGAATAAATACTACATTCTATTATCTTTTTACTTAACTATACAGCAAATTTGTATTGAATCATTTTATTTATTTATAGGTTAGTGCTTGTTTTTCTGTTGTTGTTTTCGATCCATATTATTTGCATTTAATACCCTGGAAACATTTCTTCTTAAAGACATTTCATTCCGTGCTAGCTTCTTAGCTTTTTACCTCATATGGTTTGCTGTTTCTTGTGTCTATATCTTATTGGACTTTAAGCGGACAGCATGCCGGCTGGAAAATAATTACCGACTGTTCGAAGACAACGAGTACGTGTAACATAGATGGAAATTCCGAAATAGTTATGTGTTTACCACTTACCTCGGGACAGCCCTGCTGATATGGCGCCTGTGTGGCAGACACGGCAACCTTTGGTTGTTTGCACACAAACCCTGGCTGTACATTGTCGCAACGGTCATCATTCCACTTGCCATTCTAAATATAACAATGAAAGTTAATCTACAAGTATTATCTTGTTTGCATTCATGCATTCTTCTTCACCTCTGAAGGAAGTGTAAACTTACTGCTTACAGCTCTCATGAGTCTAAGATCTTAAAACCCTTTGTACGTGTATAAGAATTATAAGTTCTATTTTATGGAATAAAGTGGTTGTGCCCTTGTTCTTCGTACAAAGTGCATTGTCACTCGTTGTACTTAAGTGTTAGAATCGTGTACACATATTTTTACTTAATTTTATTTCCCACGGACAATAGTATCTACCTGCTTTTATTTGCATTTGCCATTACTCAATTTCTATGCATATCAGCATAGTATACACATGACGTTCTACCTCGACCAAGGTTCAATTATTGTTTGTCAGTTTTTTAGATTACATCCAATGTACGCTACCTTATACGTTCAATGATAGCCACCTACAAACAATGTCATTGTATGAGGTATACTCCTTATTAACGAACGTTAAATAGTACTGTATCAGATATACATATAACAGGTATCACAGATACTCTCAAAATACTATGTATAAATATTTGAACTTTTTCTTGGTTACATGCACGTTTTATGGTACTGTACAAGGGCTCTGTACCGGTATGCGATATACATTGTAAATATAATACCAGTATTTTAGATTCGATAGATATATCGGATCAAGGGTTTCTGTATAGATTTAAAAAAAATATCGATCATGAACAACGTATATAAAGAAGAAAGACGCAGCTTAGCCCTTTCTGAAAATGTTTCTAAAATACTCCACGGACAGTTCGGAATATATTCAGGATGAAATAGACCGATCTAATTCTACTTTAATACTCAAATAGCCGGAAGTTGTGATACATTCGCTCACATTCGTCTGTACTATTGACCGAGATGTAAGGCATCCTTTTTTTCTAAGCGCAGTTGATCGTTCAGAACAGCATTTTCTAATTCTCTGCAATTATTGTTATCATAACAAAGTTAAATTAGTAAACAATATAGTAAATGTAAGATCGGTAAGGCGCTTTCGGTAAAGCTAATTAGTATTAAAAATGGCGGGTGACGAAAACTTGTAATCTCTTTGGAAGGAATCACTGTGGGAGTCGGCTAATGTATGTTGCAAAAACAAATCCATTGTAAATTTTGGCAGAAATCTGTCTTCAGAAATGAACTGTTGCGTGTTTATTGACAACATCTTAGGCTATTGCGATTTCGACTAATCGACTGCATTGCTGCCATTACGAAACTACGAAACGAGCAAACGCCAAAATTAGTTCTATGGTTTGTTTTAGTTTTTCCGACCGAAAACTAAAATACATTTAACATTTCTATCTTTGCTCACATATATATATAAAAGATTTTATTGTAGAGAAAGTAACCTTCCGTTTTTTGTTTTGACTTTTTGCACGACAAATTATTGCCCTTAACTGTCCCGATCTCCTAATCAAAATAAGTGTATCAGCCAATATAAATTTAGCATTTATATGTGAAACTGGTAACAAAAGCGTTAGTTTATGAGCGAGTTAATTTATGCATAGATTGACACCACCAAGTTTACTTTACTACATATGCATAAAATTGTTGTATTTTCAGTTTTTTTTGACACAAACGTTGTTTAAATGTTTTTAAAACTATTTACTTAATTTAATAACACACTGCTTGTTGCTTTAATTAAACGATAGTTAAAAGGCGCATCACCCGGAATATGGCTGTCCGAATATAGTATGATTATTCGGTGATTTGACGAAGATTTTAGTACACTCAGTATAAATTTGGTGTGAACAATTTAAAATGCTTTACACTGTACATGACCATATTACTAATAATGAAGCAAAACATTGTTTGATTAAGCAAGGCACTGCTGATATTCCGAATCATATGTTGGCATTCCAAAAGCAGTTATATTGTGGTATTAAATATTTATTTGAACAATACTTTGCAGTACTCTTTAAGTATATGTTATACCTATTTGTAAGCCTACAGGCTCGGAGTGATAGGCAAACACTCAATAATATCTTATTTTGATTTAAGCAGCCACTCGTTTTAAGCAGCGAATTTTAGACTGCCCCTTGGGTGGTGGCTGCTTAATACAAGTATGACTGTATCTAGAAACTGTTTAAAGCGTTGTTGGTCTCATGGTGGCCAAGATAAGAAATTGTTATTTGGAGAGTGGGGCTGTTATAACATTATAGATTTTGAAAAGAAATTAAAATATGAAGTTCATTATCCTTATTTGCTAATTTTATGATATAAAATAATAAAATCAAGACCTTCCAAAAAATCGTGGGGGATGATGAAAATGAAAGCATAAGAAATGTGAAATCACAATGACAGGACATCAATACAGACCACCATTTTTTGGAAAGCAGAATAATATCTAAATGCTCTGGCCACATCAGTAGCACCACATGAATATGTTTTAACACCACGTAACAAATGTCATACTGAAAAGTACTGATTTAATCGTAGTGTATATATACGTTAGAACTGTAGATAACATGATTTTCTTTTTAAGTTTAAGAAAACAGCCTTCTTTGTATAAACTTGACCGTAAAAATCATATTATAGTAGAAGTACTGCATATATTATACTATTTGCTGTCGCTTTTGAATTTGTAAACACAAGAAAAAACAATAATAAGCACTTACGTGTATGTTTTAATATATCATAAGATATATAGAATATCGATAATATTGTATCGATACAGATATCGTATAGATAATTCTGACCGATACTTAGCCCTACACTGTAGGTATACATTTTAATGCTTAAGTATTTCACGTATGCGCTAAATGACACTTTAAAGGTTTAAATAGTATCTATTTCAGTTTATCCCACCTAAGTAATGCTAAGCTATTATGAAGATACTTCTACTGCTAGTCTATAAAACTGATGTTGAACTATACTGTATAAGTTCCGTTATAAGTATTTTCCAACTCACATTCATTGGTACTGTTAATGTATGAAACTACTTATATGGCTTACGTTCATCCTAATCATAACACAGTCTTCTCTGTGGTTCCGGTAGTTGTTGGGCTCCCCTGCCAGCCAGTTGGTGTACCCCACGACCGTTCCGTCTTTCCATTGGAACCGCATGTCGATCTGCTGGTCATTCAGGCCAATCCAGTATCCGTCCCACGAGTGAACAGCTGTAAGGACAGCACAGCAAATAAGAGGTTCTACAATTCAAAATGTATTGTTAGAAACGTTTATACGGTGGGAGTGTATTGTTTTATTGTTTTTGGCATAGTTGTCTAACCTAATGAAAATGCTGAGGCATGGTCAGACCGGGCGACTTCACAACCCCCTAAATACTCATAGCAACAAGACACTCATCGCTTAATCAATGGCCATATAGATATAGTGTGTGCAATTGTCGGCTTATTCCACTGAAGGCCAACCTTTCCATAGATGTAGTTCACCTGTAGCAGACAAGCCAGTAATAAGCTGAATGAGTCACCATTTACTGCCATTGCTATCTTAGTAGTCTGAAAGCTTGATACGTCCCTTCCTAGCCTGGTAAGAATTTAACCCTGTTTTATTGTTGTTGTTGTTTTTGTTGTTTATTTGTTTGTGTTTATGGTCTCACCAACTTTTCCTCAATTATTTGGGGAGGATGTATACTAAAATTACAAATTACTAACTTTGTTTAAAAAAAATAGGCTGTAGTTCTTGCAATATGTTATTACATCTCTAACTATAAACGATTAATAAATTGTGACTATGCAAGCCTCTTCGACGCTATATCTCTTTTTAAAAGCAGTTTCTTGTGTTACCTACCTATTGCATATCCAACCTTGACGCAAAAAACACATGCATGTTTTAGAGAATATATGACGGATGAAGGATTCAACGTAGGGTTTAAGCTTTCAGACTCAAATAATTTTTAGCATTTATGAATTAAAATATAATATGATGAGTTCGTTCCCTTCCATCAACATTCTAAAATACCGAGACAAAAGATCATAAATAAATTGACCTGTACATCACATCACGAAAGCGTAATCAAAAGATTGTTTTACGATTTTAACCTAAAACATGTCCCAAATACAAAATGTAGTCAAACATGTATATGCTCATTTTTATGACGATCATGAACAGAGAAATAATGTTTTATTTTTTATTGATTTTTATAATGTCGACCATTTGGTCTTAATATGTTCGCCTGTTTGTTGTTCGCTCGTATTCATTTTAATCATAACGAAAGAGAAAGTAAAATAAGTAAAAACAGATTATATTTACGTCTGGGGAGGTTGCCAGCAATGAAGTTGTTCTCATCTCTGTCATGGATGCTGGCTAGTATGCCCCTGTTGATGCCACAGTTCGTGATAGCCGTCTGGTAGTTGACAGGCGACCGGAAAAAGCGGTAACAGTTGTCCCGAAAGGGCATCCAGTGTTGAGGACATCCCAGCACCATACCGGCTAAAAAAAGGTGATGAGTTGGATTAAATTGTTTATTTTTAATTTTTATTTGTTGATAAAAACATACTCGAGCACAAAGAGGTACGTTTTAAATACCTAGTTATTGTCTACTTTCAATCCAGACATGATCTTGTGTAAATGACATCATCTTACAAAGCACAAGCTGGATTGAAACTAGAAGAGTCGATAAATGACACTGAATAATTACATTCCATTAACAATTACAAGTTCCATAAACACACATTATTGTTAAACCTCTTGCAAATTGTTTAAACATAACTAACAATATTTTGTCCATTTTGTGACGTAATTGTTCGTACCAAAATAACGTGTGCTGTTGTTGTTTTTCAGACGAATTCTGCTTTGTGTGAATACAAAACTTCTCTGCCAACAAACGAGCAGAACAAACGAGCAGAAATAAGATGGAATAGTCACTTCAGAAGCTTTAAAGCGATGTAATTTCTGCTATTAAGATTGGTCCCTTTAGTGTGTTTAAACGTCTTTCTGGGGGTTGCTAATACTATTCATTTACGTTTATATAAATCCATTGTTTGTCAATAATAGTCTTTGTTCTGTTATTCGCTCCAGATGCAGGGGCATACTGTCAATTGTCTCAAAGTTAATCCTTTAATGTCAATGCTAAAATCGAGCCAGGTGTCCCTGGTAATTCCATCGTTGAATTCAAGTTCACTATCGTCAGCGACAATAACTTGTACCTTCGCTGTCGAAGCGTGTATATTCACAAAACGTGAACTCTTCTACCAAATAAACAGCGACGTTAACAATCTTAGGCAGCAGTTTTCGCAATTGACATAGCAATTTGCATGTACAATAATGAGACACATTTTGAAAATTAGAAATATTTTCGGCGCCAGTAGCGTAGTGGTACAATTAACTGCTTTGCAAGCTTAGCCTCCTACCGCGTAGGTTCAAGATAGGTTTGGGCCGAAGAACTTTATGTGGGAAAGCCTTCTAGCTTAGATGCAGTGCGCCAATGGTCCTAGCCAGACATTTGTATGGGGTCTTCACCCATCACTGAATGTCGCTATAGTGATTAAAATTGGTCACTGAGATGTATTTCAAAATCAAAAACATCAGAAGCTTCCATTATGTCTGTTAACATAGACTGGTCTATCTAATGAGATAAGATGCAATGTACACGTAGAATTTCTGGCCGATTGTATAGAGTTGCTGTTTATGTACACTTGACTAAGGTGCGAGAAGAAACTCATCAAAATATCAGTAGAAGAAGATGTAACGCACAATTTGACTCATCCATTACGCATCCCAATTAAAAGTATTGTCCATATTAAAGCGACATACCCGAACCTTTTAAAACCCTTAAAAAAGTTTCAGCTATTGATAGGAGCGTGGCAGGTCAGTCATAAGAAATTTAAACCTGTTGTACCCGGGATAGACACCCTGCAATTAGTCGGTGAAGACGCCAACAGCAGGGAACTGAACCTCCTTCGACTTTAACCTGCCAGGTTTGGGGCTGTGGGCCCGTCTTACTAACATTTCTTAACTTAAGCACGAACGTAAGTAACGTCTACGAGATACGATTAAACGTAAGTCCGTTTTACTAAAGTTGCGTAAGTTAGTCACTTTTCGTACGTTTGCAATCGCAAGTCACGGGCACCGGAAGTGAAACGAGTACTCTTCAAAACGAAGAAATTCCGCGAAATGCTGTCAGATTTTGACAGACCACATTTAGTGTATTCAACAATAAAAACGCATATAAACTAAAAAATGAATATGATAAAGTGGGGACGCACCTGAACCTCCGTCGACACAGGGTGGCTTCTGTTGGTTTTCGGTCTTAAATCGGCATCTACCAACGCAATCAGATGTTGTATCGTTGCTTTGTTCAGTCTGTATCGAGATACTATTTCAACATCTCGATACATGGCCAATTTATCTGGCCTTTCTCTGAAAACTCGATCATTTCTGCGATTTACAATCGACGCGTTGAAAATTGGAATGAATTCCGCCATGACTCTTACGCAAGGTCTAGACCGTGCGTAAAGTTACGTTCAATTTTCTGCCTGATCGTAAGTTACAAAAGTTTAGTAAGACACCATTTGAACGTAAGTTTGAACGTACGCAAAACTTAGGGTGAAATCTGGGGTACGCAAGGTTAGTAAGACGGGCCCTGTGTGCTTTATTAACTATAAAATATTGTACAGGTGTATTCCGCTTACCTGGAAGACGTGGTGTGGTCTTTGGGGTTGGTCGTGTAGTTGACAGAGAACCTTAAAATATATTGTCATTTTATCATATATACATAAACTTGCAACGACAATGGGAATCAAACAGTTACAAAAAACATATATTTTGTCACAATAATAGATAACATAAAATAGAATTGGTTATAGAACATATTACATACCTTCAAACAACATTGTAGTCAATATATCTCGATGTTAAAAATACATATTTCTTTACTTCATTATACATAAAAATAGACAAACTATGTTTATATTATTAATAGAGAAAGAATATTCGAATATCAAGCCGGTATTCGAACGATATGTTGGAATTTGAATATTGTATCATTCTTATTCACTTTTGTGAAGTTTGAAGTGTACTGATGGTACTGTCTCCAAACGACGAAAGAGGTTTACGATATGTGATTGCGCTCCCTCTAAGATAGAGTCGGAGAGGGACACGTCTCCAAATAACGATTTGGTTAAAAGCATGAAATCAGTTCACGGCGAACAGTCGCTTTTCTGCCTCCTCTCCCATCTAGACCCAGTGTTATCACGCATACAAATGTGGAAACAGTTACCAACACACATGTCAGTTCAATGCTGTGGCTATTAGCTACAGCAATTACGTAAGACTGACTCCATCCAGCTTCGGTCGTGATCGTGTGTTATAAATGCAATACATTATATAAGGCTATAATTTTTTATTACAGGCACCCGTACTTCTTTTTTTCGTTTGGAAAACACAACTAGATCACTGTCAAGGAAACTTTACTTTCATTTACTTTCTAAGTAAGCCACTTTGCTTCAAAACTGTTATTTCATTCCCATACAATACCGCGATATCTGTTATTTTCTGTTACCGCGATTTTCTGTATTGTGTATTTCCTTTGTTCTCTCCGAATAACAAAAATGTAAATCTACAGACTTTTCAAGTGTTCGGCACAGGTTTTCTTAACATATATACACATCACGAGCTTACAATTTTTAACATTCTTTTATATATATTATATACTGTTTTTCATCAGTTTATCAACAGTCAGCTAAATCTGACACTAGCCAGTCGCAGGTCGTAATGGTCGCTTGTTGTGTACTGTAACAAATGTCCATAATTGACATGTTATGGCTTCGGATTAACTGCCATGCGATACTCTTAGCGATAACCAGCCAATCACAATTTAACATCAATCCAACTACCAGCAAATCAAGACCGTTAATTGTCTGTACACTTGAGCGATTTCCCTAAATAAACCGACGTGTTTTGTCTAAAGTCAGTCCACTATCACCTGCATCTTGTCCTTTTGAAAATGCCTCCTTTATAAATTTATGTAATTTATCAGATTTGGTCACAGAACATAATTGACTGTCTTTGGTTATACATTTTTTTTGAAATATAAAAATATTAAAATTGTGAGCTTTTTTGTGTTTGTTTTACATTTTCATGTAATAAAATAATGATATGGTCTTATTAAATCGATACGTTAACACTAAAAGAAGCTTTAGAAGCTCATTTTATTTAACAAGACATGCGTCAATATGAATCAGTCATTATGTACGCAATATGTCTTTGAACTGTAAATGGTATTGTACGAAATACAACACGTAACAAAAAGACACCCACGTTTAAGGTGATTAATTAATAATGCATAGATTATACGGAGCTCTGATGTCATCTCAACGTTGATTGGTTACTGTATAGTTTTGTCATAATGGTTTCAATGTTCATAAAAATATTAATTGTAAACGAGGAATCACATTGGTCAAACATTCTCTTACAAACTACCGCTGACCGAGTAAAGAAACACTCCTTTTGCTACGTCACTATAACAATAATATTGCCGTTTGTATTTCAAAAGAAGAAATCGTTGCTTTTGCCGACTGACCGTTCCAAGGCGGGCACTGATGTGGGTTTTTTTCTTTTTTGTGTGTTATGTCTCGTCTCTGTGTTTTTGTCACATTTACCTTGTTTGTCTTTGTCTACAGGTAGATAAAATTTAAATATCTGTGAAAATTTTGATAGGACCTTTTCTTATTTACCTATTGAAATTAAATTATATGCTGAAATCATAAATCTACAGCTGCTTCTGCATTAAGTAAAGGTATCAATGACAATTATAGCCAAAAAAAAAACTTTTACAATGAAAAAACACACTTAACGTCATGTTGATCTGTTTTGATATGTAACACTTTGATATAAATTCGTTCCGAATACTCGAATGTGATTCGAATACACTTTACGAATATGATTCAAATAAACTTAACGAATATTCGAATATCATTTTAGGATTCGATTTACATTCCTAGTTTGTATTACACAATCACCGTTTCTATGCAGCTATACAATTACTTCTGTTATCGTAAACATACTTTATAATAATATGCTGGATCTAATACAATCATGTTCGTAATTTTACGGATCAGTGTATATGTTTAACTTGTTTAGATGCAAATTTCGTTGTTCAAGCCACGTATTTAACCAAGAAGTGAGTGATGGGCAAATGGGTCGATTAACAAGTTATTTAACATGTGCGAAACACTTCCCGCTTGGACGCTTTAGCTTACCTTGTTTCTCACATATAAAGCCGTTTCTGTTTTGGCAGCTGACATCATCCCACAATGCATTGCGCGTGTACATAACGACACAGTCTGTAGACTGACCTTCCGCTCCTTGCCCTGGACTGCCTGTAATATGAGACGCCATACGAAATCAAAACACGAATTTAACTGTTATATAGCCAAATAGCGTGGCAGCAAATATGTTTTAAACATTCATAAAATATTTTTATATTTTTGCTTCTTAAAATCGTCATAATGCTGAATCGACTATCAGATGCTTTCAAATTGAACTGTGCCAAACAAAGTGATTTCAACGATTTTAACCAATCAAACAGCCGCAATTTTAAAAGTACTCGCAAGAGACTGATTGGAAATCCTTAATGAAATTTACAGACTGTGCAATATTTACTGCTCTGAATATATTTACAAATGAAAAACAACTCGACGTATGTAATTGCGAACGAAATTACGAGATGTTTTATCTGGATTAATCAATTTACGTTATTTACTAAAATCACCAATAATCTAAACACAATGCGTCCGATAGTGGTGTATAGGTGTTGTAAGCGATTTGGTATCTTCACTAAAAGAAAGTTTGTAGGCAATAAACCTTCACTTTTTATATACATTTTAATTAATCAACGTCAAGCCAAATAGTAAAGACATTGTGAACATAATGTCAAACAATACGATAATAATGAAAGAAAGCAAAATATAAGTCCTGATACCAATATAGATAAAGATGAAGACTGGAGACCAGTAGAGCCATGGCCATGACATTTGAATCAACCCTTTCATCTATTGTCGTCAGTGCTAAAACAGTATAACTCTTTAATTGCTTTTACAGATATTCTCATTCCTGCCAGGTGGTCGCTTATTATGGTATCCAATGTTCACTGTTCTTTAAGAATAAAGTATTGGTTATAACTTTAAACTAAGCATTATGATAATTTAACAGACCGGCTGGGTAAATGTACCTGGTGCCCAGTTGAGGAAGGCGAAAGGTTGTGTGTTCGACCAGCTCCAGCCAGACTCAGTGTTGATATCATTTGCACCGATCCATACGCCAAGTGACGTCAGAGATTTCAGCTGACCTAGAATTATAAGATTCTACTTGAAAACATGGCTAATTTATTTACAGTCTCCCTATTAACAAGTCATCATTTGCCCTAACCTGACTGGATGGATTTTAATAAAATTTGAAATAAAATCAAATGACTGCTAATGACTCAGGGATGTATAGTTTTAAGATGATACTAGATTCATACCCACGAAGACAAGAAGAACTTAAAAGTCAGCGATATCATCAGCTGGAAATCTAATAACAGTAGATGTACATGTGTACGCATGTTTTGACAAACAGTACAATTTGGAATTTCCTTTACCGGCGAGAAAGTTCTGCTCCTCTATGGTTTCAATGGCAGTTAGGTCACCCCCGCTGTTACGGCAGAGTGAGCCGGCATCTTGCCAGGAAAGCTGGTCGTCCACCAACATGTAGCAATTGTTTGTGCTGGGATTACTAACCCAGCCCGGGCCACACTTTACTGAATAGTCAGCTGCAATAGAGTCAAAACATACTAAGAGTGCTTTAAATGGCCTGCCGCAACTTCTGCTTCAATTGCTGCTCAGGCAAATTTCTACAGTACAATCGCTGGGTATGTAAATCGTAAACAGTCGACAGTCAGAATTCCAGCCTTCATTAGCTAGAGAAAACCGCCACATAAAGATGTGATTTTTAAGTATTACAATATTTTTATACATATACTTGTTTTATAATTCAATACCTCCTGCTGTTGCACGTATTCACATGTTTATTGCAAGATTTTAAAGCTGACAGGTTTAACTTACCTGCATACAATAAGTTACATACAAAGACGTTAAATTAGTACAAGACGAAGTTACCTTTAAAATTACCTGCATACAATTTGAAAGAAAGAATAAAAAAAAAACATGAAATACTGGATAAACATACACAATTTGAGACCCTTACTTCGACCAATGCAGTCAACAAACAAAATTTACTTTAAAATCTTGGTATTTTTATCAGCTTACATGTATGTCTTTTCACAACACTGCTCTTTTGCCTTTTTGTGCAGCCCCCATTCCCACTGAATCCATCCCTGCACATATTTAACGTTAAGTTGGGAAACAAGAATACGGATACATTGGTACTGAATCTAAAGTCATTTACTATTAAACGTAATAAACGACGTTATTAAAACATCAGAACCACCGGACTAGCAGATGATTCATCCATGTATTATTTTATTTGCATTGTATTCTTTGTGCATATTCTACAGAAGACGCTTTTAAGGCATTGAAAATGGACACGTGTTACCTCAGGTTTTTGTCTGGCTAAACAGTCGGAGGTTTTGTTGAGCAATAGCAGTATGTGACCAAGTGTATTTGATTTTTTCCCACCGTGATTTTGCCATGTCCAGAAAACCAACTGACTGCTTTACGACCCTCATACTGTGATCTAGCAGGATGCTATTTTCTATGGGACTCTTAAGAAGGCCAGTTTAATTCCTTTAAAACCACCAAATACCAATACAATAATCAATATATTAAACGTTTACATTGTTGTTGCATTTGCGGTTGGTTGTGTTTTCTGTTTGCTGTTGAGTAATTATTGTCATGTTGTTATTTACACTGTTTGTTTGCTAGAAAAACCTTCAGGAGGTTGGAGCGCTCCACAAACCAGGTTTAAGCACCTCAGTTGGCCCTTTTGCCGACTGACCGTTCCAAGGCGGTAACTGATGGTTTTTCTTTATGTGTGTTATGTCTCGTCTCTGTGTTTGTTTATTTTTCACATTTGCATTTACCTTGTTTGCCTTTGTCTACTGATGGATAAAATTTAAATATCTGTTGGAGTTTTGATAGGACCTTTTCTTATTTACCTATTCAGAATATAGGTTGTAATGTGGTGTATGTACAACATAGTAAATTGCGCATGATAACAGTACGTACCTGGCTGTGTAGGAGGGAATGGTGTTACAAATGGAGTATCTGCAATAATATACGAAGTTTGTTATAGCGATAACATGTCGGTTCAATTAGTGTCAGGAAATGGATTATTAGAATATTGATAACAACAAATACCAGGTCTGATAGACCAATCTTACTCATACTGACTGTACGAAGTCTAATTAACCTGGTGTCAGGATGTTGTCGATGGGAACCAAGCATTTGAATAACACGGAACTACTAAATATACTTGCATGTAAAAATATAAAAATATCAATATTTAATATGTTTTAAGTAGACCGTGTCGGTGTATATCTTCCGGCATTGTTAGTGTGATTTATTTTTGTAAGTTAAGCTATGTAAAATTCAATTGCAATAGTTAAAAAGGAATTTATTTTAACACAGTTTCTATGTCATCAAGCTTTAAACACTACGAAGGTAGCTACAACTTACCTTGCTTTTAATGACGGGGCTTCCCGCATTCTCATATCTAAATACGGACGAAAAAATCAAGCTTAGGCAAGTAAGTCCAGATCTCCTTTTGGATTTAAACTGGATCTTCATCTTTGCTGCCATGTCTTTTATAAATACATATCGTTAACTGAATATTAAAATACGAGGGTGTACTCCAGGATTTGAGTGGTTATTAACTGATCATGGTAAAGGGTATTGCTCACTGGCCGGCTTGCTGCAGATGCCTTTGATGACTGTGTTGCACCTGGCATCATTCCATTTATGGCTCGTCCACAAGGCCACACAGTTCTCTCCAGTAGGGCCATAGTTGTTGGGCTCGTGAGGCGCCCAGTTTGTGTAACTCGTCTGTAGAATATAGCACTGACGGATATACTGATGTATTCAAGACTTTTGCCTGGTTGGTTACATTCTTTGTTGTGGTAGGCATATAATGTAATGAACGCAATTTCATAATGCAAAAACTATATCTTGTGATTATCAGTTACCTCTATAGTAAAGACATAGGTATCTACATGTAAGTAACGCTACACTCAGGCGTTTATGACGTTAACTTTCCAAGGCTTTCCATTGACGAGTTGTAAGTGATAACTTTTAATATTCTTCATTTCATTCTTACTCTGACACTTAAGGAAATGATAGAAGAGGTTCACTGAATATTTACAAACAATGTCGCTAATGGGGTCACTACAAAAAGGTAAAAAAACTCAGCATATACATTGTTTACAGTAACCGGCGTGGTCTGTACTGAATAGAAACAAACGACACTCGGTACAGGGATTGCACTAACCAGTGTGGTCTTTCACCGGAAGTCAAAACCACGCCATTAGCACAGATTACATTAACCGGTAAAGAATGTTTTCACTTTCTAATGGAGTCTCCTAAAATGTAAAAGAACTCAGCATATACATTGTTTACACTAACCGGTGTGGTTTCGTCGTTCCAAACAAAGACACCATCAGAGGTCCTGTCGTTCAGACCGATCCAGTAGCTGCCGGCGGGCAAGTTCATGCCTTTGTTAAGAAGGAAAGGCACATAAAATAATTTAACTCTCATCCTGCTCAAAACAAATAAATCTGTCTTAAACACAGTTGCGTAAATCTGGATCAGCTCCCATTGGTATCTGCTGCTCATTATTATTAAATTAAAATAAGCAGTATGCATTAACTATGTAGCTTGTCAAGGTAAAATACCATAGTCCACATTTATATGAAGGAAAATCGATTGTATAAAGCAATGTTTATAATTTACATGTTAATGATATAACTATATAATCCAGAAAATAACAAATGTCTTTTAGGCATTGATGATAGGACTATAAAGGTGTCTGGGGGCGACCAATTTAACCATTCGGTCGTGTCCATGAATTCACACCTACATGTTAAAGCAATATCAAATATCAAAATATGAAGCTCTTTGCCACGTATGTTTCTTAAATGGGCACACAGTCCAATCCAAGCAATGCTTGCATTACCATTATTGATGAAAGTCTGCATGTTAGCGTTGGTTATTTTGACCAGGTCAGCTCCAGGGGTGGCTTTACATAGGGACCGGGACGTCAGCCAATCAGCAGATTTCTCTGTCACCTTCAGGCACGTGGTCTGGTACCGTCTCCAATTAGTGGGACATCCGAAATGGGCTAAGAGATGTAGAATTTAAAGTAAGAGCATATGTCACTGTCACATGTGAATTTCAATACATATTAATACTGTAAAAAGCATTTGACGAGGAGGGGTGGGAGGGACTAACGTGCAAGTTGAATTAACAGTGACAAAGAAATGCCAAAAAGATAGGTTACACAGGTTTTTATGGGAAAACTACAAGTTGCCACCATAATTTGGTGAATTGGCAAAGAAGAAAGAGACCACAAAGAAATGCCAAGACGATAGATTACACAAGTGTTCAGTGAAAAAACGACCGGTTACCACACCATACAATGGTGAATTGGCAAAAACGAAAAAGACCACATCGAAGTGACACGTTAAATTAATGTTGGTATTGATCTGGCAAAGATATATCTAAGTATCATAGACTCGGACACTGAATCGAATTCTTTTCTAAGTACAAGCACCTAGTTGTCCAAGTATCACCATTATCTGATCAATAAAATGTTTTCATTATTTTAAGTCTTACAAAACATGTGTGTCAAGTAACTGCCATGTACTCAGGCCTGAAAGCATATGAACTTAGAATCAACGGTGCCTTACGTCGTGGTGTCTGCGGAGGGATCTTGACGGCCACATTCATGGGGATCCTACACACAAAGGCCCGCCTCATCTGACAGTGATTGTCCGTCTGCCACTTGCCTCCACTGTCCGCTTTGAACGTGACAAAGAACACAAATAAACACGAATACACTGCAACTTAAGATTATACGATTGACATGTCGTGGTGTTGTTGTTTTTAATTTAAAAGAAATGTTAATGTCTTAACTTATATAACGCTCGGTCTAGAACTATAAACAAGAAGTATTGGGAATGTAAGGAGGAATTGGATCATTTTTACAAAAAAAAAGTAAATAGTAAAATGCCTTTGCATTGATTGGCTTATCACTTGACACCACAAAATACGTTCAAACGTGTATGCAAATGTTTTGGACAATTAACTCAATGTAATTGAAGTCGGAAATCTAAAGCATTCCTATGACATGCTATAATCAACAAAAACCTACAAATACTGTAAAGCATATCCCGTCAAATAATTCAGCTTGTCTCGCTGCTGTATACATCTTATCAGTAGTGGTTAAATCGCAGTGGATTCAACTTCTATGGCGTCTGAGCCTATAAACGAGAAAGTCAACACGACATATCATAGGCACGCAAGGCATGTGTTTACCTGCAGAGATAAAGGCACAGTCCTGGGATCCCCGTGTATTGGGAGGGTTGTTCCCAGGTGCAGCCCAAAACTTGTAGCCATTGATCACCTGGCCGTTGCGCCACTTGTACGGACCGCCATTAATGTTGTCGTCTGAGTAACAAGAAAAAACAAATAACAACTATGCATGTATCAAGTCCCGACATTTATCAGTAACGGCAATCTGGTCATAAATGCTGTAGCCATTGGTAATGTCCAGTTGGTAAGGCGTCAGAATTTTAACTACCATGGAGACAAGACATATATAAACGCTTTGATAAAACTGATGGACGGTTCCTAACATGTCGGTCATGTCTAATAACACAAAACAAGAAATCAAATCTGTGTAAGTGAAACAGACATAGTGAACCTGACATCCATAGTGAACCTGGCATCCATAGTGAATCTGGCATCAATAGTGAACCTTGCATCTTTGATTAAGAGCTCTAGCTATGAATTCACACGGCGAGGAGCCACATACATGTTCCCGAACCGGCCATTTATACCATCATCAGATATGAACGGTTAGTGCAGACATTAAGTAGAAGGCTGAATGAGTAAACTAGACATACCAGAAGCTCCGATCCAGAAGCTGCTGACGCCGCTACCTCGGATCTCATCAATAAAGGAAGTTATAAAAAATTCCACATTCCCGCTGAAAGTGGAAATGCCAATGCATATTTATTACTTTAATCATTTGTGCATGTGTGGTGTATTATCATATAAGGAACCAAGGATTTGTAAAAGACCTCGCGATGTCTTGAAATATGTTAGTGTAAAAACGTAATCTTTTTCTATAATTTTAAATTAAAATCTTCTTTATTCAAAACATATTTGCACATTTAAGTGAACTGTTTTTGCTAGAAGCGTGCTTGCATGTGTGTTGTTTCGAATTGTACAGCTTTCTGTAGTTTTAAAAGCAACTATACCTGACTTTGTCAAAACCATTTTAGCATAATGCTTGGGCTCCTTAGTGGTTAAAAATGAGATAGAATTATCATCTTTTCTTCTTTTGTGTTAAAACAAGTAGCCACTTTTTGGATAGTATGTTTTTAAGTAAACCCTTGAAGTTAGGGTATCTTCTCTTAAATAAAATGATCAACCGAGGCTAATGGCCAGGCCTTATGAGCGATCGTTTTACCGATATGATTTGGATACAGCCTTGTACTTATATTTATTTATTTTGACACAGACAGACTGTTTAGTTTTAGCATTTAATACATAAAATAAAATAAAACAATAACTGTTCAGTTAACAAGAACTAAACAGTACATGGCACTTGAACTTCTATTTAAAAATTGACAGATAATATAAATTTCGTAAATCTTTAAGACTAGATTGACTCAACACGTACTTATCAATCCTGAGCAGTTCGGAGCCCTGGTTGCGGCAGTATGTGTTCGCCTCAGAGAAGGTTGCCGTGTACTGGGTATCGAACTGGTAACAGTAGGCCCGGTGACCAATCCACCCCGGCTGACACATTCCTGGGACAGAAAGACAGTCAGGGTGTAAAGGAGAGGTGAAAAGACGTTGATTGCTTTGTGTTGTGAAAAATGTATGGTCGTTGAAATAAAAATCTTATAAACACATAAACGGTCATTATAACAACCTGATATTATTGGCGTCAGTGCCCTTTAAGGAATGCGTTAGAAAATTTGTCAATGGTCTCTTGCTGCAGTATCCGGACAATTGTAAATACTCGGTAGTATCCGGTCAATTGTAAATATTCGGTAGTATCCGGACAATTGTAAATTTCGGTAGTATCCGGTCAATTGCCAAGACTCGATAGAATCCGGTCAATTGTAAACACTTGGTAGTATCCGGTCAACTGTAATTTCTCGGTAGTCCAATCAATTGTAAATACACGGTAATATCCGGACAATTGTAAATACTCGGTAGTCTCCGATCAGGTGTAAATACTCGGTAGAATACTTGGTAGTATCCGGTCAGCTGTAAATACTCGGTAGTATCAGGACAATTATTAATTGTAGGTGTTTTAGTGTTTATAAGATGTTACAGACTTTGCTTCTGAAGTAGTTTTAACGAACGAATTCCAAATCTACTGCATCATCGAAAGCGGCCATTTTGCAACTCTGACCGAAAGCGTTATGCATTACGCTCTCTGATTGACTGTTTTAAAAATAGTAATCGGGAAAACCATTGTTGTTTGCAGACAGTATTTGCGGGCCATCATTAAAATTTTACATTTTGTAAGATCTGAGTTTAGTGAGATTGCTAACGCTTCAGACGGAAGACCTCAGGGTAGACGTGTCTGCGTTGATTGGTCTTACTTAGCGATATTTATTGTATATATTTAGACAAAATTACATGTTGCGAGTACGGGCTGATATGGCTGCATGCGCACACGTCATATTTTCCGGAACAGTTATCAATATTCGGCCCGGAAAACAAAAACGCAAGGTAATCGGCTAAAGATGAAGTCATTATTTACCAAAATGGCCAACAGATAATGACGTTTCGATCTTTTTTTTCAATTTTACTGTCAAGGCTTCGATCTTTTTATTCAGATCAGTCCAAAGGACCTTGGCGTAGTTATTTTACCACAGGGTGAATTATCTGCTTACGGTCCAGCTCCACCGTATATTTTTGTCGATACAAATCGGTATATATTAAGACACAGACATTCCTTGTTAACTTTCTCTGACCGTTTGTTTGAAAACGTCCGGGGTTTTATGATTACCGTCCGTTGTGATGATAAACAATAAACTTGAGTGAATTCCTGTACTAAATACATGATGAATATAGTATGCAAACACAAGCATCACATCGCCTAGTCAATTTGTATTTTCAAAATACTATTTTGGTTCAGAGTGAACATTGTGTGACTGGGGTAGTGGTAAAAGGTAAAAAAACAACAGATACATGCATTGGTTACTTACCTTCCGGTTTGCGGCAGACAAATCCTCTCCGACTGCTGCATGGTGAGGTCACCCAGTCCTGTTGAGCGGGAAATGAGTTTGAGATCATTGCGCAGGTGGTGTTCAGGTGGGCCCTTGAAAAAGACAAAAGGACTGGACATTATACTGGCAAAAGGGTTAGAAATACTAAAATGCAATATAATCCTGGATTGAGAAAAGTCAGAAATGCATTTATAGTTTATGACCTGGGATATAGGAGATGGATTATGAAAAGAGAGAGAAAAAGATCTCTTCAAACTATACAGCATATTTGTAGATACAGCCTGAATGATAGTATTAATGACAGTTTTATAACGTTGGAATTCGGGAAAATGTAAAGGATATAGTGCGTTTTGTCTACAAACTGAACGCAGCAACATTATTGAAAACTACAGACGACTGACAGAGTTCTTTTATTTTGAGAAATCTAAACTACAAAGAAGGCTCCTGTTGTTACTTACTGGTCGATGGAGGGGGCCTGGTGCCAGTAGGTGGTTGTCGGGGCTGTCCCATTAAGATTCTGCCACGTGAATGAATTGGTCCCAGTCTAGGTTGAAAACGAGGCGGAATATATCCAAAAATACAATATACAAACATTGTTTACCAATAAGTTTCAAAAGAAACGAGAGAAAAAATGCAAATTAAAAAGGACGAGGTAAAGAAATAAATATAGAACAATATATTCATTACGAGGAAGAAAGACAGTAACAGAAAATGTTAACACATGTATGCATCTGTAACATTTTTTTCACAAAGTGCATTCATTGCCAAAACAAACAGGGTTGGCATAAAAGTCGGCTTTTTGAGAAATGACCGGGACGTGGTAAGTACTGGGTAAAACCGGTCAGTTCTGGTAATTGACATAAACATATAAGATATACATGTATGTTTATTACCTGTCTTACTTAAGTGAAACTATTAAAATGTTATGACCGTCTTTTTTCACGGGTGGTAACTCAAGTTAAATCCGGCCCAACCACTAGTGATCAGTGGTACTTTTCTGTAAATTATATTGATTCATTCTGTATGATTTTAATTATTAGAATATTAGATTTTTAAATTATTGTGATCTTGATATCCTTTCGCTGACATTTTGGTATACATCTTGAATATGGAAGGCTTTAAAACATGTTCATCATAAAAAACTCTTGTCGTTTTGTTTTGGCATACATTTACAGCAAAACACAAACCGGCATTTTAGAGAACAGAACATTGTGTTAAAGTACTATGAAACATGTTTATTGACTACTTATTGACCAGCCCCTCTAACAGCCTAGTTTATCTCATGGTTCTTGGGTATTGCATTTTATCCAAGTCACTGTTTATTGCTTATTCAGCATGTGGCAATTCCAATTAGCAAAGCAACAACCAGGATCAACATCTTAGTATCATTAAAGGTTTTAAAAAATACACAGTGCAGCGAAACATCACTCTACATATTTAATTTTCTCTTGAGCAGTATTAACCATACTTCTATTAGTGAGACCACAAAAATATACTTTTCTTACAATTAAGATGATTCAAGGCACATGGTTAGTAATCATAGTATCTTAAACTAAAAAAAAAATTAAAGTATCTTCAGTTTAAGTCATATATAAGTATGGCTGAAACGGCCGCTATTGGCCACATCATGAGTATTGACCGGGATGGTATTAAGTTTTAACCATTTAAAACTTATGGTTAAAATGGTGGTCTATACTGTCAAGCACTGACTTTAATCAAGCAGAATTAACTTTTTATCCACAATAACATGTAGGATATTATAGTTTATTGTTTTAAATTAACATTGGATCAGTTTTCAGTCAATTGACCATGCTTGGCCACCGTATAAATACATAAAAAGTAATTAAAATATTACAGATAGTCAATTGTAGTCTTAAAAGCCTTTTCAAAAGCACAAATAGATATATTTAAAATATATATTTCTGGTGTATTTTTGCAAGCAAAAATCCATGAAAAACTTTAATTGACCAGTACTGACCAGACCGGGGCGGTTTTAATCGCCGGTTAAAACCGGGGTCGTTCAATACAGACCATCAATGAAAACAAAAAAGGGAAAACATAACTAAGTGTACATATACTTAAAATACTTAGATTCGGACTTAACTGATTGAAAAGAAAGGTAGATGCACCAAACAATTTAATGTGGTTGTTCGTTCGATGAGTCAAAGGGAAGAAAGAAAATGACAAATCACAATAAAAACTCGCTTGCCTTAAGCGAATGTACTCCAATCCACACAGGCTGGCGATTGTTAATGGAAAATGTGTGCATAGCTTTTTCTTCGTCGAGGCTGTCAATGGACACTAAAGATCCACCATCGTGATTACACGTGTTCCTGGAAAAATATAGATACAATATAATATAATATATAATTAATTAATATACTTGATCAATTGTCTTGCGTTGTCTTTCTTAAAGAAAGACGAGGTTAAATAATAGAAGAAAAGCATTGTTAAGCTTAACGAAGGCAACTAAACAGGAAAGCTTGCATTATGGTAATGTTGTAGTTTGTGTAACAAGCTACCACGAAAAGAAAAAAGTGCGATTAGCGCTGACAGCAGTCGGTCATTGATCCAGTATTGGATTTTATGGGTGACGCCATATGCAAACAGTGTTGGTATATGATACCTTACCGGAAATGCCAAAAAGTTAATTTAACTGTGGTAGTATTGTTACACTTATACTGCACCCATATTAAATCAATCCATCAAAGGAAATGCAACTTACAAGCCGTTCAACAATGCATACATATAAAATAAAATAAGATAACTTAGTTTCCTATATTTAATTTAAATTTAATACATGTATTAAAATGCATACACTGCTGAGTTCCAGTTGCTTCCAGGAAAGTGTAGCTTATAACATTGCCCATTCAAGGTTTGCCAACCGTGGTCTGAGTCGCACTTAAGTGGTACCCCTGCAACGATAAAACATGGATAACTCGACTTGGTTACCAAAAGAAGATGAAGCTATACAAATAACATTTTGAAGGTATGGCTTTTGACCAAGTTAAACCAGCTGACTCTCGGCCATGTAAGTGGCATAACATATAGTAGGCACGTTATGTCAAAGCTTTCTAATTAATTTTCTAGATATCATTCGACATAGATGTTTGAATGCTGTCTACGATAATTATTTCTTTATTATGTTATGGTGGTTGGCGGATTTGCTTCCTTGTTTTGGAAATATGTAGGATTTTAACATTCAACATAGTTACCTCTTTCTCTGGAACATACATAGAAGTTGGCCTGTGTACAGGGCCTGTCCTGGAACTTGGCAACCTGGGGTATGATTCCCGCACAGCTAAATGTGCCGGCTTGAGGCCTAGGCCTGCCAGGCTGCCAGTTGCTGAATTGGACAAAATGTGACAAGGCTCGATGTAAGTTTAAAATGATTGGATAGTAACAGTTAGTTTTGGTAAAATGTAAGCAAAATCTTGAGACAATCAGTATACGTGTATTCAGCTTAGTGTCAAAAGAAATATACTCGTGATAGTGTAAGTAAAACAATAGTATGAACGTTACACCACTCGATTGCTTTATTCTGATTATTATTTGCAACTGAATAATGAACGATACAAAAGTAGAATACATACATGACATTGGAGGAGACTGCTGCGCCCTGTGCCCATTGCCAGGTCGTATAGACCTCCTTGTTGTTCAGGCCGGACCAGAACAACTCGGTAGGCCGGTGGTTATTTCGGCCTAGGTTTTTCACCTGGTTCTCCACCCACGTCTGGGGACAAGAAACAGTAGAATAGTATGTAAATTATTTTAATTGTCCAAAGCGATTACACTGAAGAAGCAAAGCTTAACAAGAATTGCAAAGTTGACGTTTAAATTGATACTTATATTTCACGCAATATGAGATGAATACGAGATCTGAAAATGACTTGCAAAAAAGACGATGTTCATGGGAACATCATTTTGACGGGTCAGGGGATGTTTGCTTCTATGTCGCACATGATCTCAGATGTCACTAGAGCCACAAAACCTCGACTCAAGTTATGCGTTATTTTCCGTGACATGAACAGTAAGGAAGCCTGGTGTTTTACCGCACATCGAGGTAGCCCAGAAACCTGGTCATGCTGATGTCGGATTTATCACAAATTACAATAAATGAAGCTTGTGACGCATCGTCGCGTTCGTGGCTCTTCATTGACTCACCGTTGCACCTTGCTATTATCATACATGTCTTGCCGCGAATGTTTCTCTTCACCTGTGCCGTAAGTCAGTCACAAACATGCCTACTTCGAACCAAACTCCGATATGCTGTACCCTGTACACGGCCGTGCCTCCACTTTGTCTCCCGTTCGTCTTTCATTAGCTAAAAGCTCCTCTGAAAAGTGTCGGCTTACCCGCAAAGTCCCTTCTCTCAAGCTTACTCGGACGCCTGCGTGCAGTTCGGAAGTGGAACACTTACATCCATACCGGGTAATCTAATGAAACCCCTTTAGAAGTCTAGCAATTACACCCTAGCATGAGAACAACCGAATCTTAACGGTCCCTCGTGCATTTGAAAACAAGTGCAGCTGGACAAACGACAGAATAGACAACGGAATTGACATTTAATTCATCATATCAGGATTGTTACGTTATTCTTTGCGATTGATGGACATTAAACTTTGATTCCTCAATTCCATCTACACATGAACATAATGCTTCAACCATTTACACTTCCCTGGCCATTTTTCCTTGATTCAAAAATGACTCATCACATATGTGTTCTTACTTTTACATTTGGCTTGCATGTGAATACCTTTGTCCTGTGACTTTATTAAAAAAAAACTAATTCAATTAACTTTCTACAATTGCGTGTAGTCTTTCTTATGGAACTGATACTTTCCTCTCTTCTAAATACCATGTGGACATTTATTTTTTCAATTACATCACTAGCTAAGAAAACGTCAGTGCTTGGACATTTTTTTATTTAAATAGATCGGGTTTCTTTTCATTGCTTGAACTTGAGAAACCCCACGAGGAAGTGCGAGGTTAGAGCTGTGTAAAAACAGTTAAAGCACCCCAGTCGGTCCCTTTTGCCGACTGACCGTTTAAAGGCGGTAACTGTCGGGTTTGCACTTTTTGTTTAATGACTCATCACATCTTTGTTCTTACTATTATATTTGCTTGTGAATATATTTGTCCTGTGCATTTTCAGATTGTGGTATATGTTGCAATGCTCATAGAACTTTATCATATTTCCTTATTGCATTGAATAGACCTTTATGAAGTGGCGCGGTTTCGATTTTTGACATGTTGAAAGAATCAAATCTGAGTGAGCGTCGGCTCCATGTAAGGGAGGCCCCGGGTTCGATCCCGTGGCGCGACATACCAAAGTCGTTAGAAATGGTACTGGTATAGCTCCCTTGCTAACGCTCTAGCAAAAATAAGGGTAGTTCCGCGACTGGTTGGCCCGGTGTCAGGATAATGTGACTGGGAGTGTGGTATCATGCAAGGTGTTCACGGCATGCTGTACACAATGGAGGCAGCACTATATCTGCTTCAAGTGAACACCGTCTCCAAATAACTGAAATACGGTCCGCAGGACAATAAACAAACTAACATATCTGGGTAAAATGATACATATTAGTGAAAGTAAAATATTGTTTTTCAGAATATAAATAATTTGTTGACCAAATGTTTAGGCCAGGTTTGCAGTTCCCTTTAAACTCGCGGTTCCCTTTAAAGTCAATTATAAAACTGTTTCTACTATTTACCCGTTCTTGGGCATTATCAATCTGCAGCAGATCCCCGCCGTGCACCTGGCAGATACGTCTGGCGTCGTCCCACGACTGTCTGTCTTGCCCGAAGAAGCGGTAACACTTGCTGCCAGGGCTCGACGTGAAGCCAGTCCAATGAAGAGGGCACGACTGCGCAGCCACTGGTTACCGGCAAAACATCAGGAAAAGTAATTAGATGTTGTGCAATGGATATTCTTGCTGACCATATAGACAAATTAATGTACTGGAAGATAATGGAACACTGAATTAATCATTTTACCCTCTAGTGTGTCTTTTTATAAATGTTTGAACAAAACGGTATACCTTATTTTCATCATTAATATATTTCTCAATGGATATATGATAAATATGTGAATGATAATTACATTGTATTGTATATAATTGGATGTAAAAGTTTTAATTTCGCAAATAACGTTAGTACTTTATTTCCTCAACAGTGAGTCTAAGGCAATGAAGCCTTGCAATCCTCACTTTTGCAAAAATATCACATATTTGGATTGATAAACGATATTACGAGAGACTAGACGCAACCGGGTACAAAGGCTGAGAATATATATATATATATTTGGTGCTCACCAACTGGAGCAAGTTCAGCCAACCATATCACAAAACCGAACGAGAATGGCAGGAAAACTATACATTCTTAGAGTATTCGATGAGTAAAGAACAACAGACGAAAATACGGAGAACGGTAATAGGAAATGGCACAGTTTATGGGCGATTCATTCCTTTTTGTGTTCGTTTTTTTTTTTGTAAAACCAACACGCTTATAATTAAACCAATCACTACGCCAAAAACACGCACACAAGTATATGTAAACATGACAGAAAGTAAGAACTGAGCCTGGTTTGGGGAGCTCTCCAACCTCGCACTTCCTGAAAGGATTTCTCAAAGACCTACAGTGTAAATAAAAAAAATCTCATCAAACTAAAAAAACTCAAGTAAGCACGTGTGTCAAAAGTTAATAACAGAGCAAAGAATACAATCTATAAACAACATAAATCTAACAATGAACACTCAAAATATAAGAACATGTAATATGCACAGCGGATAACGGCATTGAACAACAAAAATATTATCAAAATGTTAAAAAAACATCTCAATTTATGTAACAAAATGTAATATTGAGAAGTGGTGATATGTAAAGAGATCCAAAAACTTATAAGCCGACGATTTAGCAGCCACTGGGTTGTTAAATAATAAAAGAAAGCAATATCCCGAAGTTATACCTACTGCTCAAGTTGTCTTACCTATATAAGGCACGACTGGGGAGATTGAGAGACAGAAATGCAACAGTGGCTGTCCGAACTTTGGCTTTTTAGCCGTTTTCATGTAGACCTCACCAACTGTCCAACCATCGTGTTATTTAAAAACAATGCAAGTGCTTGATTGTAGAAGCGGCAATTGCAAGTAAAGAGGTATAATAAGGGATTCCAGGGTGGTAACCATCGGCCATTTTTGTTTCTGATATTCGTGTAGTTTAAACGATGTGATAATAAAAATCAATGACGCAAAGGTACAATCAAAAGGCATCGAATTATTGCCAAAAGGTAAGATACATTGTGGGTAAACTGACATTTAACCTGAAGGGGTAGTCCCCTGATTGTAGAACTAACAGTAAAAGGAAAGTATGAATTTATATTTTCTTGGCCAAATTGCGTTTAGAGGAAAGAGATAAAATTATTGTTTCTCGACATTTTTTGAGACAAACGTTTTGAAGTCGTTGGGACCCTTGTTCTCTTTAATGTCGCGTTTAACATTTCTTAATGTATCCTTATAGGCATCCATGGCCTAGTAGACAGTCAGCAATTTGTAACTGGGTTATGTTTTCCCATCACATTTAGAGATGGACGTTGCTATAATGATTATACTTGTGTGGTGCTATGGTTTTTTACAAATGTACCTACTAGTTGTATCCTGCAAAAAAATGGTAGGTACATTTCATTTTTTGTTTGTTTGAATGTAATATTATGTATTTGCAGCATGCATGTTGTAATACCATATCGAGAGACCCGTCCTTTTAGCAAATGAATCAACCCACTGTGAAAATACATGTATGTATATAGAGTGCATCTTATGATAGATATATTTAAAAAGATTGTGTGTTACCGATACCCCAGCATAGATACCATATGCGCTATCATATAAGTTATCTACTGTGTTTGGTTACTGTCAACATTCGGTGTCTGGATCGACCAGCCCTTACTGTCGACCATCTGGCCAGGGAACAAGTGGGACTTGGATAGTACTATTTCTATGTTTATCTATATATGTTAGCGCTTTTAATGGGGCTTTAAGCGCAAATTCCAAACATTGACCAGGAAAGAACCCATAAATACTAAAAAAAATTGTTGTTTCATTTGTTTATTAACTACTTATACATAATATAGCTACTATCTGAGCGTCCCTATATCGTATTTACTTAAATTGGTATAATTTAAGTATCTAACATCGAACGGAACCTTAAACACACGTTTATACAAACTGTTTTTAAACGTTGTGAGCAATAGCAATGCGCTGAATTGGTGATACTCAGATTGAAGAGTGTTTTTTGAAGTAACGACACTCTTAAAAAACAAAGCGTTACGTTATTTTCCATCAAATTGTGACTGTATATGCATTTACTACACGGTGCAGTTGCAAAATATTATTTATTATTTAAATGGACATATCTAGCAAATAACGACTGATTGGTGGTGCCTAGTGGTTGCATCCTCCTATTTTAGTCAGCATTATGTGGAATCTTTTATCCATATATGTATTCATAACATAAAAACTAATGTTAAGTTTGTTCGCTATGCCAGGCTTTTCTTGAACATATGGCTGTTAAGCGTTATATTTTCGATTGATGCGGAATTAAATGGTGTGTTTTTGTTGATCAAGCAAGTACTTTCCAGAAAAGCACGTTAGGTCTTTCTTTTGTCATGTACCTTTCTCCATCATATTTACTATGCATTACGAATGTGTTGATTTTCACAAGGACGGGGTTGCGCTTGTTTAATGCACCTGGAGAGTAACAATCAGGAGGGGCAGTAACTTTGGACGTGGTAACTTGTCCCTTGTGATTGGCAGTCTTTTAGTGTGTGTTTTTTTTCTTTTCATCGCATTGATGTGCATACGTGGCTTCAGTACCAGCAATGCCGAGGCACATCTTTTAACGTCAGGCACTGTGCAGCGACGAGGCTCTACGCTAAACCTAAACTACGGTACCTAAAAGCCAAAGTTCACTTTTTGCTTACAGTCGAGAAATATTTTAGTCTGTCAAAGAATCTCATGCGGCCTCCATTATACCAATTTCCTGAGCATAGAAAACCACCGATTAATGACAAGAACGTAATTTTTACTTTTTATATTTTATTTGGACATGCTGTCTTGTTGCCGAAATTTATCCGGTTTGTCGTCGCGGTTGAATCTGGTTACACTAAGCAGCCTCTGGGACAAGCTTTAGCTGAGCATCAAGTAACAATAATAATTCCGCTAATCCTGGTAAGATATAAAGCTGCACCATAGAAGTACTTGCGTTTTGTTTCTTCGTAAAGCTAGAGAAGGACTTATCATGTTTCCGACAGATCGTTTTGATTGAGATACGTCTTGGGACTCTATGCTGACATGAACCGCCAGCAAGTCTCTAGCAGACACGTCACCTAGACAACGAGTTCTCAGATGGCAGGCGGACGGGGGTGGGGTGTATTTGACATTTTCTTTAGTGGAACACCATCCCCTCTTGCCATGACAAATAGTATCAGGTAGGAGCTGCAGAATAGCAACTAAAAAGTTGAAAATCTGTGTTAGAAATGTTATCGGTTCCCGGTCTTCTCCTTAGGATAATTTCTCGAGCAGCTTACTTGGGATGTACATGTGTTGCTAAAAGGAATCGTCACTTTAAAGCCTCGACTAAAATTGCTAAGTGCGGATGAAGGGGTGGGGTCGTTGCGTTGGAGTTCAATCTTGAAGGTTAACTGACTTTTCTAATCTAAATAAACTCGTGAATGTTAATTTACCACAGTGTGTATATTGGCAATATTAAATCTAGATAATTATTATCTGATCAATGTTTGTCTTATGGAGACACGTCTCTAATACGTACAGGTGAGAAACTGGGTGGTCACTACGGAATGATATCCTTCATCATTGTTTATGGCAGATACATAAATGAAAATAAGAATCAAAATCTTGATCTCTTGTTTTACTTGAAGTATGGATTACGCCCGTATATTATTACTTGAAATATTGATCGTTAAGACATCTTCGTTAAGGATAAAAAAGAATTGCAGAACTAGTTAGCGTGTGATATAAAGCCATTATCCTGAGCAGAGTTATCGTTCCATACTTCTATATATACAACTGCACCAGTCTCACGGCAATAGATTTCCAGAATTTGACGTGTCAAAGAAAAATATGTTTATGTGTTCTGGCTTCATGTATATGGTGTTTAAATTAAGTATACTTTGGTTGGGTATGAAAACCTCTGATTACATGAATAGTTTAACTATAGCTATGAAATTATGTACAATGGACAACAGAAAATTTAAAATATACACTTGTATGTATGAAACTATTTTATAAACTAAATGAATACCTGGCGTAATTTTATTTAACGATATTAAATAATTTAAATTATCTCACATATATTCCACAAAGTTAGCTTTATTGTATAGCCAATTTCAATTATTTAATTTCTAACCAACGTTTAACCTGGCGTTATGCTGATTCGCCTGGCCAGCAAAATTAGCCGTGACTAAGGCAGTAATAATGAACCTACTTAGAAAGAGAGTGATAAAACTTTTTTAAAAAGCGTGATAATCTGTTTTAGTGTATATATATATATATATAAACTTTTCAACGTTTGTACCTTTTTACGTCGTTATTTACAAGTAGTTATTTAACACTATCAGTAAGTTGGCGTTTTGTAAAAGTATGTCTACATTTATTATCTTTATCAACTGCACGAGGAGACATGAGACGGCATGTAAGCAATGTATTGCGATCAGCCCGATGTTACCATAAGTTGAGATAATACATTGATAATACATGTAACTTTTGTTCACACTAAGATAGAGAAAGATTATCAAACTCCACCATTGTGCGCATTTTTGTTAATTTAATGTTCACTGGTATAGCCTTCTATAAGCACTTGAAGTACAAAATTTAAAATAAATAAATAAATTTAAAAAGAACTCGCCAAAATGCAATATCCACAAGGGGGTGGGGGGGGGGGGGGGGTAAAAAAGGAAATATTATTTGATAGATATTAAAATACCTTGCCAAAGACGATGAGTTCAATTACAGCCCAGGGCGAGATATGTCAAGCGCTGTCTAATGCGACAAAAAAATGTCAACTTATTTGGAACTGGGGCTGTGGGTTAAAACTGTGTAAAGTCAACGGTGATTTTTTTTTTCTTTTCTTTTTTTTCACTTTGACAATAATGTCTGTACCTCAAAAAGTTAGAAGTGTTGAACCTTCAAAACTTAATGTTAAAATAACTTATACTTGGCAAGAGCAACAATTTGTGTTTATGAGCAGAAGATATCAGTAAATGTTAATAATAAAATGGATCACAGCCTTTTTTTAACATCAGGAGTCCTATTAGGGTAATATCAGTCTTACATATGCAAAGGACAATTTATAACATATTTCAACTAGTGAGACAAAAATATAATTAATTTATACAATCCCATTTCCAATTTTCGGTGTATTGTATTTATGTTGCTTAGAATTAAAAACAACCACAATAATAATATACTCTTTAAGTAAATTGAAACTTGATTGTAAAACAACGTACATAATATTTCTAGATATTTCTGTTAATAAATGTCGACAAGTCGCTGGAACGCAACTTCATCCTAATTTATATTTTTACAACAAAAACATGCATTTTGTATAACTGAATCCTAATGTAAGATTATTTTTGGCTCTGAACGTGTATCGACAATGATTTAATATTATCATATCCATACAAAGATAGGCGTGAACTTTAAACTTTAGTTTGACTTGTAAGTTGTCAGCAATTGTGATATTTCCATATAAACTAGTTACACTTCTCTCGTTTCATATTATCTACAGTCGTATTCATGTTTATAAGTTCGACTTTAATTAATTACATTGTTCTCTTGTATTTTGTTTTCACATAAAGCCCCTTCCTCGAGAGCTGTAGTTACCATGCTCTTTACATAAATAATTAAAGCTATGTAAGATAATACTAATGCCGTACCTGAAGCCAAGAAGCCGAGCAGGACACACAACTCTCTAACGCCCATTGCAATGCTGAGATTTCGTCTCGGATTTTGTTTCAAAGCAAGGAATGAAATCACAATTCATTTATTATTGATTGGCTTCACAAATGCCCAAGCAAAAACTCCTTCTTTGCCGTAATGCACCTAAATTGACTTCAAAATACCTATTTAATCTGGATATTAAAACACAGACACAACCGAATACAATTATTGCGCACGCACCGAGAGTGTGACCGTGAACTGTCCAACTTTAATCAATGTCCTGGACCCGTCTAAGTTCAAATCTCAACAAAAGTACATTGCGGACACACTGCACTAAATGCAACAACCTTGTTAATCGGGAAATGGTCAGTATGGCCGGATAACGTTTGATGTTCTTTTATTATCAAAATCATTTGCTAATCATTTTTTCTTACCTACCTATGAGATATATTGGATGTTTATCTTAAATAAAAACTGATCGAACACATGCCTGCATGGATGAGTGCTGAAAAATATACCACATTAATTTTATTTAAATATATTTTGAAGCTTCAGTGTATTTTTTTAGTCTCCATGGTTATATGAACTTGAACACCAGTCAGAAAGCAATTCTTTCTCTGTGTGAAATGCCAGAATTCGATCAGCCAGTGATTTATTTAACTGCGCAAACCTCAAGCATATTCAATAAGCATATTCAATAAAGTTTTCTTTATTATTATTTTTTCAGGAAAATTAAATTAACTGCAGTAGTTTTAGTGAAGTGTAGCCGGATTTGTAAACCAGGGAAGGTAACCGTCAACCCACCCTTTAACCCGCTATATATGTATATACCAGTCCGCGGCTGACCTAGAGATGCGCGTATATACCCGTTCAGCGTCTTTATCTCACCGGCTTGTAGGGTGCGAACTCCAGATTACTGTTGTACATGACTTACATACTACAATACACGTATTTAATATTAACTTACAGTTAATAATGATATCTGTATAAACTGCACGGACCCAGATCATCCACATCAGGTTGAGAACACTCTGATCAAGATCTGCTAACTTTTAGTCGCGTCTTTGAAGTCGTCTAGTTTATGGTTATCAACACTGTCGCATATGAGCCGATCCACATTATTTACAAATAATGGCTCAAGAAGAGCAGATACAATGTTTACAAATTAAAAAAAAAGTTTTGTTTGCAAACAATTGGCAGGGAAGTGTCCGTATTTCTGACCGGGTTTTATAATTCTAGAATATAAAATACATGTAATCAGTTAATATTATTATATTTATCATACGGCAAAGTAAATTTGATTTAGCGACACATTTTCTACATTAGACACTTTGATAAAGTATTCATAACAAAACGTAAATCGGAGAACTGGTCATATTTTTACAGCGAGTTGTCCGATTTGTATTTTCGTTTTTATTTACTTATTTTTCAAATAATTCGCAAAAATAACAAAAAAGCTTTCAGACATGCCTAAAACTGAAGAATTTCCCGTTTACGTAATAATACTTAACCGTATTGTAACATATAGGGCAATTTGACATTTCACATCAGCCGTTGATTTGGACAGCCGTGGTTGTAGAACAAGTTAACATAATCAATGCGCAATATTTTTTGGTAAGCAAGTAAAGAAAACAAGTCAAACGTCTGAATATAATTAAATCTGTAAAAGTGATCTCAAGGAACATGCGGAAATGTATATTTTAACAGTATTAGGCTGCCTTCAATGTGTATAGCATGCCATGAACACCTGGCATGATACCACACCCAGTCACATTATCCTGACACCTTGACAACCAGTAACTAATCTTATATTTGCTTGAGCGTTAGCAAGGGAGTTATTCCACTACCATTTGTAACGACTTTGGTATGTCGCGGCCCGGGATCGAACCCAGGGCCTCCCTTACCTGCAGCCGACGTTCTACCGATTGCGCTAACAGGTCCTGTGAAGATTATATGGGTTCAAACAAAGTTTGTGAGGCATTATCTGTAACAGTACTGTTAGGAATTGATTGAGATTTTTTGTTACTTTATAACCCCAACTTTGAAAAAAATCCGTTTAATAGATATCACACTATCAGTGTGTGGTGTTTGGAATTTCTACCCATGAGAGTAGCTTTGATATTCATTCAGGCTGATAGTGCAAGCATTTGTAAGTAGGTCGAAAGAGAAGTAAGACAGCTTCGTCAAAAAACGTTGAAGCTAAACTTCAAAAGACAGAATAATTTGAAATAAATGACATCTAGTAACGGGTTAGCGACTCTCTTGTCTGTTGTTTGGTCGGTGTATTATCTACGGGCGTCTTTATGAAGTTGAAGAGTCGGGACAAGCATATTTTCGGTAATTATTTACCCATGACATACGAGTATGACCTTCATGTATTCGCTATTAATCTGGTTCTTGTGTGCGACACTTACCTAAAAAGGGTGTTGTTAAGCCCAGATGTACATTTTTAACCTCAAACCCTAACCAACCCCGCAATAACCACATGACCAAAGCAACCCTTAAAGAACACACTATAAACACATCAAAGCGGGTTTGTTATGGCGGGCGACCGAACAGACCGACGGACAAAGTATTTACTACATTGTCCAACTCACTACCCTAGGGTAGCAGTGGCATGACAATGTTTTTGTCAAGTCAATGATCCGCATTAAACCAGAGTATCACTAGTGAAAACTTTGCTCGGTGTCGGTTATTTGATTTTAGAAAAAAAGCTTGTAGTGCAAAAGCTAACACATGCTAATACTTATTATTTAAGCATAATTGACATTATGGTTAAAATCGTCTGTTGGTTTTTCCCAATATCCTGTAAAGAAATGTTTATTTTAAATGTAAAATGAGTCTGTATCATATGGGAAAAAGGCAGGTCCGACGACAAAACAAGCAAAACTTGAGTTTATTTGGTCTACTGTGCATTTTATGTGAAACAATACAAATAAATATTTGGTTTCCTGTGCTTTTATCTTAGTGTCAAGGAGCGAAAGTGCAAATCACTATTACAAATCCTCCTCTAAATACTTGTCACATATCTTCTAAGGCGTCTTCAGTATGGACGGCTAGCTTAGCATACAAGCAATTAACGGGTCGTGAAAGCGGTGAAATGATAAAATGCCCCAAATTTTGAATGCTCATAACTATGAAGTCTTTTGTCCGACTCTTCTAAAACTTTCCAAAATTATGTATACATTCTATAAGAACAGAATGGCAAAATATAAACGTGAAAAATTACCTAGAAATACGTTTTCTTTTCTTAGAAATTTTTTTTTCAGTCATTTTGTGGGGGCAAAAGTTCATCTTCACAGCAAAGCTTATATAAAACAACATTTAGCAGAATGATTAAATACACCCTAATGGAGGTAGTATGGAGCTTAAAATTTTGATTACCTTAACCGTGTTTGATAAATCTATCACCATAGTTTTCAATGTCAAAAAAGTAGTCCCTCTTTGAAACAGAAAGTACATGTGTTTTCACTTGATTTTTAAAGTGTGTTTTTATGCATGTTCTAAACACTCACTATGAAAATTAAGTGAGCTTCTACGTTGAAAATTGTTTGAACAAACTTATGTTACAATAAAATTGTGTCTATAAACATATTTCCTGGGCTAAACTGCTCATAACAAAAAATGGTAGTTTTATCAATATTCATCAAATTTCACTTTTTTGTGAAGTAATCTTAATAAATTATGATATAATATGTTATAACATTGGTTTTGATGTATGGCATGAATATTTATATGAAAAAATAATGAACTTTGAAAATTAAAATTTTATGAAATGTGTCGCTTAAGCGACCCCTTAACGAAGCGAAATATTGAACGTCTACTAATACCTTTACCTGTTTGGATCACAACACAAGGTGCACGTGAACAGAATGGCTTTTATGACTTAGAATATAACACAGTTTTAGCCTTTACTCTGCATGTTAGTAGTGAATTGTTGTTAACAGGAAAGCACCATTTAGGAAGGTGAATTACAAAGCGTCCTAATATCACTACATGTATTCATCAATTGTAATTCGTGTAACTAGTATGGCATAAAATCCTTTATTTATTATGGTATATATACATTATTTTTGGCATTGGGGCATATTAATCGTTGCATTTCTATACTATTCCTTTACATAAGCGAAAAAAAGAAAAAGAAAATATCGTATAGTGTAATAAGCTACATAAATACTTCGTGAATGTTCGTAATTATGCTTATATCAAAAATTAAAAAAAAAAAGTCACTACGTATTTGGTTGAGATACCAATTAAACACACCTGCATTGATATTATGTGTACTGGGCGTGTGCATGTATTTGTTCTATGACTTGTATGTGTATTCTTTTTCTAAAACAATGGGCACTTACGTTGCCTCAATGAACATGGGACACGTTATGTCCATGTTTCCGGCTGCATGTCTCTGCCACCACAGTCCAGGATTGGTTGATTTACACAACTCGAATTGCAATAGTTATGAAAAAGCAGGATGTTTTTCCTACTAGTAGTATTTATTACAAGCATATGAAATAGGTTTGGAATGACCGTCATTCTCTTTTTGTTATTTGTGTCTATGTTATAAGTTATATCAATGTTGTCGTTATATCAATGTTGTCGTTATAACAATTATTTCAATGTTGTGGTTGTATCAGGGTCGTAATATCAGCGTAGTCGTTATATCAACGTTGTCTTTATATCAACGTTGTCGTTATATAAACGTAGTCGTTAGATTAACGCTGGTGCTATATCAACGCTGTCGCTATATGAATGTTGTCGCATTTTTTACGTTGTCGTTATACCAACGTTGTCGTTATATTAACGTTGTCGTTATATCAATGTTGTCGTTATATCAATGTTGTCGTTATCAATGTTGTCGTTATATCATTGTTGTCGTTATACCAACATTGTCGTTATATTAATTTTGTCGTTATAACAATGTTGTTGTTATACAAACGTTGTTGTTATACCAATGTTGTCATTATATCACTGTTGTCGTTACATCAACGTTGTCGTTATATCAATGTTGTCGTTCTAACAACATTGTCATTATATTAACGTTGTCGTTATATCAATGTTGTCGTTATACCAACATTGTCGTTATATCAACGTTGTCGTTATATCAATGTTGTCATTCTAACAACATTGTCATTATATAAACGTTGTCGTTATATCAATGTTGTCGTTCTAACAACAGTGTCATTATATTAACGTTGTCGATATATCAACGTTGTCGTTATATCAATGTCGTTATAACAACGTTGTCATTATATTAACGTTGTCGTTATATCAATGTTGTCGTAATATCAACGCTGTTGTGATACTAATGTTGTCGTTATATCAACATTGCCGTTATATCAACGTTGTCGTTATATCAACATTGTCGTTAATATCAATGTTGCTTTATCAATGTTGTCGTTATATCAACGTTGTCGTTATACCAATGTTGTCATTATATGGACGTTGTTCTTATATAAACGTTGTTATATCAGCGCTGTCGTTATATCAACGGTGTCGTTATATCAATGATGTCTTATAACAACGTTGTCATAAGCATGTTAAATAAAAGAATACGATAGAAAATTGGAAACCATAAAACTATCATGATGTTATTGGTTCAATGCAGTCCTTAAATGTTGGAAGAACTTATAACAAATCAACGTTTGTTTATTTAATTTCATAATTACTTTGGACTTTGAATGAATGGTTGAATTAGTGCACTATTATCATGACCAGGCAACACTTTATATCACATTATTTGGTCGAGAATCCAGACAGTTTTTAGGGAATTAAAAACAATTTTGCTCCAAGACTACACTTGAAAAATGTTAAGAAGAAACTTTGTATTAAACACTTGTGGACTGCTGTTTAAACACATATCAAACTCAGATGGGGGCATCAGACTGTAACTTACTTCTACCAGCTTCCTAACCAGCTGTAAATTTTGTAGCACTTATAGTATTATCATTAGAGTATAAGCAGGAATAGAAGGTGGCCACTCCAAGTTCAAAACGGATGCAAAAATGTAAGAAATACTGGCAAATATTCACCTTTAAATTAAAGATAATTTATTGTATTTTTATTTAAAAACAACCTTGTATAAAATATTGGAAATGACACATTATGTACAAAACAATTAGTTAATATATATATATATATATATATATATATATATATATATATATATATATATATATATATATATATATATATATATATATATATATATATATATATATATATATATATATTAGGGATGTAAATCGAATCCCAAAACGATATTCGAATATTCGTAACGTGTATTCGAATCATATTCGAATATTCGGAACGAATTTATATCATAATGGCACATAACATGGTAATTTTCCATTACATTCAATGTGTTTTATACATTGTAAAAAAAAATTCTGGCCACTATTTACATTGCTAGTCTTACTTAATGCAGAAGCGGCGGTAGATTTATGATTTTAGCATAGCATTTAATTTTAAAACGATAATTTCTTCTTTTTGAAATACAAACGGCAATAATATCAATCCGCCATTATCCTGTTTATAGTGAATGACCAGACGGGGTGTTTCCTTACTTGGTCAGCGGTAATTTGCAAGAAAATACTGTCAGTGAAATATGCCAGTAAATGCGTAAACAATGTCATTGTTACTCAACAATTATTATTATTATTATTTAACTCTTATAAAAACTATACAGTAACCAATCAATGTTAAGATGACCTGCAAAGTCCCGTATAATATATACATTATTAATAAGTCACCTTAAACTTGGGTGTCTTTTTGTTACGTTTTGTACTTTGTGTAATAACCTTTACAATTTAAAGGCTTTTTGCGTACTTAATTACATATTTGTATTAACATATGACGTATAAAAAGGGATACTTAAGCCCCTTTTAATGTCAACATATCGATTTAATAAAACCATATCATAATTTTATTTGATGAAAGTGTAGAACAATGCAAAATAGCTAACAATTTTAATATTTTACTCTACTTACCGCAAACAATGTATAACAACAAACAGTCAATTATGTTTTGTGAACTAATCTTATAAAATACATTAATGATTAAAGGACAAAATGCGGGTGATACTGGATTGACTGTAAGACAATTAGCAAAACCACGAAGGTTTTTTGAAGGGAAATCGCTCAAGTGTACAGTCAATTAACGGTCTTGATTGGTTGGTTGTCGGATTGATGTTTAATTGTGATTGGCTGATATCGCTAAGGGCGTTAATCCGAAGCCATAGCATGTCAATTAGAGACATTAAGTTACCAATACACAAGTGACAATTACGAACTTGCTCGCCTATGCCTATGGGTGAAATGCGAAGGTAAACAAAACCATTTGATGACGACAATTACTGTGATTGGCTAGTGTCAAGATTACCTAACTTTTGATAAATTGATGAAGTACCAACTAATATATATATATTATATATATTATACCTCATTTGCATACGCCCTTCTATATTTAATATGACGTCATCCAGTCCATAAATCACATATTGACCGGCTACCCGGTCCATAATTCTTATACAGACTGTTTATGACGTCATCCAGTTTGTTTGACTGTTTAAACGCGACTTTCACGACGTGCGAATTTTACGACAACACAAACAGACGATATTGTCAAACTGTCAAAATGTCTAAGTGATTCGCCTCTTTATCGGAGACAGATTTAGTTAAATTCAGCGAATCTAAGGATTCAAAAACACCAAAACCGCGACAAAACTGAAGCTCTTCCGAACATATTTAGCAGAGAAAAAAACAACACGATTCTTCCTTTGAAACCTACACGAACGAAATTCTAAACGTCCGGGTCTTTTGTCTAGTAGCATTTCCTATTTAATTTGATCAACAGAATTGGAATATTAAAAGAAAAGCATGATTTTTTGCTGCATCGCTTGAAAATAATAAAAAAAACGACTAGGGTTTGAGATATTTCACACACTGAACAAATACAATTATTATTTAAAAGCAAATCATACTAAAATGAAAGCAACAAAATGGATAAAAGGATTAAGATTCGGTATAATATAACAAATAAAACATGGCCTTGCGGGCAATATGCAAGTATACGGACTGGTTGGTCAGACCGAGGAGGGTATATGGCCCTCAGCTGCGCTTCGGGCCATATTCCTATTCCTTCCTCGGTCTGACCAACCAGTCCGTAAACTTGCATATTGCCCTCAAGGCCATGTATTATTTGTTAAATATATATATATATATATATATATATATATATATATATATATATATATATATATATATATGTATATATATATATATATATATATATATATATATATATATATATATATATATATATATATATATATATATATATAAAGAATGATTAAAATTGTAAGCTCGTGAGTTTTAAGTGTGTTAACTAAAAAAAACCTATGAGGAACATTTAAAAAGTATGTAGATTTACATTTTTGTTATTCAGAGAGAATGAGAGAATGAAGCAAAAACAGAGAACAGAAAATCGCGGTGACAAAAAATAACAGATGTCGTGATATTGTATAGGAATAAAATAACAAGTATGAAGTAGAGTGACAAAAACAGAAGGTGATTGCAATTAAAGTTTGTTTGACAGTGATTTAGTTGTGCTTTTCAAAAATAAAAGAAGTTCTGGTGGCCTATTATCAATAAGTATAGCCTTATCTAATGTATTTATTACACACTATCCCAACCGAAGCTGGGTAGATTCAGTGTTACGTAATTGCTGTAGCAAATTGCCGCAGCATTGAACTGAAATGTGTGTTTATTGTACTTTGGCAACTGTTTCCACAGCTATAAGGTGATGTGGAGGATGTGACTGGGTCTAAGTGGGAGGGGAGACAGAGAAAGAGCTGTGCGCGCTCAGGTGATTTCATGCTGTTAACCAGATGGATATGACCAACCCCCTCCATCTTAGAGCGAGCGCGATCACATATCGCTAGCGTCTTAAGTCGCTGGGAGACACAACGATCAACTAAAGAAATGTCTTTTCAATTTTCCTTCGAACTTAAGAAAAGTGAAATAAAAATTATAAAATATTCGGTTCCCAAAATCTTTATTCGACTAGCGACTTGATAATCGAATATTCGAATATTCGTTAACATCCCTAATATATATATATATATATATATATATATATATATATATATAGATATTTATATAGATATTTATATAGATATATAGATAGATAGATATACACATTGTCACATACACTTCATAACATGAGCACAAATAATGATAACACAACATGTAAAACACATCCAAAACTAAACATTCTGAAACTGTTTATGTCTTTTAACCAAGTTTTCAACAATTTTACTTTCTATCTCATTGCCTCTCTCCATTTCTGATTTATCCAGACGTA
Organism: Sinonovacula constricta; assembly: GCA_007844125.1. Taxonomy (NCBI): domain Eukaryota; kingdom Metazoa; phylum Mollusca; class Bivalvia; order Cardiida; family Solecurtidae; genus Sinonovacula; species Sinonovacula constricta. Next base: position 12,484,200 of record CM017560.1, on the reverse strand, counting down.
TCCACTCCTCTTCTGTGTTTGTTACCATGACAACTTCGTGTTTTCTGGTGTCAAGGACATTGCCAATGACAACCTGGTGCTGGTATTTGTCTAGGGCCTGGTGGGCTTTACCAATTAACAGGTCTGGGTCAGTCTCGAGCTAGAGAAACAAACTGTCTATTTAATACACAGGACAATATGTCTTTTATTGACATGTACACAATACATTATTGACATATACACAGATGATGGCAAAAGCAGGTATTTATAAGCATTGGTTTGGAAGTAAGAAGTACAATATAGGAGGCGGTTGTATTTTAAATAACAAAGTATCTTGACATAGTATGGAGTGCCTACAGCTGTAACAGCTGGAATTAATTCATGTATCAACATTTTGTCAAAAGTCACAATTGCTTAAAATCACATATATGCATTATTTAATTTTTTTGTGTGATATAGTTTGTCAAATGTTTATGAGTAATGTTTATATAAACTACTGATAATATGTCTGCATTTTTATGAAAAATCACCAAATTGAATTAAGCTAAATATAACTTAAAACTATAATGGGTGATTCTAATGCCAATACCTCAAGTATTCAAAACTGATTAAATTTGATGGTGATATATTTATAAATTTTTTCCAAACTGCTTGGTATCTGCAAATGTTTTTGTCTTTTATGTGTATAGGCGAGTGTTCTGCAGTATTATTCATCTCTTACTGCATGTATTTCATGTATGCAGTGTAGTAATAATAATTAACTGAAAATCATTTCAATTACATGACGAATGTTTTCTAACTCCTCAAAAGATGCCTTGCATTTAAATGATTCAAATGATTGATAGATAAAGAGGGTCTTAGTCCTGATTTTTGACATGGCCCCAACAAAAAGTTTCAACCTGAACTGGAATCAAATACTCTGAGTGTAAGGCCGAGATGTTGGTAACTGATGACCTGGCCACTGATGCCTGAAAAAAACGCATCTAGAGTTCAGTTTTCGCCATGGTAATAGTTGATGGTTACTAGTAGAGAGTGATAGGTTACCTTGAAGGAGACCACAAAAGCTGCCTTGGTCCAGTTCTTGACTAGGGATTCCATCATTTTGGGAACCACGTCCAGAGACAGCTGTAGGGGGCCTCCTGATGACTGGATCTTATGCTGCGGCTTTAACAGAGACAGTATATGTACAACTTCCATCTTATTGACTCAACACTTACTTTTCTAAATTTGTACATAACCAATGCAAATTCTAAACATAATTGTTACAGATAAACTGAGCAGCATTTTTCATTAATCCTAATCAGACAACTCCCAGCACATACAGATCTGGATCATCGTCGGCAACCACAGTATTTTCTTCCGTTACACTCCATACATACCGTGGGAAATTTGACTAGCAAAATCTCTTTTTCATGAATATGCATGAGGCAGGGGAGACCAATCTTCTTCCAATGAAATCGCATGTTACAATAAAATACTCTTCAATCTCAATGACGTCATACTGGGATTTTCTTACTAAAAATAGAAACCAACGCACATGTTTACTCATGGAGGTCGCCATTTTGAACGGTAAACCGAACCTTAGTCATAAAACGTAATTTCATTGGCTAGTTGTCCGTGGTGGTTTCCTTATGGCACCAATGAAACTGCCTCATTAATTATTCATGACTACGAGATTTTCTTAGCCAATTGTCCCACGGGTACATAACGCAGCATAGCGGAGTAATGTAACGGGGGGATAACCGACGATGGATCTGGATATAAGCCATTTGTTTTTGCCTAATCAATTTGTGCATAGCAGAATAACAGCTATGAACTGCTAGTGAATGTGAGGCCAGATAAATGATCATTTTTCAATTAAAAGGGGACATAACCCTTTCATGTTTAATTGCATGAAACATCTCCCTTGTGGGAGGTTCATTTTTATATGTTATGAAGTAAAATTATTGACTTGTTAATGTTTTTGCAAGTACATTAGACAACAACATGCCCATAGCTTCAAATAAGTTTTATCACATGAGCATAGGAAAACCACAACAGTAAAATACCCATTTTCAATGAAAGCCCTGTAAAAATTTCTTATGTATGAGCATAAGTATTTAATGTATAGACAAGGGAGACAAATTACAAATTTATTGAGAAAAAATAAATAAACAGGGAGTTATTTACCATTTTATCTTTTGGAATGTAGAAGTCTGAGACGGCAGCTGCCAAGTACAGCATGGCCTGAGATCCCAATGGGTCAAGGGCCAGGGCACATGCCTGTAACAGGTGAAGGTATTCTACCAGGGTTGTAAACTCAACCCTCAGTAACCTCCCTTCTCGTTGAGCTGACTGATATTTCTTCACAACTGATACCAGCGTGTCTTGTTGGTCAGCATTTACTGTAAACACACATAGTAAGATACAGACCTCTTAGAATATCTAGCTTTACAACTTTCAGGCTGTACATTTGTAGTTTTCTATATTTGTCATTCAACAAATGTGTTTTCTGACACTTTTAAATGGAACATTAAACTGTAGACATTGTGGGCAATTTTTCATGATGTAATGGACATTCCTAGCTGAACATTAACAGGTGGTCATGTGTGTGTTTGTTGGTATCACCCATGGAACAAGTTAAACAAAGAAATGCAGAAGTGACAGCAGTAATTTTGCATAGGTGTATTTTTGTGACACTATCGCTGTTTAGCTTTTTAAAATACCCGGTTTCAGTTAAAAAAAAAGCACAATATAAATGTTATTGTTTTTTGCAACAGACTTGTCAATTTTAAATTTCCAACACATTTATTATTGTTTTATGTGAATTTCTAGCCAATACTGGTATAATAATTCTTTAAGCTGTAAGGGTATATCAGAATATTTGCGATACTGAGAGGAGTCAATACTGTACTGTGATACATAGTGGCTGTACCAGTGTTTGGCAATATTTTGTATAATTTGGCTTCTGCCATCATTTTGTGCATCAAAAGTCAAAGATGCACGTGTTAATGAAATGCGATCGCTAATTACTGACTGAAAATGTAGTATGAAGGGGAGTTAATTCTAACAGCCCAGAAAATGTGGCCTACACAATTTGCATTTGCAGTATTCGTAACAATAAGAGTTTTAAATAGGATTTTGACTTTATCTGCACAATTTAATTTCTCGATTTAAGAAAAACAAAAAATATTATACAGAAACATACAATTCATGGGACATATAATTTACTGAAATGGAAATATATTTTTCTGAGAAAGTGCTTTGCAGAATACTTACAACAATATTATTATCTATTATTCAGCAATTTAATCGAACAATACTGTTGCATTTTGTAAACAATATTTCCCTTGGCTGAAGGACGACAGACCAACAAGAGAAATTGTTGAGTCGCATTACGTGGACGTTTAATGCGCCTGTAAGATATGGTTGAGGCCCCAAAAAACGAAATACACTCGTATATCGTCATCACCAAAAATCAATGGGAGCATCACACTACACTGTTGTGAAGTTTTACAGATAATTTGCTGTTTGACTGTTTGTACTTTATGACTTCCTAGTTGTATTACTTACATTCTTGTTTCTGTGTTTACCTGTTGTGAAGCTTATAAAGCTATGCCATTTTTTACTCAGGTATTGGTTGTTCATTTTGCGCATTATACTGAGTGCAATAGGGCCTTATAATAGTTTTTTCAAATATAGCAATATATTGTGGTACGTACTGCAATACACTCTTTCTGAATTGCAATACAACATGGTATACATCAAGCATATTGTGACAGTATTATTAATTACCATTAAACTCAGTACCAAAAGAATCCTGTTCTGTGCGGCAAACAGAACTTGTTCATTTCAATGGAAACAACTCTGGTTATAAACATGTCTTTGTTTTTATTCGTTCAATCGACTGTGAAATGTAGCATTTTGGAAGGTAATTAACTACTGAAGATCGTGACAATTAGGTATTGTGTCACATATATGAACACTTTTAAGAAAATATTTTTGTAGGTACCTATATTTTGGTTGGATTTGCTCTTTTTGTTAAAAGACTCATCACAGATTTGTTCCTACTTTTACATTTGGCTTGCATGTGACTACGTTTTTCTGGTGCCTTTTCAGGGTTTGATATATTTCAATGCCTATAGGACTTTGTCATATATTTTTATTGGGACAAGAAAAAAATATTTATTTTGCGCAATGTATTTATTTTCAATTTATTATTGCAAATACATAGAATATGGCACATTGAAAAGGAGATATTATTAAATAAGGAAATATGAAAAAAGTTCTATGAGTTTGCAACATGTACAAAAATTTGACAAAGGTTCTTGACAAAGGTATTTCACAAAAAAGCTAATGTAGAAATTAGAACAAATCTGTGATCAAGTCATTGAACAAATAGTGCAAACCAAACATTTACCATCTTGGAGCCTTTTTGGTATTAAAAACAGAATGCATAAAATATGAGAAAATGACTCATTGGTTACTAATGTCAAGAATACATGTTCCCGTAATCTTTATGAATTACATTTTAGTGACCAAACTAAACTGGAAGATAAAGTAAAGGTATGTCATGTGCAATTTTGTCATCATCACTGTATATTGAATATACAGACAGACATTGAGAATACAGCGTGCCAGCAGAGTAGTGATACAGGATAAATGACATATTCACCTTGCAGTCTCTCTTGGCCCCCTTCTATGATGAGATCTAGAATGTCCAACAGATGGCGCTGTGGTAGATGCCGGGTGAATGGCTCCAATGAGCGTGCCCTGTGTAGGAAGATTACAGCATAACCATGCTCCAAGAAATATCTTGCTTCCCATTCAAGGAAAAAAGTTTGAACAAAACAGTGTACTAAAGGATTACAGACATTGTATGATTTAGGGTTTGCAAAGATTATGATACATGTCAAAATGTATAATTATATACATGTATCTCGCCTCCTTGAAAAAAATACACAGCATGTAACTTTCATACACCCTCTGTTACTGTAATAGCCTAAAATGGCACAACATTTTTATTTACAGTTAATATTTTCAATTAAACAACATTATGTCTCTGGTATTTGATGAACCCCTTATTATAAAAGCTTGAAGGATGTATTTATCATGTTTTGGGATTAGCCAGCATTTTTGCCGATACTGCGCAGCGACATTTCATTATATATCATTATAGCACAGGGGCACTTATGAGGTGCCCAAGGACTGAACCCGGCCGGTCCATTATACTGACACCGACAAGTCAGGCGTAATGCTGTCCCCTTAGCCCTGAGCATTAGGAGGGAAGCCCCTAATACCAACTTTAAAGTCTTTAGTTTGACCCGGCCGGGATTCGAACCCACGACCTCCCGATCCGCAAGCCGACGCTCTACCAACTGAGCTATTGCGGCCGGTCATGTTTTGGTAAAACCTCTATCTTAGGCTTTGCAATGTCTGATCAGAACCTAACCTCTATGCTGTTTAAACTATTTATACATCTTGCTACCTTTGTATGCTTTTGTAAGCAAAAAAACTCGCATGTGAGGGTAATTCACACAGAAGACTGGCCATTGGTCAAAGGATACTCAGCGGAGGCAGATCCTCTGGTCCCAATGCTGAAGTTGTCAATAAAACGAACAGTATTCCCTTCCAATGGTACAGTTGTCCCACCCGACTGAAATGAGATTAAACAAAATTAGAAATTGTTAAAACCTGTTAAATTGTGGAAAAATTTTGATTATATTTCAAACAATAACTCAGCCCCTACTTCCGAGGTTTTGCTTGGCGCCAAGAAGGAAAATTAGAGCTCCCAGAGCGGGAAACAAAAGCTCTCAGAGAGAGAAACTTAAGCTCGCAGAGAGGGGAAACTAAAGCTCTCAGAGAGGGAAACTAAAGATCTCAGAGAGGGAAACTAAAGCTGACAGTTATGGTTCTTGTAGAGTGCACTTCTCATTGTGATCTATCTACCTATGAAGTTTCATGTTGACAACTCTCACAATTTGTATGTTATGCTCCAGACAACATTATGGTGGATGAAGGAACGAAGGGACGGAGGAACATATGGGACAGACAGATTGAGGAAGTGGCAACTATATGCTCGCCTTTCGGGGAGCAAAAAAGCATTTAATTTCATGTTTTGAGCTCAAGTCAGGGAGTGTGTAAATGTCAACTCCAGACTCACGGCTCCATGGCCCCACAATGTACAATTAATAGTAATTAAACTGCCACTTTAACTATGTATGTGTTTACATTTGCAAGAGTTTATAAATTACAAAAAAGGTAATATTTTTTTCTTTCAGAATAAAAATTGTATAAACCCTATATAGCCAGAAAAGGCATTTAAATGCAAGTTATATTGCACTGAACATCAAAGCTATATATTTGCAGATTCTTGTTAGTTCTTCACCACTAAAAAATATTATATGCTTTTAAAATATAGCTACACTGGTCTTGCTCAGATAAAGCAAAATTAATGAGGTTATAACTTTACTACTTTTTTCTCTTATCAAGGCTAAAGGATGCCATTGGCTACACGTATATAGCACACACAATTTTGGATAGACAGAAATTTGTTTATGAAAGACAAAGAAAAATGTAAGAAAAACTACAGAACCACATTTCAAAATCTGTATACCTTGACATTGGAAAGTTTCTGACCAGGTATAACTTCTGTAAATATTTCTGGTCAGATCCAGAAATGTGGGCAAGAAAACCAGAAACCGAATTGTTTACAGTTGTTGCAAATTTTAAAAAAAATCTGCTTAGACAAGCAGTTTGTGTTGCACTCTTAAGACTGGTTTTGATGTTTTTATTTCAACCAATAGGGCTGTTTTAATTGTATGAGGTGAGCAGATTGTAAGTACAAAACTACTACATTCTCTTTGCATATTTTTTTTCTTTTAGATAAACAGAGTGACAAAATTTATGGTCATTATAAGGACATCAGTCTTCGACAAAACCAGGTGGAAAATCTTCATTGGTCCATTAAATGTTTTAAGTTAATTGGACCGATTGTTCACCATATTTTTTAGCCACATCATTTTCAAAATTCTGAATTATTATGAAAACATGCGTACTAAACTAAACAACACTTTAAAGCCTTATACTAAACCCAACCACCCGTAACACCTTAGATCACTTACCAACTTTTTGTGTGAAAATTCCAAAATCAAACAGGTTCAGTAAAATTTGGACTGGTCCAATAGATATTGCCAGCATGGTGGATTGAATGTCCATTGTTTTTAACTTTGTTTCATGAAGACTGTGACATCCAGCTTTTGTGGTGGACTAGACAATTGTCAGGGTAGAACCAGCTTAATGTGTGTCAACTGGAAGACCGAAATTTACACATCTAATTTTTCAGCTGCACCAGGACTGGAAGCCACACAGTACTTTAAGGGGCCAAGAAAGTGACAAATAAGTGGCATTACCAACTGGGCCACTGGCACCTTTCCTGGTTGTTAAGTTTTATCCTTAAAAAAGTTCAATCAGAGGAAGTGCCTAAGTTGGATGTTGGAGACTTCATACATTGTACCACTTCACATTTGTACGCAGTATATAAAGTACTGAATTTGGGGACTTATCAAAATGGTTGAGTAAGTGTTGTTCACATGTTTAATGTGTTGTCAGTGGAATTAAAAGTTGTCAATGTTTTGTTTAAGGTGCTATTCACAATTTAATTAGTATGATATACTCGGCCAAGATATTGTGGTATTGATACTTTAAATAAACAACAGTCTTGTTTATCAACTTTTCTTTTCAAAAATTGTACAATGCATACATGGTATGGCATATTTCAAATTAACATTAAAAAATATATACCAGTACACTATATACAAAACAAAACAAAAAAATTAGCATATTTCATAAAAAATAACAACATTTTTATATTATAACATAGGATAGAAATAAATTAAAGTTGGAATCATACAGTTTGCCTATATCTAATACATGTGACAAACATTTTGCCCATGTTCTGGGGAAATGATGCATAACTGCTGCTAAAATGATACTTTCGTTAAATTAAAGGCTATTTATAACATTACCTCAACTGTTATAAAGTACGACTGGTGAAATATATCGCATTTAAAGTCCATTTATTCCAAATCTATAAATAAGCACAATAGGGATTTCAACTAAAAATAGATGTCAGAGCTGATTACCTGGATGACCAAATAATGTGATCTCAAAAGTAAGTGGTCATGTGGTTTTCTTAGTTAAAAATTTGCTAACTGTGCAGTGTGGTTTTGACTTGTTTGATGCTATGCCTTACTTTTCAAATGGATGATGGGCACCAATAAAGAGCATTTCAGGGGATCTTTTCTGGTAATAATAATTTATTTGGTCCTATGAGAAAAAAATTGGTGTAAGCTGACAGATACCACCTACAGTTCATCTCGTCAATACAGTACACCAAGACTATGTGTACATGAATTTATGACATAAGGGCAGTATCAGCATATAACAGTTTAGTAAGTACATCAAGAATAACACATTTTTGACATTAATAACAATCTTTTTCTTAGATAGAAAGTTCACAACCTTTTGTTCACTGTTTTTATATACCATTTATACTCTCCTTTGTTTATTTATCAAAGCAGCTTTGTTGTCACAAATGATGCACTGGTTTGGATCATCAATTTTGGTGTTTGCAAATTAAGCTTAAACCAGGTCTGTTTTAAAAATCATGTCATGTGGCAAATCATTACCCCATTCCTTAACTATTTTGGATTGAGGAAGTTAAGTTGCACACTACTTTTTAAAGACATTCTTTGCCACTTCTTTAATAGTTAAAGTGGTTGTGCTTGCCTTAACAAAATTCATCTTGATTATTGTAAGAATTCAATTGTCAATTTAAATTGTAATTTAAAAAGTTCTAAATGTTTGTTTAGTTTGATAAGCCAGAGGGAGAATAGCAGAAAGTTTATTCTGTTATAGTTTTGATAAATGTTCTGCAAGTAAACAGCAGCAACAAAGAAAAAGTATTTAAATATGTTTGCAAATACAGACAACATATTACATAACTTAATTAATATTATGGTTTCCTACTAGTATATTTTTACATCTTTTAAAATTATTGCCATTACAGTTGATAATAGGATATGTGGTATAATATTATGTGGTACAGACTCTCCAGGTAACTGGTAAGAGGTCTTCATGGTAGGCCTACTAAGTGTCAATAATTTATATAAGTTTATATTACATTGTCATATAACGCTTTGATGTGTATATATATATATGCTTAGCAGAATTATTATCAATTAAGAATATACATATTTAGATTCTTATAATAACGCTTTACTATGCAAATATGTTCTGCACAAGTACTAACAAATATGAATTCAGAATATAAGGATTTAAAGAATTTATTTATGCAAGAAGCAATATGTACCACACAAGTGAAGTATCATCAAATAAAATGAACAATGATACTTTAATCTTTCAATGGAATTTACAGACATATTCCAAATTAAAATTTAAGCATATTTTTGTAAAGATAGAAACATCACAGTCTCGTTAACAAATGTACTAACCCCTACATACAGCACATTGTTGTTATAATGTACCTCTTGGCTATAAATGTAATATATAATGCCAAAATAAACATTGTATTGTATTGCATATATTAAAGGTGGTATCAGACAGTTTGACTATTATTATCAAATACATGTAACAATATCTTACCACTGCTTTGAGGAATTTTAAATGCCAACTTTATTGCTACAAGGTATGTATCATGAAATAAATCAATATAAATGTTCATTATTTCCAAATCTAAAATAAATATTGATGTTAGAGCTGATTACCCAGATGTTAATATAACATGATCTCAAACGAAAGTTGTCAAGTGCTTTTCATAGTATAAAACTAGCTATCTATCAGGTAACAATGACTAGGTTATTTGAGGAAAAAATGGGCAAAACTGTTGGGTACCATCTCCATTATTTGTTATTTCCCTCTTTCTATTACAATTCATAATCCTGACAGGCTCTAATTTGATCAGGTTTCAGAAAGGCTGTATACCAAAAAGGCCTTTGTTTATGTTGTATACGATTAGTCAGATGAATGTTATGCTTTAAATTTGTATAACTTAATAATTTGTTAGAAAAGATTGGCTTTTTCTCCTTGGTACTTTTATTTATTATCGTAATATCTTATAGCAACATTTTTGTACATGTAGAATACTGAAAACATCTAGAGTTTTTTTATGATAAAACAACAAGGCTAAGCTAAGTGTTAAATTCATTTAATTACTATATTAAATAAGTATTGTTCAAGTAAAAAAGTAAAATCTATAAAAAAAAGAAGCAAATCTTTAATGTTTGCTTTCAATACCTTATCTTAATAAAATTATAATTAAGCAGTAATTAATTTGATAGAATAATTATTTTTATAAATGTTTTAGTAAAAAAAAGCCTTTACTTATAACAATTATTTTAATAAAAAATGAGGGAAAAAAAACTGACACAAAAGCCTAAAACACAAAATATATACACAATATTTTTATACATATTATACGTGTTAACAAAACATAATGTAAACTAACAACCAATTTACAACAATATCCATGATCTGGGACTACAGGATGTACATGTTTTTGCCTCTGTCAAAAAAGGTTCGCGGCCTTTCTGGACCAGTACCTCTGGGTACCGTTCACTTTGTTAAATGACCACTTCGGTAAAATGATCTTATATAGGGGTTAGCCCGGTTGTTTCGGTAAATAGGTAAACATATAGTATAATACCTGATTGAGACGGATAATTCGGTATGTCCACATGTGAAAATATTTTCATACCTCAGCGAGACAGACAATTTTATCATTTATTTATTTCTCTTTGTTTCAGCTAGCAGCGACTGGTCAACTAGAAAATACTAACATCCGGAATCCATCACAACAGTGTTGTTGTTGTTTCTCATTTTCTTTGCTCCAAAAACTTAGGATGTAAATAAAATAAATATAAAGATGTTTTTATTTTATTACATTTGAACCATGTATTATACGGTCCTATATACCAGTGCAATACAATCATTTGCACATATCTACTTGGTAATAACAATTTTGGTGTAATTTCATAAAAAATAAAGATACAGCTGCCGCCTTGAGTTCATGTTAAAGGCGTTATTGTTACTGTATTTTCTCACTTATAAGATGGGGATTTTTCCTTTAAATTCCATGTTCAAAGTGTTGGGCTTGTCTTACAGGCGGGGTCTAGCGACCTGGCAAATAGTTTTCACGTGGTTTTAGGGCTAAAACATACCACATAAACTTGTTAGCAGTTAGGCAATGACCAGACGTGCCGTCATCATCGACCGCTGATAACTTACCTTTATTGAACTTTGAATTCTGTCGGTCAACGATTAACTGTCTCACATACATTTCTCTTTGTTCTGCATGAAACACAGCTTATTATCTGTCAGTAAACACTTAAACAAACTTTCAACTCCAGACTGCCAAATACACCAAGCTGTAATTTACTTGGCGTTTCTGTGTAGACTTGCCTCATTACACAGGTCAAGTGACACACTCTGAGATAAGCTGTTGTCAAGGTAATATCGATCGGAGCAGTTTGACTGTGAGGGAGTGAACGAGGTGTTTTTATAAGCAGCTGCTGATTAACGGTACATTTCTCAATGAAAATATTGATTGATGGCATGTACACAAGGACAGTGCACTGTTCCCCGATATATCGTGTACTGTCATACCAGACTTGGTGACCTAGATCAAAGAAATTAATGTCATGCCGCCACGAGCTACAGGATAGCAGTGCAGCTGAGACTAGATACATCCTGCAACGTGTGAAAATTACAGTCAGTGTTTACCAATTAACCCTTTTGTTGAGGCAGCATGACTGGTCGACACTCCTGTTCATTTTGTCACCTCGTCTTATAAGCGGGTCGAAGCAGAAACTGGCAATTTCACAGGTGAAGAAAGGGGGTCGTCATATAAGCAAATAGTCTTATAAGTGAGTAAGTACATATATATATCCTTTTCACAAACAAGTGGGAACATTTCAATGTTTTCAGATCAATCTGATCTTCTCCCTATTAAAATAATATAATACAATAAAATTATAAACAGCTTGGTTGAGGATAAATTTAAGTTCAACAAAGCGAAAAATAACAAAAATATGACTTAAATATACACCTAACTTTAAGCATTACAAATATGATTGAACATAATACATACATAAATAAATGATTAAATTATTTGTCATGGGCTGAGGTGTGAAAATCTGTTCACACATGGACATACCCAATTCTCTGTCTCAATCAGGTGTTATACTATATGTTTACCTATTTACCGAAACAACCAGACTAATTACAATATATGATCAATTTACCAAAGTGGTCATTTACCAAAGTAACCATAAACCGTACCTCTTATTTCTTGTCCGATATATTCCTTAGTATTCTCCTTAATTTTCTCTGTGCACCTTTAGATGATTGTTAGTTATTCGCAATATATGCAGATGCAAGCCTAGATAAAGTAAGAATAGTCCCAGAACTGATACCAAATTACGTGTTCACAGTATTTTACTTTAGGTATAGAATAATGTATGTCTGAACTAAAGTACGAAAGGTAGTGGGCCGTAAAACTTACCGTTATAATCCAAGCCTCTGCAATATTATTCCTTTGACACACGTTCAACTTACCGTAATCAAAATAACTGGAATGTTTTTTGTTTTAGTTTCTTCGAGAAACTGATTCACGCTGTTCCTTTTTGTGTCAAAACCTATTGGTTTATTGGATTCATCCAAAATTCTAACAGCATCCGCCATTTTGACGACAGGTTTTGTGCCTTCAATGAGAAGAGTACATTAGAGCTTCCGTTTTTTTTTATTGGACGCAGTGTTGCCGATGAAGAGCGAAAGATAAACAAGAATTATCTGCAGTAAGATCAAGAGTTCAGCTTAAATATATTGTCACAGGGGTTAAACATTGTATAATTTATGTTATGCATCCTAAATATTGAGTTGACATGTATGCTTTCTCGATATAATCAAGTTTAAATGCTCTTAAGCAGCGAACTTTGTAGCTCTTCATATTGAATGTCACGGCTTAATTTCACTTGAAAAGATATTGTTTGCGTTTACAGATTGTTCAAGCTTTGTACAATATGGCCGCAAAAGGTTTGTTCCTATTCTTATTATTGATGGGAATGCATTCTTTAATGCACAAGTACCAAAGACAGGACTTGTCTGCATGACGTTTCACTGTAAGTTGTAACTGGTTTGAGGCAGAACTGAGCAGTAATGTGGACATGTTGCCCATAACTTATTGCACAGTTTGGACTAATTTTTATGTCAAACAACCAAAGTAATTATTTTTTCCCCTGAAAAGATCATGCAAAATGATGTTTATTGACATCCTGCATGATATTGAAGCTCAACACTACCCCTAATATTAATATGTGTTCCCTATCTGAGCTATGCTGCACAATATTTTTAAACTAAGAAAACTATTTGACCACTTACTTTTTATATCTCTTTATATCATGTGAGAAATCCACCAGATTTCAATATCTATTTTTAGCAGAAAATCTGTATCAACCTTTTTAGTTACTTGGAAAGAATGAACATTTGGAGCTATTTTCTTTACAATTTATGCTGTCCAACAATTGATAAAGTGTTCAAAATTATATTTTCTTTGACTAAAGTTCTGAAAGATTTATGAATTATTGTGTATATTATAAAACTTATATTTCTTAAATAACATAGATGTAGTTATTATTGTGAAAAATTTGTGTACTTGAAATAATTTTTAAATTATTATGATTGGTATCACAGTTGAATCCACTGCAGTTTATGTGTCATCGTCTGCAGTTTACAGTATAAGATATCAATTTAATAGATGTTTTAATGTATGCAATGTTTGATAGTTAATTAATGGAATATAGATTTCTGTACAGCATTCATACTTATCATACTAAAAAGTCATCAATAAATGTATATGTTATGCGATAATGAAATAATCTTGATCTAGTAAGTCATGAAAAGCAGTTATAGGAAAAGAAATAGATATATTGGTTAAATTTTTAGTAATACTCTACTTAAGAAAGGGTCCTAGGTTGTCTTGGATGGTAATATCTTGTATTGAAACAACTAATAGTTGTAAACTGCAAACCATCAAATAAACATCTTTCTACTCAGACATTTCTATCCCTCTTATAGTTGGGTTTGATCGACAAAAGTAACCAAGTACTACTCCCACCATTTAAATATCAAAAAAAGTCATATGTTACCCTTGAATGATGGATATGTAGTTTTATTATATTTGTTTAATTTGAACTACATGTATAAACTAATGATAACATAAGTATTGGATGACTTTCTCATCTAAATTGTACATTTGTCTATTTTTACAGCTTTTCGAAAGCATTGGTAAATCCAGTAGATTTATTTGACCTTTTCTGCACTGACAGATAGTTACTGGAATACATCAATGTAATTAGTGAAAATGGAAAAAATATACCCTTTGTTTTTTGGCTAAGAGTTGTTTTGTTTGATCAATTATTTTTTCTGCAAATTTGATAGATTTGACATTAAGACCAAATAATTGTACAGGATTATTTACTTCATGTCCGAAATGGGATCATAGTCTGAACACACTTTCTTTCACTCAGGAGATGGAGTCAAAGAGTTTGCTGATTACTCCTACTAAGCAATTACAAATGACTTTAGAGATGAAGGCGTATTTATGGATTGCACTGAAATGTGAAATAAACTGAAAGTGCATTTCTAGGTACAATTTGTTTCTAGAATGATTTTGAAAGAAGGGCCATGTCAATGAACAAAGAACAACAGTTGGGTGGAGTACATTTAAGCTTAACAACAGGATCTTTTTAGGCATCATCAAAAATTGCTGTAAGCAAAGTCCAACTTATTTCCTTCCAGCAAAATGAAGCTTTTTAGTTGCTTTTATTATTTGATACAGTATAAGATACCTTTATAAAATTTGCCTGACACTGTACTAGCAATTACTTATCAGACACCATCAGACAAGTACCCATCATTTACCAAATTTTTTGCCCCTTAACTCAGTACATTGTTCAGACATTTGGACAGCAGCTGTTATCTACCTGTCTGTGATGGTTTCTATGCCTTCTATATGCCATCTCCTTGCATCTGAAAAATGAGAATAGGACACTCTTTCTGCAGCTTTGCTAAGAGCTTGGATATTAGCCTTTCTAGGATGGCCCTAGATTCACAGTGTTTCAAGCCCTCACCATAGTTACTGTGGAAAGAAATGCCTGCACATTTTTACACAGGGAAAACTATTGTTTTTCATCCCTAATGACTGCAAGCATCAGTAAGGCAAGTCTTGGTACTGCATCAACTTCTTTCTAGAGTCTTCATCCATTCTCTCCTCCCATTGTCATGTTAACTGAACCATTATCATCCTTTATTGTGTCAGGGATTTTTAAATTTGGCTGAAGGTTTCTGAGAACAATGTCTCTAGGCTTAAACCTACTTTACTCTCAGTCCCTGCTTTTGGCTTACTGAAGGAAACCCCTGCTGTTTACTATCTTCCATTTGCTCCAGCGTCCTAGATGAAGATATGTTTATGGAATTGTTGGGTCCTTTCCTTCCTTCTTTCTCTCTTCAGTATATCTGTCTAGAGGCTGGAAGCAATTAGTCATGACAGTACCAGTCAAACCAAAGACTTTAAAGTTGGTAAAAGTGGCTTCCCTGCTAACGCTCAGGGCTAAGGGGACAGCATTACGCCTGACTTGTCAGTGTCAGTATAAAGGACTGGTCGGGTTCAGTCCCTGAGGTGCCCCTGTGATATAATGATAGTAATGTCGCTGCACAGTATCAAAAATGCTGTGCCTGAGTCTGTTGTGCTGTTTTTCACTCTGTGCCTAAGGCTGCTCTCCATTAACTACCACATACATGTTGACTGGTGTTAAGTCTTAATGCATCAACATTAAATAAACTTAAACATTATCTAAATTTGACCAATGTGTTTTAAAAACTGAGTCCTAGTTGATAATTTTACTCTAAAACATGGGAGTAAAATAATTGTTAGAGGGCCTAACATGCATGTATCTGAAAGTAATGCTCAGTCCAATATTTCTATGTTTGTATATTGACATATATATATTTATATGTTCATATCTTGATCCTATTAGATTAAGGAATGTTGGTTTATATATATTTGCAGATCCATGTGAAGACAAACAGACAGCAGACGAAATGTTCCAAAGACCGTTTCGGAGACTGATAATAGTCTCAAAACACTTGGTATGTCTCTTTATCTTAAAACATGATATTAGATTCAAAGATTTTGTACTCTCTTTATCTTAAAACACATATAAGTTCCAAACTAGAACTTCATATATAACACAGGAACTAAATGTATATCACTTGAACTACATGTATAACAATAGAACTACATGTACAACACATGAAATAAATGTATAACACTGCTGCTACATGTATAACACTGGAACTACATTTATAATGCTGCTGCAACATGTATGAAACTTAAAATACATGTATGACACTGGAACTACATGTACAACACTGGAACTACATGTATGACACTTGAACTACATGTATGACACTGGAACTTCATGTTAAGCATGAGAACCACATGTATAACACTGGAACTTCATGTTAAGCATGGGAACCACATGTATAACACTGGAACCTCATGTTAAGCATGGGAACCACATGTATAACACTGGAACCTCATGTTAAGCATGGGAACCACATGTATAACACTGGAACCTCATGTTAAGCATGGGAACCACATGTATAACACTGGAACTTCATGTTAAGCATGGGAACCACATGTATAACAATGGAAATACATGTTAAGCATGGGAACCATATGTATGACACTGGAACTTCATGTTAAGCATGGGAACCACATGTATAACACTGGAACTTCATGTTAAGCATGGGAACCACATGTATGGCACTGGAACTTCATGTTAAGCATGGGAATCACATGTATAACACTGGAAATACATGTATAACACTGGAAATACATGTATTACACTGGAACTACATGTATAACACTGGAACAACATAATAACTATGTATAACACTGAAACTATATGTATAACACAGGAACTACATGTATAACACTGGAACTATATGTATAACACTGGAAGTACATGTATAACACTGGAACAACATAATAACTATATGTATAACACTGAAACTATATGTATAACACTGGAACTACATGTATAACACTGGAACTATATGTATAACACTGGAACTACATGTATAACACTTGAACTACATGTATAATAATGGAACTACATGTTTTCTGTCCACAGAGGATGGCTGCTCAAGCTAGCTACAGTTCAGCAGGTACTGATGATGTTCTTCTACAGAAAATTGACACCAAAGCTGTGATTACCCTTAACCGACCAAAGGCATTGAATGCATTGAATCTCAACATGATACGCAAAATAATGCCAAAGATGACAGTTAGTATATATATATAATATTATTTGTTGTAGTTGGGTTAAACGTCCCACCAGTAAGCATAGTATTAATACACTACTGAATATATAACAGGACAATTTAGTACAGTATAACTGTTTTTGATTATGTAAAAGAAAATTTGTGAATGCACACATGGAAATGATAAGAAATTATCATTATTATCTTTGCTTAACTCTAAGTCTTAACAAGCTAAGCACTTATGTTTCAAACAAAGGCAACTAGTGTAGATTGAGATAAGCTAGTTCATGCCTGAAGTTGTTTGATCAAGAGTTGCCCTATCCACTCTTTAGTCTCTGGCAATGTTACCCAGTTGTAAGGACATAACTAACAAGGTGCCCATGGCATAGTGGTAGAGTGGCCTCTGACTGCTTAGCCTCTCACCACGTGGGTTCTAATCCCATTCTGGGCGAAGGACTAATTGTGGGAAGGTCTTCTACCAAGACATAAGTCTTGGATCTTCCTCCACCAGAAAGCTGGACATTGCTATTATGATCATAATTTGTTGCTGCAGTGTATTTAAAAAACAAACAAACAAAAAAACTAACATTTTCTCATACTTACTAAAGTATGTCACATGATAATGGGTTATGATAAGCTGCTCTGGATCTGTCACTATTTGCAGGAATGGGAAAATGATCCTAAAATGACCCTGGTCATCATGAAGGGAGCTGGTGACAAGGCGTTCTGCGCTGGAGGCGACATCAGAGGTGTGTTGGAAGGAGTTATAGGCTCTCACTTGTTTGTGCTATGTATGTTGTATATCTTGTAATGTGTTGAGAAAAGTCGAACCTTGTCTATAAGTAAGGAGAGTTCTTCAAGTCACTTTAGTTGGTGTCACTGAAATGCTCAGGGTACAGTAAAGGATGCAGGTACTGTTAAGCTTATATCTCTATTGCAAATGCATATATTGGGACAAAACATTTTTTATATACATGTGGCCCATGATTTGCTAAGAAAAGTATATACATACATTCAGGTTAAAAAGTGTTATGTACATGTACTATGAAGCTTATATAATTATTCAAGCATGCTGGCCTGTTAACGCTTGTAATGCCCTTTTGTCCCAGTAGCAGTGTTCTGCTGCATCAGCAGTCACACAATATTGTTGCAAAAAAAATAGATGTCTCATAAAATTTGATGACCATGTGACAGCAGTCACTGATGAAATTGTCTAGGGACGATTCAGTTTAAAAAATATGAAGCAAGTATTATAAATAATCAAGACAGCTCGTGTTGTCCTTATAGTCTATCCCAGTAGTCAAGCATGCTGTCCTGTGACAGCTTGTGTTGTCCATATAGTCTATCCCAGTAGCCAAGCATGCTGCCCTGTGACAGCTCATGTTGTCCTTATAGTCTATCCCAGTAGTCAAACAAGCTGCCCTGTGACAGCTCATATTGTCCTTATAGTCTACCCCAGTAGTCAGGCATGCTGCCCTGTGACAGCTCATATTGTCCTTATAGTCTACCCCAGTAGTCAGGCAAGCTGCCCTGTGACAGCTCATATTGTCCTTATTGTCTACCCCAGTAGTCAGGCAAGCTGCCCTGTGACAGCTCATATTGTCCTTATAGTCTACCCCAGTAGTCAGGCAAGCTGCCCTGTGACAGCTCATATTGTCCTTATAGTCTATCCCAGTAGTCAGGCAAGCTGCCCTGTGACAGCTCATATTGTCCTTATAGTCTATCCCAGTAGTCCAGCAAGCTGCCCTGTGACAGCTCATATTGTCCTTATAGTCTACCCCAGTAGTCCAGCATGCTGCCCTGTGACAGCTCATATTGTCCTTATAGTCTATCCCAGTAGTCAGGCAAGCTGCCCTGTGACAGCTCATATTGTCCTTATAGTCTATCCCAGTAGTCAGGCAAGCTGCCCTGTGACAGCTCATATTGTCCTTATTGTCTACCCCAGTAGTCAAGCATGCTGCCCTGTGACAGCTCATATTGTCCATATAGTCTATCCCAGTAGTCAGGCAAGCTGCCCTGTGACAGCTCATGTTGTCCTTATAGTCTATCCCAGTAGTCCAGCATGCTGCCCTGTGACAGCTCATATTGTCCTTATAGTCTATCCCAGTAGTCCAGCATGCTGCCCTGTGACAGCTCATGTTGTCCTTATAGTCTACACCAGTAGTCCAGCATGCTGCCCTGTGACAGCTCATATTGTCCTTATAGTCTATCCCAGTAGTCAAGCATGCTGCCCTGTGACAGCTTGTGTTGTCCATATAGTCTATCCCAGTAGTCAAGCATGCTGCCCTGTGACAGCTCATATTGTCCTTATAGTCTATCCCAGTAGTCAAGCATGCTGTCCTGTGACAGCTCATATTGTCCATATAGTCTACCCCAGAAGTCAGGCAAGCTGCCCTGTGACAGCTCATATTGTCCTTATAGTCTATCCCAGTAGTCCAGCATGCTGCCCTGTGACAGCTCATATTGTCCTTATAGTCTATCCCAGTAGTCGAGCATGCTGCCCTGTGACAGCTCATATTGTCCTTATAGTCTATCCCAGTAGTCCAGCATGCTGCCCTGTGACAGCTTATATTGTCCATATAGTCTATCCCAGTAGTCCAGCATGCTGCCCTGTGACAGCTCATATTGTCCTTATAGTCTATCCCAGTAGTCCAGCATGCTGCCCTGTGACAGCTCATGTTGTCCTTATAGTCTATCCCAGTAGTCCAGCATGCTGCCCTGTGACAGCTCATGTTGTCCATATAGTCTATCCCAGTAGTCCAGCATGCTGCCCTGTGACAGCTCATATTGTCCTTATAGTCTATCCCAGTAGTCCAGCAAGCTGCCCTTTGACAGCTCATATTGTCCTTATAGTCTACCCCAGTAGTCCAGCATGCTGCCCTGTGACAGCTCATATTGTCCATATAGTCTACCCCAGTATTCAGGCAAGCTGCCCTGTGACAGCTCATATTGTCCTTATAGTCTACCCCAGTAGTCCAGCATGCTGCCCTGTGACAGCTCATATTGTCCTTATAGTCTATCCCAGTAGTCAGGCAAGCTGCCCTGTGACAGCTCATATTGTCCATATAGTCTACCCCAGTAGTCAGGCAAGCTGCCCTGTGACAGCTCATATTGTCCTTATAGTCTACCCCAGTAGTCCAGCATGCTGCCCTGTGACAGCTCATATTGTCCTTATAGTCTATCCCAGTAGTCAGGCAAGCTGCCCTGTGACAGCTCATATTGTCCTTATTGTCTATCCCAGTAGTCAGGCAAGCTGCCCTATGACAGCTCATATTGTCCTTATTGTCTACCCCAGTAGTCAGGCAAGCTGCCCTGTGACAGCTTATATTGTCCATATAGTCTATCCCAGTAGTCCAGCATGCTGCCCTGTGACAGCTCATATTGTCCTTATAGTCTACCCCAGTAGTCCAGCATGCTGCCCTGTGACAGCTCATATTGTCCTTATAGTCTATCCCAGTAGTCAGGCTTGCTGCCCTGTGACAGCTCATATTGTCCTTATAGTCTATCCAAGTAGTCTAGCAAGCTGCCCTGTGACAGCTCATATTGTCCTTATAGTCTATCCCAGTAGTCAGGCAAGCTGCCCTGTGACAGCTCATATTGTCCTTATAGTCTATCCAAGTAGTCTAGCAAGCTGCCCTGTGACAGCTCATATTGTCCATATAGTCTACCCCAGTAGTCAGGCAAGCTGCCCTGTGACAGCTTGTGTTGTCCTTATAGTTTATCCCAGTAGTCAAGCAAGCTGCCCTGTGACAGCTCATATTGTCCTTATAGTCTATCCCAGTAGTCCAGCATGCTGCCCTGTGACAGCTCATGTTGTCCTTATAGTCTATCCCAGTAGTCCAGCATGCTGCCCTGTGACAGCTCATGTTGTCCATATAGTCTATCCCAGTAGTCCAGCATGCTGCCCTGTGACAGCTCATATTGTCCTTATAGTCTATCCCAGTAGTCCAGCAAGCTGCCCTTTGACAGCTCATATTGTCCTTATAGTCTACCCCAGTAGTCCAGCATGCTGCCCTGTGACAGCTCATATTGTCCATATAGTCTACCCCAGTATTCAGGCAAGCTGCCCTGTGACAGCTCATATTGTCCTTATAGTCTACCCCAGTAGTCCAGCATGCTGCCCTGTGACAGCTCATATTGTCCTTATAGTCTATCCCAGTAGTCAGGCAAGCTGCCCTGTGACAGCTCATATTGTCCATATAGTCTACCCCAGTAGTCAGGCAAGCTGCCCTGTGACAGCTCATATTGTCCTTATAGTCTACCCCAGTAGTCCAGCATGCTGCCCTGTGACAGCTCATATTGTCCTTATAGTCTATCCCAGTAGTCAGGCAAGCTGCCCTGTGACAGCTCATATTGTCCTTATTGTCTATCCCAGTAGTCAGGCAAGCTGCCCTATGACAGCTCATATTGTCCTTATTGTCTACCCCAGTAGTCAGGCAAGCTGCCCTGTGACAGCTTATATTGTCCATATAGTCTATCCCAGTAGTCCAGCATGCTGCCCTGTGACAGCTCATATTGTCCTTATAGTCTACCCCAGTAGTCCAGCATGCTGCCCTGTGACAGCTCATATTGTCCTTATAGTCTATCCCAGTAGTCAGGCATGCTGCCCTGTGACAGCTCATATTGTCCTTATAGTCTATCCAAGTAGTCTAGCAAGCTGCCCTGTGACAGCTCATATTGTCCTTATAGTCTATCCCAGTAGTAAGGCAAGCTGCCCTGTGACAGCTCATATTGTCCTTATAGTCTATCCAAGTAGTCTAGCAAGCTGCCCTGTGACAGCTCATATTGTCCATATAGTCTACCCCAGTAGTCAGGCAAGCTGCCCTGTGACAGCTTGTGTTGTCCTTATAGTTTATCCCAGTAGTCAAGCAAGCTGCCCTGTGACAGCTCATATTGTCCTTATAGTCTATCCCAGTAGTCAAGCATGCTGCCATGTGACAGCTTGTGTTGTCCATATAGTCTATCCCAGTAGTCAGGCAAGCTGCACTGTGACAGCTTGTGTTGTCTTTATAGTCTATCCCAGTAGTCTAGCAAGCTGCCCTGTGACAGCTTGTGTTGTCCATATAGCCTATCCCAGTAGCCAAGCAAGCTGCCCTGTGACAGCTCATATTGTCCTTATAGTCTACCCCAGTAGTCCAGCATGCTGCCCTGTGACAGTTCATATTGTCCTTATAGTCTACCCCAGTAGTCCAGCATGCTGCCCTGTGACAGCTCATATTGTCCTTATAGTCTATCCCAGTAGTCAAGCATGCTGCCCTGTGACAGTTCATATTGTCCTTATTGTCTACCCCAGTAGTCAAGCATGCTGTCCTGTGACAGCTCATATTGTCCTTATAGTCTACCCCAGTAGTCAAGCATGCTGTCCTGTGACAGCTTGTGTTGTCCATATAGTTTACCCCAGTAGTCAAGCATGCTGTCCTGTGACAGCTCATATTGTCCTTATAGTCTACCCCAGTAGTCAAGCATGCTGTCCTGTGACAGCTTGTGTTGTCCATATAGTCTATCCCAGTAGTCAAGCATGCTGCCCTGTGACAGCTCATATTGTCCTTATAGTCTATCCCAGTAGTCAAGCATGCTGTCCTGTGACAGCTCATATTGTCCTTATAGTCTACCCCAGTAGTCAAGCATGCTGTCCTGTGACAGCTTGTGTTGTCCATATATTCTATCCCAGTAGTCCAGCATGCTGCCCTGTGACAGCTTGTGTTGTCCTTATAGTCTATCCCAGTAGCCAAACATGCTGCCTTGTGACAGCTTATATTGTCCATATAGTCTATCCCAGTAGTTAAGCATGCTGCCCTGTGACAGCTCATATTGCCATATAGTCTATCCCAGTAGTCAAGCATGCTGCCCTGTGACAGCTCATATTGTCCTTATAGTCTACCCCAGTAGTCAAGCATGCTGTCCTGTGACAGCTTGTGTTGTCCATATAGTCTATCCCAGTAGTCAAGCATGCTGCCCTGTGACAGCTTGTGTTGTCCATATAGTCTATCCCAGTAGTCCAGCATGCTGCCCTGTGACAGCTCATATTGTCCTTATAGTCTACCCCAGTAGTCCAGCAAGCTGCCCTGTGACAGCTCATATTGTCCTTATAGTCTATCCCAGTAGTCAAGCATGCTGCCATGTGACAGCTTGTGTTGTCCATATAGTCTATTCCAGTAGTCAGGCAAGCTGCCCTGTGACAGCTTGTGTTGTCTTTATAGTCTATCCCAGTAGTCTAGCATGCTGCCATGTGACAGCTCATATTGTCCTTATAGTCTATCCCAGTAGTCTAGCAAGCTGCCCTGTGACAGCTTGTGTTGTCCATATAGCCTATCCCAGTAGCCAAGCAAGCTGCCCTGTGACAGCTCATATTGTCCTTATAGTCTACCCCAGTAGTCCAGCATGCTGCCCTGTGACAGTTCATATTGTCCTTATAGTCTACCCCAGTAGTCCAGCATGCTGCCCTGTGACAGCTCATATTGTCCTTATAGTCTATCCCAGTAGTCAAGCATGCTGCCCTGTGACAGTTCATATTGTCCTTATTGTCTACCCCAGTAGTCAAGCATGCTGTCCTGTGACAGCTCATATTGTCCTTATAGTCTACCCCAGTAGTCAAGCATGCTGTCCTGTGACAGCTTGTGTTGTCCATATAGTTTACCCCAGTAGTCAAGCATGCTGTCCTGTGACAGCTCATATTGTCCTTATAGTCTACCCCAGTAGTCAAGCATGCTGTCCTGTGACAGCTTGTGTTGTCCATATAGTCTATCCCAGTAGTCAAGCATGCTGCCCTGTGACAGCTCATATTGTCCTTATAGTCTATCCCAGTAGTCAAGCATGCTGTCCTGTGACAGCTCATATTGTCCTTATAGTCTACCCCAGTAGTCAAGCATGCTGTCCTGTGACAGCTTGTGTTGTCCATATATTCTATCCCAGTAGTCCAGCATGCTGCCCTGTGACAGCTTGTGTTGTCCTTATAGTCTATCCCAGTAGCCAAA
Source organism: Sinonovacula constricta (assembly GCA_007844125.1). Classification (NCBI taxonomy): domain Eukaryota; kingdom Metazoa; phylum Mollusca; class Bivalvia; order Cardiida; family Solecurtidae; genus Sinonovacula; species Sinonovacula constricta. The sequence continues at coordinate 12,459,862 of CM017560.1, read as the reverse complement.
CATGCTGCCCTGTGACATCTTATATTGTCCATATAGTCTATCCCAGTAGTTAAGCATGCTGCCCTGTGACAGCTCATATTGCCATATAGTCTATCCCAGTAGTCAAGCATGCTGCCCTGTGACAGCTCATATTGTCCTTATAGTCTTTCCCAGTAGTGAAGCATGCTGCCCTGTGACAGCTCATATTGTCCTTATAGTATATCTGAGTAGTCAGGCAAGCTGTCCTGTGACAGCTTCTGTTGTCCATATAGTCTATCCCAGTAGCCAAACAAGCTGCCCTGTGACAGCTTGTGTTGTCCATATTGTCTATCCCAGTAGTTAAGCATGCTGCCCTGTGACAGCTCATATTGTCCTTATAGTCTTTCCCAGTAGTCAAGCATGCTGCCCTGTGACAGCTCATATTGTCCTTATAGTATATCCGAGTAGTCAGGCAAGCTGTCCTGTGACAGCTTGTGTTGACCATATAGTCTATCCCAGTAGTCAAGCATGCTGCCCTGTGACAGCTTGTGTTGTCCATATAGTCTATCCCAGTAGCCAAACAAGCTGCCCTGTGACAGCTTGTGTTGTCCATATTGTCTATCCCAGTAGTTAAGCATGCTGCCCTGTGACAGCTCATATTGCCATATAGTCTATCCCAGTAGTCAAGCAATCTGCCCTGTGACAGCTCATATTGTCCTTATAGTCTTTCCCAGTAGTCAAGCATGCTGCCCTGTGACAGCTCATATTGTCCTTATAGTATATCCGAGTAGTCAGGCAAGCTGTCCTGTGACAGCTTGTGTTGTCCATATAGTCTATCCCAGTAGTCAAGCATGCTGCCCTGTGACAGCTTGTGTTGTCCATATAGTCTATCCCAGTAGCCAAACAAGCTGCCCTGTGACAGCTTGTGTTGTCCATATAGTCTATCCCAGTAGTCAAGCATGCTGCCCTGTGACAGCTTGTGTTGTCCATATAGTCTATCCCAGTAGTCAAGCATGCTGCCCTGTGACAGCTTGTGTTGTCCATATAGTCTATCCCAGTAGTCAAGCATGCTGCCCTGTGACAGCTTGTGTTGTCCATATAGTCTATCCCAGTAGTCAAGCATGCTGCCCTGTGACAGCTTGTGTTGTCCTTATAGTCTACCCCAGTAGTCCAGCATGCTGCCCTGTGACAGCTCATATTGTCCATATAGTCTACCCCAGTAGTCAGGCAAGCTGCCCTGTGACAGCTCATATTGTCCTTATAGTCTACCCCAGTAGTCAGGCATGCTGCCCTGTGACAGCTTATATTGTCCTTATAGTCTACCCCAGTAGTCAAGCATGCTGCCCTGTGACAGCTCATATTGTCCTTATAGTCTATCCCAGTAGTCAGGCAAGCTGCCCTGTGACAGCTCATATTGTCCTTATAGTCTATCCCAGTAGTCAAGCATGCTGCCCTGTGACAGCTCATATTGTCCTTATAGTCTATCCCAGTAGTCAAACATGCTGCCCTGTGACAGCTCATATTGTCCTTATTGTCTATCCCAGTAGTCAAGCATGCTGCCCTGTGACAGCTTATATTGTCCATATAGTCTATCCCAGTAGTCCAGCATGCTGCCCTGTGACAGCTTATATTGTCCATATAGTCTATCCCAGTAGTCCAGCATGCTGCCCTGTGACAGATTATATTGTCCATATAGTCTATCCCAGTAGTCCAGCATGCTGCCCTGTGACAGCTTATATTGTCCTTATAGTCTATCCCAGTAGTCCAGCATGCTGCCCTCTGACAGCTTATATTGTCCTTATAGTCTATCCCAGAAGTCAGGCAAGCTGCCCTGTGACAGCTCATATTGTCCATATAGTCTACCCCAGTCGTCCAGCATGCTGCCCTGTGACAGCTTATATTGTCCTTATAGTCTACCCCAGTAGTCAGGCAAGCTGCCCTGTGACAGCTCATATTGTCCTTATAGTCTACCCCAGTAGTCAGGCAAGCTGCCCTGTAACAGCTTATATTGTCCTTATAGTCTACCCCAGTAGTCAAGCATGCTGCCCTGTGACAGCTCATATTGTCCTTATAGTCTACCCCAGTAGTCAAGCATGCTGCCCTGTGACAGCTTATATTGTCCATATAGTCTATCCCAGTAGTCCAGCATGCTGCCCTGTGACAGCTTGTGTTGTCTTTATAGTCTATCCCAGTAGTCCAGCATGCTGCCCTGTGACAGCTCATATTGTCCTTATAGTCTACCCCAGTAGTCCAGCATGCTGCCCTGTGACAGCTCATATTGTCCTTATAGTCTATCCCAGTAGTCAAGCATGCTGCCCTGTGACAGCTTATATTGTCCATATAGTCTACCCCAGTAGTCAGGCAAGCTGCCCTGTGACAGCTTGTATTGTCCTTATAGTCTACCCCAGTAGTCCAGCATGCTGCCCTGTGACAGCTCATATTGTCCATATAGTCTACCCCAGTAGCCAGGCAAGCTGCCCTGTGACAGCTTATATTGTCCTTATAGTCTACCCCAGTAGTCCAGCATGCTGCCCTGTGACAGCTTATATTGTCCTTATAGTCTATCCCAGTAGTCCAGCATGCTGCCCTGTGACAGCTTATATTGTCCATATAGTCTATCCCAGTAGTCCAGCATGCTGCCCTGTGACAGCTTATATTGTTCTTATAGTCTATCCCAGTAGTCAGGCAAGCTGCCCTGTGACAGCTTATATTGTCCTTATAGTCTACCCCAGTAGTCCATCATGCTGCCCTGTGACAGCTTATATTGTCCTTATAGTCTACCCCAGTAGTCCAGCAAGCTGCCCTGTGACAGCTCATATTGTCCATATAGTCTACCCCAGTAGTCAGGCAAGCTGCCCTGTGACAGCTTATATTGTCCTTATAGTCTACCCCAGTAGTCCAGCATGCTGCCCTGTGACAGCTTATATTGTCCTTATAGTCTATCCCAGTAGTCCAGCATGCTGCCCTGTGACAGCTTATATTGTCCATATAGTCTATCCCAGTAGTCCAGCAAGCTGCCCTGTGACAGCTTATATTGTCCTTATAGTCTACCCCAGTAGTCCATCATGCTGCCCTGTGACAGCTTATATTGTCCATATAGTCTACCCCAGTAGTCAGGCAAGCTGCCCTGTGACAGCTTATATTGTCCTTATTGTCTACCCCAGTAGTCAAGCATGCTGCCCTGTGACAGCTCATATTGTCCTTATAGTCTATCCCAGTAGTCAGGCAAGCTGCCCTGTGACAGCTCATATTGTCCTTACAGTCTATCCCAGTAGTCCAGCATGCTGCCCTGTGACAGCTTATATTGTCCATATAGTCTATCCCAGTAGTCCAGCATGCTGCCCTGTGACAGCTCATATTGTCCTTAAAGTCTACCCCAGTAGTCCAGCATGCTGCCCTGTGACAGCTCATATTGTCCTTATAGTCTATCCCAGTAGTCCAGCATGCTGCCCTGTGACAGCTTATATTGTCCATATAGTCTATCCCAGTAGTCAAGCATGCTGCCCTGTGACAGCTCATATTGTCCTTATAGTCTACCCCAGTAGTCAAGCATGCTGCCCTGTGACAGCTTATATTGTCCATATAGTCTATCCCAGTAGTCAGGCAAGCTGCCCTGTGACAGCTTGTGTTTTCCATAAAGTCTAGCCCAGTAGCCATGAGCATCGTTGTTAATATGACAGCTGCATTTATTTTTATATATTTATACAAAACACTGGTATAAAAGAAGTCATGAATAAACTGGGGAACAGTACACATTTGAATGTATGTTGTTGTTTTTTCATTTTATGTGAATTACTGGTTAGAATGTGGAAGAATTTGATGCACCTCTTTTCAAGATATTTTTATCTACAATCATTCTGTTTGCATCCTCATCCAAACTTTGGTTACTTTTCAAATAATGAATTTTATTTCATTTTCAGAGGTAACAGAAGCGGGCAAGGTTGGAGGACAGCTAGCTAAAGATTTCTTTAAAGAAGAATATATTCTAAATGCCAAAATTGGTAAGTGTTGAGAAAGAGTTGTTGAGACGGAATTATTGAAACAGAGTTGTTGAGACGGAATTATTAAAACAGAGTTGTTGAGTCAGTCAGTATGTTTTGTTGCCTTTGGATGAAGTTTTGGGAAAAACAGTAATAAATTTATATGGATTATTATAAACGAAACATGATAAGAGTTTAGAAAATGTGTACACTGTCAACATATATAGTACAATAGGTTTAGTGGTAAACTGGGTTTTACCAATGCATTGTGCCACATTTAGTCAACATCTTATTGTTTGGGGACACCAGCCTCAGCTGGAGTCGTTGCTTTTAGTTTTCAGGAATTCTTCTTTGAAAATTCGTTTACCCAGCTGTGTCAAAAGCCAAACATGAAGTTGTTATTAATACGTTAAGTATTTCACCAGCTTCTACTTTTTCTTCACTTTACTTAGAACCTAATGTACATGCGCAAACATACTTTAAGACATAGTACATAATAGTAGATTATAATGAGATAGCATTCAGCAGGACCTGGCTGATCTGCATCTATACTATTTAAGCTTGATACAATCAAGCCATGAGTTATAAGAACTTAAAACAGAAATACTGTCACTTTCTTTCTATAAGGTGAGCCAAATTTTTTTATTTGATATAATTTATATTCAAAGCCAATTTTATGTGATTTTAAAGATGATTGAATTCTATCATTTCAGGAACTTACTTAATCCCATATGTGGCTATAATAGATGGAATCACCATGGGTGGGGTAAGTTTTGTTGTTTAATTTCTTCTTAATACTAACTTAACTGTAGTGTGGTATGTAATATATGTTTATTCTACCATCACCACGTACGTTAGCTATATAAAGGGGTGTGAGATAACATTATCAAACACTGTGTGATAAACCTGTCATGCGCTTGTCCGGACAGGTACTTTTTTAAAATCTACGTCAGCTATTTTTAGAACATGTGTATATCCTACACACTCTTGGCATCTCACTGTTTTTAGCCGTTTATACAGGTTATCAGTATCCTACATAATAAGACAGTTTTAATCATTAAGATATGTTGTTTCAGAGTGCAAATGACATTTAAAAAAAAAAGATATATCCACAAAAAAGTTCTCTCTCACTCTCTCTCTCTCTCCCTGTATATACATGTATATATATATATATATATATAAATGTCTGCCCATGTGTATTTCTGACTTCGTGTGTATTCTCTTTATTTGGCCTGCTGAGCACAAATACACCTTGGCAAAATATGTTCATCTATTGTGACATGTCTGGACTCAATCTGTTGTGTATCTGTACTGTTACCATAACATGTAGCTGAATGGATAAAAGAAGATTGATAAGGAGCTATTTATAAATGTACCTTAATACCACATTTACTGAAATTATTGCCTTCATTTTTTCTTGCAAGGTAGATTAGCTATTCCATTATTAGTGTTAACTAAGTCATATTATGTACCTCTACCATATAGGGTGTAGGATTGTCAGTCCATGGGATGTACCGGGTAGCGACAGAAAGGTCTGTGTTTGCCATGCCTGAGACAGGGATAGGTATGTGTATGATTATTTACTACATGTATTCTTATTCCATTCTTATTTATATATATTTACTTCTACAAAACTTTTTCATTAGTTTTTGTGTTTGTGTTTATTCCTTCTTGTTTAACAACTATGCTAGTTGTTTTAAATGATTTATCTACATCTTTGACACATGATGTCATTTTAAAGCACTTTTTAGCATTGCTTAGACAGCTTATTTTAAACTGTTCTTCTCGCTTTATTTGTTATGAACTGATATATTGTATGAACTGATATATTGCTGAAGCAGTTATCCATTGTATAAGTTCATCACATACTGTACATATTCTTTTTTTTTTAAGTTTGTGTTGTCCCACTTGTAATTACACTGATTGTATAAATGTTACAACTTAAGGATCTGAGAGAGAAAATTACAAACCATGACAGGTGTAGGCCAATATTTTATCTGATAATTTTGTCACCTTTTACTTTAATATCTTACTTTTTATCAAATAAGAATTTTTTCTTATTGATATCTAAAATAGTTTATGTTGTACTTGCATCATTTGATATTATTTTTGTATTCTCGCATTTAATTTGAAAAGTTATTTCATAATGACTAGACCTGGTAGTGCAATCAGTAAAGCATCAGCTCCAGGTACAGGAGGTTCCCAGTTCGATCCTGTGCTGCAACATACCAAAGTCGATAAAAATTATATTGATGTAGCTCCTGTACTAAGGCTCAAGCAAATATAAAGGTAGTTCCACAACTGGTATCATGAAAATGTTTGTGGTTTCATGCAAGGTGTTCAAGGCATGCTATAGACAATAAAGGCAGCACTATATCTGCTTTAAGTGGACATAATTTCCAAATAACTGAAATAGTGTTGGTGAAACAATAAACCCAATGAACAAATGTATCATAATGATTTTTATAAGAGGCTGTTCTCTTTTATGCTGCCTTAATAATGCAAGGATGGGTAGGCAGACTTACAGTAAAGTTTTATTGATAAGATGCATTCATTTGCCCCAAATTATGATAAAATGAGGGGGGGGGGGGGGGGTGGCGGTGGAGGTGGAGGTTACGTCTTATCCATGCAAAGTGAAGTTTTCCCTATTTTCCCAGACCAAAATTGACCCTTAGACTAAACCCACTGCTGAGACTATCACCGATAGTATTGGCCATAGACACTTGTTTTGTGCTATTTAAAGGATAAATTTATGTTATTTTTACCTAAAATTTGATATTTAAAGAAAAAAGGGACCTTTATATTTGTTTCTTTACAAAACAACAACAACAATATGTTATACATTTTTACATAAATACCATTTTATTCCAACAAAATTGGTAAACCGGGAAATGGCCATTGATTTTTAGTGAAAGTGGTCACTTCAATAAAGTGTGTGTGAAAATAAAATAACCACATTATAAAGCCTTTAGTTGTTATTTTAATTGTCATTCGTGTGTTTGTCCCATGTGTTGAGAACTTAATTAAACTCCAAGAACTTAATTGTTTTTTGACATGCTGGAGAAGTACCTATGTAAGTTGAGGAACTGATCCCACTTGTCGCTTTCTGTTCTCAGATAGCTTCACGTGCAATTGTCTGACTGACCTTGCTATTGTCACAACTGACTGTTGTCAGACACTTACCTTGGATTTGTCAAAACTGACTGACTTTGTCAGTTTACCTTGTAATAGTCTTACTTTGCAATTGTCACATCTGACTTTGATCATAACCACAAAATGAGAAAGGAGCATCCTTACACAGCTGCCGAAAAACATGCTGTGATGAAGTACTCTGAAGCCCATGGAAAGAGAATTCAGCGTCATGAGTGCATGATCAGGCAGTGGGACAGAAGAAAGACTGACTGAAGAAGATGCCAAGGACCAAGGTGGCCAATCATCGCCATGAGCCATTTCATCCAGAATTTGAAAAGAAACTTCCTGACTGGCTATACGATAGGCGATCGCAAAGAATCTCCATAACTGATGTCGAGCTTCAGCTTAAAGCAAGGCTGCTTGCAAAGGAGTACAGCTCCATATTAAAGGCCTTTTCTGGTTGGAGCTACGGTTTTATGAAGCGTCATCAACTTAGCTTCAAAAGGAGAACCCACATAGCACAGAAGCTTCCGAAAGCTTCAAGAATTTTAGCGCTTCATCATCAAAATGCGACAACAGCAAGACTATCTCCTCTATCTCCTGTCCCAGATAGGGGATGTAGATCAAACATCCATGACGTTTGATCTCTCTCAGTTGATCAACATCAACATGACGGGAAGCCTAGATGTCAACATCTGCACGACTGGCAAAGAAAGAAAACATTTGACAGTCCTGCTGGCCTGTACAGCTGCCGGGGGAAAGCTTCCCTCTTACATCGTGTTTAAAAGAAAAACATTGCGTAAAGGCATGAAATGGCCCAAGGAGATGATTGTCTGTTGCCAGGACAATGGATGGTTTGATTATCTCCTGATGATAGACTGGGTCAAGACTGTCTGGGCCAAACAACCGATGAGGGGGAACAACAGGGGCCTGCTGGTGCTAGACGCCTTTTGGTGTCATAAGTCAAGTAAAGTAAAAGAGACCCTGTGCCACGAAGCCAACTCCCACGTGGCGATTATAACCAGTATTACATTGATGTTACAGCCGCTACATGTAAGCATCAACCAGCCCATTAAGATGCTTTTACGTAACAAGTGGACAACTTGGTATGCCGGGGGCCAGCATACATTTGCACCCTTCTAGGAAGATGAGAAAGCCGAACTAGAAGAAATATGCCTATGGATAAAGGCCTCGTGAAACCAAATCTACCCAGGGATTATTCAACACTCATTCAAGAAATGCTGCATATAAAACTGCATGGATGGACAATAAGATGACATTCTCTGGGCCGACATGCAGCAGCAACAGAAGGAAGAATGTAATGGAGAAGATGAGAAGGCCAATGACTTCTACCTGGAAACTCCACCAACAATAACAGACGAGGAATTCGCCGAATTGTATGAAATTCACGACAACGAAGAAGGATTTGACGGCTTCTAGACAAAACTCCAAAACAACCAACTGCCCTTTTTAGGGCCAAACAATGGCCCTTTTCAGGGCCACAAATTCGCACAAAAATGTGCCTTCATTTGTCAAAACAAAAATCAATGCCCTCGACAGATTTTAAAAAAAACAACATAAAGATAAAAAGAAAAAATCCCCAGATCCCGACTTTAAATTTTTTAGTTTAATTATTGACTTGATGATTATCATGCAGCCCTATTGTGTAGGGCTGGGAAAGCCGCGAGAACATCCTGTCTGTAAACACATGTGATTTTTTTTGTCAGGTTTATTCCCAGATGTTGGTGGTGGTTACTTTCTACCAAGGTTGGGTGGTAACCTAGGCATCTACCTGGCACTGACGGGGTTCCGACTGAAGGGCCGTGACATCTTGAAAGCAGGTGTGGCCACTCACTTCGTCCAGTCCAACAAGGTAGGTCCTTGATTCCAACATGGTCAGTCCTTGAGTCAAGTACCATAGTATGCATTGAGGAAGTGTATAGGAACATGTATCTATCAATTTTGCTATCAAAGAGTATTAATGCACACTTGAAAAATTAATGTCACATATTTTATTCAGTCATTTATGTTTTTGTGTAATGTGCAATCTACACAAATACCTGACATTTATAAACTGTTAACTTTTTACATTAATAACTAAATTATTTACAAAAAATCTGTCCTTTCTTAAAAAAAAAGTTTAACAGTAGACTAAATTGTCCTATTTGAGTGTCACTCAGTATTTTTTGTCAAACATAGAATAAAAAAATTCCTTTTTAAGAAAGAAGGGAAACATGGTTTACCTGTAACGCATATATTTTCTTATCCCAGTGATTATTTGAGAGTGTATTCCAGCCCTATAAACCTGCATGTTTCAGCTGGCAGCACTGGAGGACACTCTGTTGAAGCTGGACAACCCAGACCCTCATGACGTCTTTACTGTATTAAATGACTTCCAAGAACAGGTAAACAATATCCATATATTGTCCTTGATTATTTGTTTTGATAAAAGCTACATAAACACTATTTCTGAACATTATTATTGGCTACTCTAGGCAAATAGACAAAAATATTCTTAAACAACAAGGAAACTTCAATCACACAAAATATCTCCTTGATCATATTGAGTAAATAGACTGAACCCCTGCCAGGAGCTTTAGCATGAGTATGCTATTAGCTGTTTAGTTTTAACCAAAATGTCTTGTTTCAGTTGTTTGAAAGTGTCAGTAAATATATCACAATAAAAATTCTTCATTTACAGTGCAGAAAGCTTAGAAGTAAATATCAGTTATATGACTATATTACACCACATTATGTTTGAAAATGAATCCAGAGTACTGAGATTCCTGATGAGGAGTTTGTGCTCCACCCCCACATGGAGGACATCCAGCGACTATTTGGAGGACAGACCATGGAGGAGATTTTCCGTGACCTCCAGGCTGACGGATCAGACTGGGCACTCAAACAGCTTAACATCCTCAAAAAAATGGTGAGATACCAATGTACAGTATTGCAACATGGCCAAGAAAATTTTCTGATACTAAAGGGCAATTACCTATATCTAGAAGTGTTAAACACCATGTAAAAAGTATCAATACCCAAAATTCATTATTAATTAAAGCAGAAAATTGTTCCTTACAGAGTGCACATCAAGTGGGCAATGTAAGTTATGTCACATGTAGCTGGTGGACAATGATTTAGATTTACCTTCGACTTTATCATTTGCTTGTCCAATGTTCTATTACAGCGACTTTTTCAACATCTGCTATTGTTATTGCTTTGTTTTGTTTCTACAATTCTTTGCAGTGACCATTTATAAGTGACCATTATAGCAAAGTCCAGCTTTTTGGTGGAGGAAGACCCCAGACACGTGTCTGGGTTGAACCACTGACGCACTGCAAGTTAGCTGGAAGATCTTCTCACAGGAAGTCCTTTGCTCCGAACGGGACTCGAACCCACGCCCTGAGAGGCTAAGCAGTTGTTGGAGTTGGAAACCAGCAACTCTACCACTACTCCACTGGCACCATGTTGTTATTGATGTGCCATGGTCATGTTATGACACTGTGCTATGTTTGTTGACGTGCATGCCTTTAGTGTTAGTGCTACAGCAGAAAAAGAAAAGAGAAGACCCACAAGTCCAACTTTTCATCATGTATGATTTAAATCCACCAAATATTTGCTTGTGGTAGAAAATGTAACATAGGAATAAATTGCTATAATTAACAATATAGATATATTTTTTAATATGGCTATATTTTTAAGAATGTCCACTTAACATATTTCAAATTGTGGGGAGGCGGTTGTGACCGAACTGTTAAGGTCACAGCTTTAAACTCTTCAGCCCAGACTGGGAGAGCTTTCCATGTGGGGAGTTCTTCCAACTGACCTGCAGTGCAATTTTGGTTTAACATCACCCCCCCCCCCCCCAAATGTTTGGGGTCCTTCTCTTCCACTAATACTCTGGACATGGCCAAGGTAGAGAAAACAAATAAGTATAGTCAAAGGTCCTCTAAATATAATCCTGTATTGTAAACATTAATTATTCCCACTCTACAATATTGAAATTACAGACCATACTGTACCAGTATTCTATGCTGGGGCTCCTTACTCTGTCCATATGTATAAGGGTTGAGTAGATTCGATGAATGCCATACTCTCTAAGGAAAAATATGGACATTAATGTGTTGTTATAGAGCCCATTATGCCATAGAGCCAATGTTGTAGAGCCGATAATGTTATAGAGCCCATGTTGCTAAAGACCTTACATTACTTTAAAAGCCATGTTGCTATGGAGCCCCCATGTTGCTAAACCCCTATTTTGCTCTCTCTTCCAGTCTCCTGTGTCTATGAAGATCACCCTGCGGCTTCTACAAGAGGGGATCAATCGGACCTTACTGGATGACCTCGAGGTGGAGTATAGACTGTCCCAGAGATGCTGCGAGGACAAGGACTTCTACGAGGGTGTCCGGGCAGGTGAGTCGGGCAGTACCCTACCTGGGAGGGGTGCTTTTTTAACAGAGCTATATTTGACATGATATTCATTTATAAGGCACTAGCTTCATCATTTATGTTAACTGGTTAATTTTCAGTGTAATTTTAAAAAAGATAATGTATCATTTGGTTAAAATTTGTTAAAAAAATACAATGATGAAATTGTTTTATTTGGTGACTTATTTCCTAAAAGTCCCTCTCCCAAGAACTTTTTACTATCATACCCCTTGTACTATCTGATGTCATACCCCTTGTACTATCTGATGCCATACCCCTTGTACTATCTGATGCCATACCCCTTGTACTATCTGATGCCATACCCCTTGTACTATCTGATGCCATACCCCTTGTACTATCTGATGTCATACCACTTGTACCATCTGATGCCATACCCCTTGTACTATCTGATGCCATACCCCTTGTACTATCTGATGCCATACCCCTTGTACTATCTGATGCCATACCCCTTGTACTATCTGATGCCATACCCCTTGTACTATCTGATGTCATACCCCTTGTACTATCTGATGCCATACCCCTTGTACTATCTGATGCCATACCCCTTGTACTATCTGATGCCATACCCCTTGTACTATCTGATGCCATACCCCTTGTACTATCTGATGCCATACCCCTTGTACTATCTGATGCCATACCCCTTGTACTGTCTGATGCCATACCCCTTGTACTGTCTGATGCCATACCCCTTGTACTATCTGATGTCATACCCCTTGTTCTATCTGATGACATACCCCTTGTTCTATCTGATGCCATACCCCTTGTACTATCTGATGACATACCCCTTGTTCTATCTGATGCCATACCCCTTGTACTACGTGATGTCATACCCCTTGTACTATCTGATGACATACCCCTTGTTCTATCTGATGTCATACCCCTTGTACTACGTGATGTCATACCCCTAGTTCTATCTGATGCCATACCCCTTGTACTATGTGATGTCATACCCCTTGTACTATCTGATGCCATACCCCTTGTACTATCTGATGTCATACCCCTTGTACTATCTGATGACATACCCCTTGTACTATCTGATGCCATACCCCTTGTACTATCTGATGCCATACCTCTTGTACTACGTGATGTCATACCTCTTGTACTATCTGATGCCATACCCCTTGTACTACGTGATGTCATACCCCTTGTACTATCTGATGACATACCCCTTGTTCTATCTGATGCCATACCCCTTGTACTAAGTGATGTCATACCTCTTGTACTATCTGATGCCATACCCCTTGTACTATCTGATGCCATACCCCTTGTACTATCTGATGCCATACCCCTTGTACTATCTGATGCCATACCCTTTGTACTACGTGATGTCATACCTCTTGTACTATCTGATGCCATACCCCTTGTACTATCTGATGCCATACCCCTTGTACTACTGATGCCATACCCCTTGTACTATCTGATGCCAAACCCCTTGTACTATCTGATGCCATACCTCTTGTACTATCTGATGCCATACCCCTTGTACTATCTGATGCCATACCTCTTGTACTATCTGATGCCATACTCCTTGTACTATCTGATGCCATACCCCTTGTACTATCTGATGCCATACCCTTGTACTATCTGATGCCATACCCCTTGTACTATCTGATGCCATACCCCTTGTACTATCTGATGCCATACTCCTTGTACTATCTAATGCCATACTCCTTGTACTATCTGATGCCATACCCCTTGTACTATCTGATGCCATACCCCTTGTACTATCTGATGCCATACCCCTTGTACTATCTGATGTCATACCACTTGTACTATCTGATGCCATACCTCTTGTACTATCTGATGTCATACCCCTTGCAACAGGTAATTATCTTCGGTCACTTCCATTTTGTTTCTTTTTTCAGTGCTGGTTGATAAAGACCAGAAGCCTAAATGGAACCCAGCAACTATTCAGGAAGTAAGCGATGAGCATGTAGACTGGTACTTCTCTCCCCTTCCCCCAGACAGGGAGCTTAAGCTGTGATGCAGAGAACCGACCTGAATGTTTACCTGTAATGGTTGGGGTATATTACAACAGTATTTACATGTATATTGTACACTGTCTTTATTTATACCATCATGAATATTTGACCAGTATTGACCTGAAGTTACAATGTGATTAAAACATGCCAACTGATTTAACAATAAAGAAATTTACATTAAATGAAAAAAATGTGTTAGCAATTGTAATGACATATTGCAAAGAAAGGCAGAGTTAATATTGAAATGATCCACATTTCGATTTATGATATCCTAAGTGCATGAAAAGTTAATGACAGAGTTTGCAAACATGCATGATTTCTGTGAAGGTTTTCAGCTTGTGAATATAATTGTAGGTTTTACTTTATTATCCTGAGTTCAATGATGTTAATTGGTGACGTGTTGAACTTTAAATCATTTTACACATAAGACGATATGACCATAATGCATGTCATCTCTAAAATGGTCAGTTATATTAGAACATAAAATATACATCTGTTAATTAAATTGTCATGTTCCAGTTTCAAATGAACTGACATTGAGCAATGCAAAATGACAGTGTTTTAATTAACTTGTTGTTTTTATACTATTGTTCTCAAATATTCTGATTTTCAGGTACTAAATGAAAAATGTAATATTGCAACAATTTTGATGTGTTTTCTGACTGAAACGTTTGGTGGTGGCAAATGGGATTTGGGGATAAAAAAAGCCACATCTGTTTGGAACTGCATCCATGTCAGTTAAGTTTGTTGGTTTTAAATGGGTAGAAATCACTGTGCCATCTTTCAAATGTGTATGTTTGGAGTATATAAAATATGTATAATGTATAAAAGAGTATGGTATCAATGCTGTCTTTGATGAGCTTTCAACACAGTATATCAAGTAGCAAACATAAGATATTTTCAACATAAAGTGTAATACCATGATCTGTTGTATACTAAGTGATAAAATCAATGATTTTTGTACTGCATTGTTTCAAGGAATTGTCTTTTTTAACACAATATTTATACTTGTGTAGTGCTATGGACTAACCACTTTGTCGAATTGTATTGATATTTTCACACATTAAAATATCACCCCAGTCTTTAGTGTGGACAGAACTGTAAATAAGATAAAATTATAATGGACTGAAATGTAGATTAGGTAAGATAAACTTTATTTGTATGCTCAACTGTGGAGAACAGATGAGATATTAGCAGCACAATGCACATTGTAAGGGGTCGTAAAGGATTTGTATTTTTTTTTTTTTTTTTTTGAGAACTTGATTCCTTCATGAAAGTTACAGACATGTGAATTATTTCAGAAGGTTGTATCAGAACTTACTGAAATCTCCGTCCCTAGAATATAATGCCATTATAATGGTTTCTATGTTGACTCTTTTCTTCAAACTTGATTTGATCTTTAAACCTACATTATTTTTTTTAGGCCAACATTGCTGCCACTTTTCTTTCCTGTCATTGAAACAATTCTGGAGGATTTTTTTAAAGATATTTTGGCCCGAAGAGGATTTTAGTTTTCTTTGTTCTTAAATGTCTAGTCTACAATTCCAATGACTTTGATACACAGCCATTCAGCATTAATGTTTTTTGTATTTTCACTGCCCACATTAGGGGTGTTTTTTTTTCTTTTAAGTTTTGCATGGATATACTTTTTCAAACAGTGTGATATTTTAGAATTTCCATTGAATTTCTTAAGTCTGTACCAATATTAATAAAGGAATTAAAAATGAATTCAAGGTTGTTTTGTTTTCTGTTGTTTTATAGGACCATCCTGTCATCAGTAGTAAAAGAAAAGCTGACCCTTCATGTACAATGTCTGTAAATCAGTGAGGGTTGAAGCCCACACATGAAGTGTATGATCAATTTAGGAGTATAGGACTTAATATAACACCAAGACAAATAACTTATTTCATATTTATATTTACCAAGAAGACATTCTTGTACGTGGAAACAAGAAGACAAGTGAAAATAAACATGGATGATGCAGATGATTGACTACATAAAGAGCTGGTTTAGTACACAATCATGCTTCCAGATCATATTTAAGACGACATTTGTGACATCATGCGTCCTTAGTATAACCATTTAATATTACCTCATTTCTTGTAATACCTATTTATGAAGATACTGTTACCATCAATTTCAGTTTGAATTCAAGATTGGCCAGATGAAAGAATGAGTGGCCTGATTATACAATAAGACTGTTAAATATAAACCAATATACATATTAACTGTGTAATTGTGCTGTATAATCTTCCATTTTCCTATTGTGATACTGCCTTTAATGCAAGGTAAGCAGACGTGTAAATGTATTTAATTAGCAAAAGTCTTAAAGTTTCTTATGAATTTCTGCGTAGCACTTTAAACACAACTTGTTAACAATTAATTGATACATAATTGAAATAGATGACAATGGGAATAAAAAATGCTGTCAAATGTATACATAAATTTAAAATTAGAAATAAAAACAGTGACTTAAAGAACATTTCCAGTTAATTGTGAAAAATTAAAGAACCTGGAGTAAAAGTTTGTCAC
Source organism: Sinonovacula constricta (assembly GCA_007844125.1). Classification (NCBI taxonomy): domain Eukaryota; kingdom Metazoa; phylum Mollusca; class Bivalvia; order Cardiida; family Solecurtidae; genus Sinonovacula; species Sinonovacula constricta. The sequence continues at coordinate 12,443,829 of CM017560.1, read as the reverse complement.
AAATGCAAAAACAATATACACATTGTTACAGTATTGGCATAAAAGTTATAATTATACTAGACAAAAAAGCTAATAAAATAAGTATGTCTCTTTCAAGTAAAAAAACAACTGTTTTTATATATTTACAAATAAAAACAATATAATTTGCCTCTTGAATGCACTACACTTGAGAAGTAATCTACAAATGTATTGTAATTCTTCAAAAAAGCAATCCTCAGAAACAATACAAGACATTAAATACAGGTATACAGTATAAAAGAACACTTACTATAATAGTGTGTTACTGAGAAAAAAATGAAAATGATTGTAAAAAGATAAAACATATAAAGTAAGTAAACATTGATTGATAATAAATCGCTAATAAGGGAGCTAAGTATACAGTGACATAATTGTTGGAGTTGTCTCCCTTGCACATTCAACAAAACGCATTGAACATTTAAAAATGGCTTGATAAAATGAATAAAAAAATAAAGACAAGCATCCACAATCATGTATGCATCATAAATATTGGTCCAGATCATATTAATTTTAAATCTAACATTAAGTTATGTTCGATGTCATTTATAAACATAATACATGGGTATCTATAGAAAAGGAATCTGAGAAGAATAGAAGTTAATGTTACTATGATATAGGCTTAAAATAGGTCTAAACAAACACAAAACTGACACATTTTTCATAAAAAAGTATCATACAAAACTTAAAACACATGGGAATTATTTCTAGTTAATTATATGTTTCGTTCCAAAGACAGTCACGAAAATCAACAATTACTTGCATTTCTTGCATTAAACTCTTGAGGACCTATTACAATTTGTGCTTTATTTCAAAGTATTTTCAAAGAACAAAAAGCAGTACAATGGCAAAGCATCAAACAAAATATTCTGAACAAATTGTTTATTCTACCTACAGTTTTCATTAAACAATTGTAAATAGCTTTCTCTTTTGAGAGAATAAAAATACAAGGACAAAACAAATTTTAAACACAAATGTGCACCAACTTTAAGTAAGGACAAAACAAATTTTAAACACAAATGTGCACCAACTTTAACAAACACATGCATTCATCTCAACGTACTGCTTGACACAAATTTGTGAATGTACAAAAATATCCGATCTTATACACTATTACCACAGGACTCGCAGACTGTTTAAGGTATATATACATACCTGGTAACCAACCCAGCAGACAGCTTAACATCTCCTTTATTACCATTTATGAATATTGTATTTCTTGTACTAATTTTATGATAGGCCCATTGTCAACAGCTGTCAATAGGACAAATGGAATCCTATTACAAATATCAGTTAGAAAATGGAATCCTTTTACAGATATCAGTTAGAAAATGGAATCCTATTACAAATATCAGTTAGAAAATAATCTGACATGGACACTGTTCAGAAAAAAATAGCTTTCTTTTTTTATTTTTTTCAGATCATATCTTTACATCTGGGGAAACATAGTATAACAAAATGTTAATCCATCATTAAATTATCCCTTACAATTCTATACTTGTTAAACCCATAGTCAATGCTTTTCTGCTGGCAACTCCATACTTGGGTAATACAACAAACTGAAGAACCTCAAAAAATAACAGTGCAGATCCTAAACAAACGGGTCCCAGTTGGAGCCAGCTCATCTGGATCTACACTATTGGCACAAACCTGATCAACTCATAGCTGGGTAAGAGTTATATATTATCTTTATATCTGTCTTGCAAAAATAATGTTTAATTGATTTTGTTTGTTTTAAGATACATCACAGCAACCAATCCTGATCGTTAAAGTGACATCCAGCTGTTTTGGTCACGGAAGACCCTAGACAAAGTCCTAGGTAGAACCACCGGTGCACCGCTGGTCAGCTTCCAACATTAAGTCCTTCGCCCCGAATAGGACTGAAACCCATGCGTTAAGAGGCTAAGCAGTCTGAGGTGTTACAGGTTGGTGATTCTACCACTATGCCACGAGTGTCCCCTTTAATGGATTTCACTCTGCTTTGTAAAACATTTGAGCACAACTGTAACTATAGTGACAAATATGACAAGTGAGTAAGTAAACAGACAAATGTACGTCGCATAAACATGTTAACTGTGCATTGAACTTGTACTCTAAAAGTTGATTTGTGAACATAAATTATAAGTATATTATTTATTTTTATATAAAATATTTTTATATACAAACAATTATGATATTTGTTGACATACATTTACAGCAAACCAATGAAACCAACCACATCTCTGTAAGTTTATATGGCAATTATGAAGCATTTGATTAACTTTTTTTATTTCTAAATACAATTTTAAGTATAGATTTAAAATTGTTTTAATTTTTTTTACATGATACCTAAATTGTACAAAAATTATTGAAACATCTTAGCAGAGAATTAAAGATGCTTTGAACTAAACACATTTTAAATTGTGTTCTTTTAAAACAAAATAGTTTTCAGATACAAATATATCATTTCAGATTTTTTGACAGAATGAAATGAAAATTGATAATAAAATAAAAAAAAGAAACCCTCATTGACAGCTTTGTTATTCAAACCATGACTCAATTTTCATTCCTTTCAATGCGATTATTTGAATCTCAAAATCATCTTCATCTTGCTACTTATGCTGTTCAATGATACCTATTCTTTCTCACACCAGATTAATCTCAACAAGATAACTTCTTTCAAGCAATAGGGCAGAAGAAGTTGAGAAATGAATTTATTAAGAGACAAAAATACATATTAAACCAAGGTTATGAATGTCACTGAACATCCTATGATTTACTGAAAATTATTACTTAGCCTCAAACTTCAGACCTTTCTGAAAACCAATGAATGAACACTCTCTCCCACCTAATGTACATTAGCTAGTGACCTCTACTTCAAACTGGTCCTGTTCAATAGGTTTCTTCACCCATAGTCCAAGCCCTGTCTTCTGGAAGTGACCAATTAACTGTTCTTTCACCTTCTGATAGTCTGCGCTCATGATCTTACACTCGGCGTATGTTTTGGGCATGTTTTTCGACTCCTCTGGTGACAGGAAGTGTCTTCTCAGCTTCAGGAAACGCTTAAATAGACTCCGCTTGCACAGACATGACTCTGATCCACTCTCTTGTTTTCCTGTTGTGGTGTTGATTACCTCAAGTCCCGCATCACCATCACACCAATTCACCGCGAAATTTGGTGCCTTACCAAGCTGGCGCTGCTCTGGGTTAGAGATACCACTGAGGTTGGGCTTGTTCACCTGGAATGGTTTGGCTATCCCCTCCATGTTGGCCAATCGACCGTACACGGCGCGTGCCAGATGCTCCGAGTGGTACAGGGACCCCAGGATAATGCTGTCAATGTATATCGGCTCAATGAAATGGCTCAACAGTGCCCCTGGAAAATATTAGCAAGTTTTTAGCTAAAACTTACAGGTATTTTTTATCATTTGAAACAATTCTATTTATCTAATAAGCCCTGAAAATAGCAAATGCTTCTATTTCTTTAATTACCAATCTGCTGTATTTTTTACAATAAGGAAAATTGCTATTTTCAAAGTGTATAACCATAAAGACATTTTCTGAAGATAAGAAATTTAATCTGTTATGAATTTTACCATTGATAAAGCTGATATAAACCAACTAATCTTTAAACTAGAGCTATCTCTTAATGTGATTATAATAATGCTATAAGGATACACTCGCTCCACAAAGCGATATGTATCATCAGTTCATGTGCTGATTCCATATTTTGCAATATGATACATTACCAAAAATGGGATACTTAACATTGACAGTTTACTAACTTTACTAAATGGTAAAATTAAAAATAGAAATATTTTTATGTAAACAGTAAAACATAAGCTGTTTTATTGAAACAGAAAACATCTTTAAAATCGTAATAAAATCACAGAAACACATGTGTCGAAGTATTTTTTTATTTAATGAATAGTAGAAAAAGAACCCCCAAAAACTGTCAAAAGAATAAGAGATAGTAATTTTTATGACTAGACAATAACATTGAAATTTTACATAAATCTCATCAACAGGCACAACTTGGTCTAAATATTGAACAGAAATGAATTCGGCAAACATTGTATGATGCACCATATTGTTACTGGGTACTATGGTTTTCAATGCATGAATCATTTACAGTTCTAGATTACAAATACCTTACAACCTTTCTACTTGACAGTCAAGTAAGGAATGCATCATTGATATTAGACATTAATTGGTTGATCTGTGGTTCATTGATTGATGAACCATGGTGGGCTGTTTACAGTAGCACTGAGTCCAAAAGATTATATGCTTTAAACAGTCCAAAAGCAATGATTTATGCCTAATATTTACATTACAATTAGATTCATTTAAAATCAATTTATTTAAAAAATAGATAATGAAAACCTTTTTTATATTATCGTTATAAGACAAACACTGTGACTTCTTATAATGAATAGCTTACTCGACGTGTGACAAAATTTAAGCCAAGCCCACAAAGTCAAGAAGCAAAACAACAAGAAAGACGTTTATCATTTATAGTTCTTTAAACAGTCTTAAAGAAAGAAATTTAAAAATACTTCTACGGTCCACCAAGCTTGCAATATCAAATTTTACTGGACTATGATTTTGACATTTTGACACAAAAAGCTAGTGTTTCCAACCATTCTTTTATTATTTTATTTACAAAGTGACATCAACTTAGACGTGACATATTCAGTACACATCTCCATGGCCGTGTCATTGTCTGCACCAGAACTCTCATATCTCCGACTCTGAAGCATCTAGAGCCACAAGAACATAAACCAATTTATCTGGTACTTTGAAATGTTGTTACTTGTATTCGATATTTTAATTTAAACAAATATAAAACTCCTTATCAATAACACACGTGTAAATTATCACTGGCAATACCAGAAATTCATTTGGTCATTTTGAAAATGCTGTGGCTAAAAATCATGGTGGACCATCTTCTAAATCTTAATCATTTTTATAGATATACATCGCTATTCAAAACAAATATCTCCTCAGCCTCTCAACATGTGGGTTCGAGTCCTGGTCGGGGCAGTAATTTTCACGTGGAGAGGTTTTCCAGCTAACCTGGGGTGCACCAAAGGTTCTACCCAGGCATATGTCTGGGGTCTTCCTTCACCAATAATTAGCTAGATGTCGCCAATATGACCATAAATGTGCTGGTGCAATGTTACAAAAACAAGCAAACAAAAAGATCTACCCTGGATGCCTAGCAGGTTCCATCGAGCTATCTTGTCACTGCAGGACATGGTCAACAGTCTCTCGCCTTGCATCACACCATCCCAGGTCTGAATCCCAACAGCTGATTTTACTGGAATTGTCCCCTCACCAGACTCTATCTTCGTCCTTAGCTGACCTCGAGTCTTGCGATTGGGATGTTTGTCTCCTGATGACTCATTCTCTGTGCCAGGCTGAGGTTCATGAGGTGAGAATATTCGAGAGTCTCCACATGGGGCGGTGCTGATGTACAGGTGGAACTTTATGTTGTCTTTCAGCTTGTATATGGGCTGACTGTCCTCATTCTTACAGAAGATGGACTGCTCCACCTGAACCTTGTCATTGGACGCCACGAGATCCAGCTGTGAATACAGAAACCGAAGTGTGGATCTACGAATGAGGATTTCTGCATGGAAGTCATTCACAGACATTCCTTTATCACTGAGGTATTCACCATTGATACATTTAGTTCCTGCAGTCACACATACAACCTTGGAATCTGTGAGTTCCTCACCATGGGTCATCACCATCCCAGCCATAACTTTCCTGCGTGCATACTGACTCTTCAAGCCATCTGTCAGTTCTGCAAATTTACCAAGCACCAGTTTAGCCACATGGTCAGCCAGGGCTGATGGAGGTTCTCCACCCTCATTGTTGTTCACTGGCATACCACCTGTAAACAGATCACACATCAAAATATTAAATAAACATAAAACAGAAATCATATCCGGAAGCCTGGCCTCGTCTGCTCCTTAGTAATTTCCCTTATTGTAGTAATACAGTAGAAACTCACAATGCGGGCAACTCGATAATACGGCCATTTTTATATTACGGCCAATTTTCTCGGTCCCGAACAGTTTACTATTTGATTCTATATACTTAAAACTCTAAAATGCGGGCAACTGGCTATTGCGAATTACGGCCATGAGTTTCGGTCCCGAACTGGCGTCTAAGCGATAAACGAAACTGACTAATGCGGCCAAGGGAAATAACTCTTATCGACTGTTGCCAGACTGGGTGCGTGAATTTTACTACCATGCAGCGCAGCCTATTCATAGACATCCATCAGCATATCGTACACCAGTCTATGTTTACTTAGAGGCGGCCGACATTTTGACACTTTCTTTTGTTTAGACTGCATTTCACAAAGGATTAACAGACATCATAGGCATGTGTCATGTGTCGCCATAATTACACCTTGTACGATAATGCCGAACTGTTTTAAGTTGATTGGGTAATTTTAATGGTCGTTAATATTGATACGAATGGTTAATTGACAATCGTTAGGTGTGAAAAACGCAACGTCCTTATATACGTGAAGGTTTAGTTTGAAAACGTATGCTTTATTGATTCTGCACTTCTTTGTGTAGATTGTAGTTTAAAAGTGTACAAAATCAACTAAAATAAATAATACTGAAAAAAAATGAAAGTCTTTTGCATTTTATGAATCATAATGCATATTATATTATTGATTTAAACTACTACTATTATACTAACAAAACAAAATATGATATTGGTTTAAACACAAATATAAAGTATACAACACGTATATAAAAAGAATATAAACACACATGTAGTTCATTATGTCAAAGGGGCATAACTTGTTACAGCTTTTATCAAAACTCGCTATTAAGGCCAAACTTTAAATTAAGGCCACTTCTTGCCGGTCCCAAAAGTGGCCTTAATAGCGAGTTTCTACTGTAACTCTAAATAAACATTGGTATAAATAAGTACTGAAGTATTTTGCTACTGTGACAACCAAAAGTTGTTTTTCTCCTTGCTATTTGTACTACAGTTAATTGTTAAAATAAAACAAAAAATACTTTAGGATACCATTGGAAAGTTAGAAAGCAAAAAAAGATCTCTTTGCCTGCTGTTTGCATATTTATAAGGCAAACAGTGAAGATCCATGTCAGCAACCTCCCAGCAGGAATATACAATATTTGCTTCTCAGTCTCTGTTTATAAGTATATCCACCCTGACATGTAATATATATAATATTAAAGTAAAAAAAATCCTGAGAATTAAGCATGGGTTTTTAACAAAATGTCGCAAGCTAAAGGTTAAAAGAATGCTTTAAAGAACATTCTAAAAGAAATGACAATGGGGAAATCATGCAGAAATAAAGTTGTTTATCAGAAGATGAATTTCAAGAAGATCAGGCTTAGGCAAACAGTGCAGATCAAGATTAGCCAGCACTCAATGGTAGCAATATGTTCCATTATCTTTGCATGTTGTCAAAATACAACCAATAAAATAGAAGTTAAAACCCACTGCAACTGACAAAGGGCCATTCCTTATCCAGGAATCATATTTATGAGACCCCAAGATTACCTGATGTTTCCTAACTACCGCCATTGACAGACTGCACCAAATACTGCAACTCATTACCAGAAGTTTCCTCCTGAAGCTGGATGACCTTGATCTACACTTTTTTGCAATCCGCGTGATCTTTTTAATGGCTAGCGGGTAGAGGATTACGAGACATAAAAGTTGCTAACAAAGACTGAGCAAACAATGAGTCACATATAATGTGAACAGCATCTAAAGGTACCATTTTATAAATCAAAACAACCTTCCAGGACTACAGAAAATGATCTACACTGCACAGACATGGAAACTTTTTGTAACTTTAATGGACAAACATTTAAATGATGTCGTAAAATATTCCCCCGCCAGTGATGCTGAGATTATTACCAACATTGATGCATAAATTAGGAAATGATTGCAAGAGCAAGGACCCATCAGTACTCATGATCAGAATTCATTAAGAAGATCTTGTCAAGCAACTAGGATATTTATATCAAGACACAATAATGGCTGCAGGTTTTACCATTGCCATGTCAACTTTCTGTTTTATGAGGCTCTTTGGTTAAAAGCTAATAAAATGGACCATACTTCAAGAACTTAATATAACCCTGAGTGTACGATCTGTTGCTACTGCTGCTCATGGTAATAAATAAAAAAAATCCTTTAATGTTGGATACACAACCATTGTTTTGCCTACACGAGGCTTGCCAATGGTTATACTGACATGTTTATCAAAGCAACCTCAACTCATTGCAGGCTTATCAAAAACTGACCATGTTTATAGGTGGTATTCCATAGTTTGGACCAAACTTACCTGAACAAATGTGAACAAGTGTTGATTAACTAGTTTTTATGCCCCAAACTTAAAATACTGTTGAAAATCGTCAAAGTTATAACAAGTCTGATGTTCTACTTCAGACATTATGCACAGTAATACACCAAACAGAGGTCTGATGTTGTTATATATACCAAACAGAGGTCTGATGTTGTTATATATACCAAACAGAGGTCAGATGTTGTTATATATACCAAACAGAGGTCTGATGTTGTTAAATATACCAAACAGAGGTCTGATGTTGTTATATATACTAGATATAGGCAACAAAAACAGAGGTCCAATGTTATATATACCGGTACTACATATAGGCAACACCAAACAGAGAGGTTGGATGTTGTTATATATACTAGATATAGGCAACACCAAACAGAGGTCTAATGCTGTTATATATACTAGATATAGGCAACACCAAACAGAGGTCTGATGTTATATATACTAGATATAGGCAACACCAAACAGAGGTCAGATGTTGTTATATATACTAGATATAGGCAACACCAAACAGAGGTCTGATGTTGTTATATATACTAGATATAGGCAACACCAAACAGAGGTCAGATGTTGTTATATATACTAGATATAGGCAACACCAAACAGAGGTCAGATGTTGTTATATATACTAGATATAGGCAACACCAAACAGAGGTCTGATGTTGTTATATATACTATATATAGGCAACACCAAACAGAGGTCTGATGCTGTTATATATACTAGACATAGGCAACACCAAACAGAGGTCTGATGTTGTTATATATACTAGATATAGGCAACACCAAACAGAGGTGGAATGTTGTTATATATACTAGATATAGGCAACACCAAACAGAGAGGTTGGATGTTGTTATATATACTAGATATAGGCAACACCAAACAGAGGTCTGATGTTGTTATATATACTAGATATAGTCAACACCAAACAGAGGTCTGATGTTGTTATATATACTAGATATAGGCAACACCAAACAAAGGTGGGATGTTGTTATATATACTAGATATAGGCAACACCAAACAGAGGTCAGATGTTGTTATATATATTAGATATAGGCAATACCAAACAGAGTTCGGATGTTGTTATATATACTAGATATAGGAAACACCAAACAGAGGTGGGATGTTGTTATATATACTAGATATAGGCAACACCAAACAGAGGTCTGATGTTGTTATATATACTAGATATAGGAAACACCAAACAGAGGTGGGATGTTGTTATATATACTAGATATAGGAAACACCAAACAGAGGTCTGATGTTGTTATATATACTAGATATAGGAAACACCAAACAGAGGTCGGATGTTGTTATATATACTAGATATAGGCAACACCAAACAGAGGTGGGATGTTGTTATATATACTAGATATAGGCAACACCAAACAGAGGTCTAATGTTGTTATATATACTAGATATAGGCAACACCAAACAGAGGTCTAATGTTGTTATATATACTAGATATAGGCAACACCAGAGGTCTGATGTTGTTATATATACTAGATATAGGCAACACCAAACAGAGGTCTGATGTTGTTATATATACTAGATATAGTCAACACCAAACAGAGGTCTAATGTTGTTATATATACTAGATATAGGCAACACTAAACAGAGGTCTGATGTTGTTATATATACTAGATATAGGCAACACCAAACAGAGGTGGGATGTTGTTATATATACTAGATATAGGCAACACCAAACAGAGGTCTGATGTTGTTATATATACTAGATATAGGCAACACCAAACAGAGGTGGGATGTTGATATATATTCTAGATATAGGCAACACCAAACAGAGGTCAGATGTTGTTATATATACTAGATATAGGCAACACCAAACAGAGGTCGGATGTTGTTATATATACTAGATATAGTCAACACCAAACAGAGGTCTAATGTTGTTATATATACTAGATATAGGCAACACCAAACAGAGGTTGGATGTTGTTATATATACTAGATATAGGCAACACCAAACAGAGGTGGGATGTTGTTATATATACTAGATATAGGCAACACCAATCAGAGGTGAGATGTTGTTATATATACTAGATATAGGCAACACCAGAGGTCTGATGTTGTTATATATACTAGATATAGGCAACACCAGAGGTCTGATGTTGTTATATATACTAGATATAGGCAACACCAGAGGTCTGATGTTGTTATATATACTAGATATAGGCAACACCAGAGGTCTGATGTTGTTATATATACTAGATATAGGCAACACCAGAGGTCTGATGTTGTTATATATACTAGATATAGGCAACACCAAAGGTCTGATGTTGTTATATATACTAGATATAGGCAACACCAGAGGTCTGATGTTGTTATATATACTAGATATAGGCAAACTTTCAGATACCACCAATAAGGACTAAGGCAAATGGCATACAATCATGTTGACAGCCAGCTGGGAGTGGTATCATCATAACCTGTACTATTTGCTGCTTGGTCTCTAGTGTCTTGATAAGTTTGCATTCAGATGTGAGCAAATAATCTCACTTTGTACTGGTTATAAAAAAATGCAGCATAACAAAGGTAAATAAAATGTTTTGTCTACTATCTAAACTGACATTCAAGACAACCATTGCCAATATTTATTTCCTTCTGTATCTAGTCTGTGATGGGTCCAATGACTAACATTGCACTGTGAAGAGGCACTCAAGTCAATAACAACCCTTGGTAGCTACATCTGATACATTTTGTAATAATATAAAATCTATTAACAATCTTAGTGTTAAAATAAACAAGACATTGCTAAAGATTCTGCAGCTAATTGTACAGGTTCTGATTGTTCTGCTCTCGAACTGGCTGATCTGGATCTACATTATCTGCCCAAGCCAGATGAACTCATGCTAGGAGGACTACGGGTGTGAACTTCTGGCAAAGACACTAATACCTCCAACTACAAACAGTGGATCAGATGGAGCCACCTGCTGCTTCTCACAATGATTATTGGTTAACAGATAAACTTACAGCTTCAAGTAAAAAATGTGTATTTTTCTTGCTGTTTTTAAAGATGTTTCTAGGAAAAAGCTGCTTCAAGTAGATATAAATTACAACATAAGTGATAACAAGGAACTCAACTATGTCAATTATAGGCGTCTTTATACAGCTAAAGCCTTGAGACTAGCACAGTGCTGATACACACTATGCATCAAGAGACATTAAGATGTTTCGTTTCTGCATTTATGAGGTAATATTTTTAAGTGATGTTTAAGCAGTTTGAAACCATGTCAATTGACCAACTTTGACCCATGTTTAAAAACATTCACTTAAACAACAAAAAGAAAGACAAAATTAGACTTTGCTATCACCATTTTGGCTCTACTGAACCCTTTATTTGCATAGATTCAGCGTTTTCCTCAAAAAGTGACTTAAGTAGAGATCATGCTTTTGTTAATTATTTTAGTGTTGATGTAAAAATGTTCAAAATAAACAGTCCTCAGATTTTTTAGATACCAGTAGAATACAACTGTAAGGGTGCAATATATTTAAAAACTGTTACCAAAGTATTACAATCTTGTTTAAAACTCATTTGTCAATGTGTTCTTTCTTATTCATGGTGGCAGAGATTTCAGTCATCTGAAATGCAAGTGACCTCTGACATGGAGATTGGTTTGTGTTAGGCGATCTATCCTTAAGTTCAATGCTTATATTATTGCCTTTCGACTCCTTCTAATCCTGCACAAAACCATCTATGTTTCTAGCAATGCTCTGTTTCAGCTTTATTCTCTAGTATTATGTAGATGGTTACCAAAATCATTATTTATTAGTATTGTTATGCAAAATATACATAAAACAAATAAGCATTTAATCCTACAATTCCTTTAAAAGTTATTTAGTAAGAACAAAATGTGACAGCAGAAAATGACTCAAAAGGGCAACAACACCAGTAATATTAAGTAGACACGAACCAAAGACAGACCTGCCTTGTATTGATATATAATATTGATCTATCAAATATGAATATAATCCATAGAGCACGTCAAAATACTTAATTGGAGAAAAATAAAAAGACAAGCAGGAGTGGAATAACTTTTAAAGTGATATCGCAATTCTCAAAGGGCCATTAGTTTTGTCTAAGCCATTATTTAAGAATGGCAATCTTACATTCTTACAGTAAATAATAGGTGGAGAAGTTTACAGACATTTGTTACAGTACAACAGACATAGCATTCTTCATTTAGTTTTCCCCACTGCCAGTAACTACTTTTATTGCACAGACAGATTAAAAACCAGCATAAAAGAAAAAAAAATGTTTCTGATTGTTAGATACTTTATTTGTCTATGAATTTGTAGACTGGGCCAAGATTGTGAGAAAAGCTGCTGAGTTCATTATTGGATTATCAGGGAATCAGTCATGTTTGGCAACAGTGACATTTAATAACCGCATGGAAATTCTGATTAACAACTAGTAACCTTGTGAAAAAATGCTAATGCAAGGAACATCTAAACCACCAATTCTGAAAAGTTATCAACTACCTTCAAATAAAAGTCAATTAAATGCTTTGCATGTCATTTAAAATTTTATACCAATTTTTAATGCATGCTAAGCATAATAATTTAAAGAGCACATATTATTCACTACAATCAGCCATTAGCTATCTACGTCTGCAGCACAGCTTTCATGTTAGGAGAGGTCCCAGTGATCACAGCTACCTCATACTGCTGTGATTAACCTTTCAATGAATTAACAAGGTTGTTTGGGCATAAATTAGAAAATAAACCATTAGCAATTAAATTCCATTCCACGACTTTAAAAAGCATTTTAAAGGGACAGTAACAAATAATGTTACACTTATATTTCAACATGCAAAAAGATTATAATGATCAGTATATAGAAAATAGGAAACAACAATAAAAATATAAAAAATGTTATAATGTTTCTTTAATGCTTTGTCTTTTAAGTACAATCTGAATTGTAAGTATACTGCGGACCTTGAATGATCAAAATTATTTTTTTTCTTTTTGAAAAATGTCTCAAAATCTGAATACCAAAATAATGAAAAATAACTGATATTTACAATCCTTTACAAACTCTCAAAGACAATAATCTCTGTGCTAAGATATATTCTTCAATTCTATTTGCTGACTTGTTTTTATTCAGTTCATTTTATTATCTCGATTTCAAACAAAAACAAGATAAAAAAATCGGGCCCCGAGTAAAATATTGGCGGTAAAATGCTTAAAGCACCTTGACAAGTTTGAAACATTTCCAACAATTTTTCCTCAACAACATTAGCAAACAACAAAGAAAATACTGATTTCCTCAGAAAAACATTTGCCACTATCACTTACAGGTCATAGTTAGTTGCAACAACACCTTAAATCAAAGAAGTAAACAATCCTAAGAATGCCGTCTTTGCAGTTTATCTCTTTAACAGAGACTGTAACTTTATTTACCTTCCTGACTAAAGTCTCTTTTCTCAAGTATGTAACATATAAAGTGTGTAATCTCTTTTCTCAAGTGTGTAACATATAAAGTGTGTAATCTCTTTTCTCAAGTATGTAACATATAAAGTGTGTAATCTCTTTTCTCAAGTATGTAACATATAAAGTGTGTAATCTCTTTTCTCAAGTATGTAATATATAAAGTATGTAATCTCTTTTCTCAAGTGTGTAACATATAAAGTGTGTAATCTCTTTTCTCAAGTATGTAACATATAAAGTGTGTAATCTCTTTTCTCAAGTATGTAACATATAAAGTGTGTAATCTCTTTTCTCAAGTATGTAATATATAAAGTGCGTAATCTCTTTTCTCAAGTATGTAACATATAAAGTGTGTAATCTCTTTTCTCAAGTATGTAATATATAAAGTGTGTAATACATATAAAGTGTGCAATCTCTTTTCTCAAGTATGTAATATATAAAGTGTGTAATCTCTTTTCTCAAGTATGTAACATATTAAGTATGTAATCTCTTTTCTCAAGTATGTTACATATAAATTGTGTAATCTCTTTTCTCAAGTTTGTAACATATAAAATGTGCAATCTCTTTTCTCACTTGTGTAACATATAAAGTGTGTAATCTCTTTTCTCAACGATGTAACACATAAAATGTGCAATCTCTTTTCTCAATTGTGTAACATATAGAGTGTGTAATGTCTTTTCTCAAGTGTGTAACATAAAGTGTGTAATCTCTTTTTTTAAGTATGTAACATATAAAGTGTGTAATCTCTTTTCTCAAGTATGTTACATATAAAATGTGCAATCTCTTTTCTCAAGTGTGTAAGATATAAAGTGTGTAATCTCTTTTCTCAAGTGTGTAACATATAAAGTGTGTAATCTGTACATGTAGCCTACCATCTAATCCCAGCCACTTATCTTAACATTTAATGTTGCCCAAGAATATGTAAACCTGTATCTGCAATGAACACTCAACAAAATCATTATTTTTCTGAAGTACTTAGCTGTCCAATATCTAAACTGACAGTTATCTGTAATGCACACACTTTATTCTGAAGAACTAAGATATCAAGTATCATAAATCTTTAACAAACACTGTTTTTTTCAAAAGCACTGGCCTATCAACTATATATATATATAGCAGTAAGCGGCCCCAATTTATAGCAGTAAGTGGCCCCAGTTTATAGCAGTAAGCGGCCCCAGTTTATAGCAGTAAGTGGCCCCAGTTTATAGCAGTAAGCGGCCCCAGTTTATAGCAGTAAGTGGCTCCAGTTTATAGCAGAAAGTGGCCCCAGTTTATAGCAGAAAGAGGCCCCAGTTAATAGCAGTAAGTGGCCCCAGGTTTGACAGTAAGTTGTCCCAGTTTCTAGCAGTTAGTGGCCCCAGTTTCTAGCAGTAAGTGGCCCGTTTCTAGCAGTAAGAGGTCCTAGTTAATAGCAGAAAGTGACCCTGTTTGAGAGGAAAAGAAGGCTAGGTTTTGCCAATATTGTAGCCAACTTATAACCTGTTGCTCCTCACTGTGTCAGTTAATGATAAAATCTCAACAAATACTGTGTTAATTCTTCCAGCTGACACATGGTCAGTGGTTCAACTCAAAGTATCATTGGATTTTATGTTTTTGCAGGTATCAGTTCACAAATCACCTTAATTTTTGTTAAGATCCTTTACATGACTTATTCCTACATACTTCAAGAAGCTTGCAAGTACAATAAAAAAACACAGCAGAAAAATCTAAATATGAATTTCTGGAAAGATTAACAAAAACAAGAATAATAAAACAGTTGGGCTTAAATCATTACCTATAAAATGAATTAACAAACTATAAAACCTTTTTATTTTTTATAAAAATACAAAAGTAAATATAACGTAAACACTTTTACCCAGTTTCTTTCTTTCAAGATTAAACAATTCTATAATGAGACAATTGTAATTTTAGAATGCTCTCCACAACTGGCAGAATAAAAACTATGCAGATGCATATTGTTTATAAAGACCCTAACACCAACTCCAGACACACCTAGATCCCACCCAGAGTACATACCTGGTCCCCAAGAGAAGTTGAGATTGAAGATCTTTGTCAGTGCTGCCTGGGCAGCACGAGCCTTGGCCATCTTCTTGTTGCGAGCAGAGCCTTCGAACACCTCCCCATCCACAGTCACTGACATGGTGAATGTCTTTGAGTGATTGTCACCAGTCTCTGACACAAAGGCATATTTGAGATTTGGTTTGAGCTCATTCAAAATCATCACAGGGTTCTTGCCTTCATTCTGCTGTGGCAACTTCACCTTCTTTCCCACTGAGTTACCGTTAATACCAGCACCATTTGTACTCTGTACTGGTGGGGATGATGATGTCTCCATGTCCTTTGGCTCAAAGGTCTGCAGGAACACTTCAGGATTGTCGGATGTGAAGTCCACATTCATCACTGGCTGACGTCCTAACGCAGCATGAGCGTCCGACGCATTAGGGAACTGTACAAAAGATTTGAGCGCCTTTTCAGCTGTGTTGAGCTTGGCTGCTTTCTTCGAGGACCCAGTGCCAGTGAAGACCTCACCATTGACCTCTACAGACATTGTGAATACAGGGGCATGTGTGGGACCAGACTGGGACACCAGAGTGTACTGCAGACCTGCAAAAGACACATATTCATGATGATAATTGTTAAATGGGTAGAGCAATATTTTCTTCTGTAAACAAGAACAGTCTCATTCACAATGGTTTTTTGTTTGTTTGTGAACTTGTGAATGTGATAATACTTTTAAGACAAAGGAAAAAAGAAGAACTATAAGCATGCACCTATTTATTATGAGGCCATGAAACACTCACCACATTATCTTCTACAAAACCATTGACATTATCTCTGAGTGCATGCATTCACAGTTAAACAAAGTGTCAAATCTAAAGAGAAATGTTCCCAAAATTTTAAAACAACATCTGTCTGCAAATTAATTGCACTACACTCAAGTAAACATTGGTTGCAATTTAAACTCCTGAATTCCATTCAAAGAATGGCGCAAAGCATTTTTGATAACTCAACCAATTAACAAGATTTATTTCCCATCTAATCACCAGAACAAAGCAACTAGTTATAGAGGTGTCTTATCTTATTATCCAGCCATTTTTCCCTGCAAGCTGGGGTATTTAGCAAGGAGTGGATAGATGGAGGAGGTTTATCTGCTAATTATTTCTTTAATGATTGGACCTATGGTGAGAGATAGATCATGGCAAGCCACCATACCCAGGCTATGAGCTACTGTGAACCTGTCTGCCACTTGTGTAGACCTGTACCCTTTGGGTCTACGGGAGATTTACTTAATATACCTGCAACCACACTCTTCACACCAGTTACTATTCGCTGTGCTACAGCAACAACTGCCATCTTGAAGAGCATGTGACTATAGTAGAGATCATGTTTGTGTTCATCAATATTCGTGTCACTTTACAATGTTCCTTATTATTTGAATGTAATAAAATCACAATAGAGTCAAACCTGTATTAAAAGACCACCCATAGGACAGGACTAAATGGTCTTCTAAGGCGGGTGGTCTCTTCATGCAACATTTCTTTGAGGGCACCACAACTAAAGTCCGCACCATTGTGTTTGTACAATTAAAACATTTACTTTTATTATCAGGATGCAATGATTATCATGTTGGTGATGATGATATCGCTGATGGTTGTAAACAGTCTACATGAAGGTATACCTGAAATGAACTGTCAGTTGCAAAAATCGGCAAGTTGAATCAATACAACCACCATTATTAGGATGACTATTACCTTGTACTGGTGCAGTAGGAACCCAGACTTATATTATGGTAAAACCAGTTATACTCTGCATGTCAACCCATTATTATGTCACTACTGTCAAAGATGCATTATGGACAACACACTTTTTCCTTAAATTTTTAATTCTCCAGCTAGCAAAAGTTTGCATCTTTGTTACTTAATCCTGTAATATGGCTTATCTCTATAATGAAATGATTAGTTGCTAAATTTACTTGAGTGTTTTCAAATTTCTATTTTGAATAAAATACAACTAAAATACAATAATTATTTAATATTGTCATGAAAAAGAAAATCCAAACTGCCCAACACAAAGCAAAATGATAACTGAAACACATAAAGGTGGTACCAACCAATTAAAATAAACCGTTTACCATGTAACCAAAATAAACCATTTTCTTTTGGTTTGGGAATTGAAAATGACTTTTATGTATGGACTTGCTTTTAGTTAAGATACCAAAATTTAAAACAACTAAAATGGTAATACAGAGATAGTTATAAAATACACTTATTTACATTATTTTCTATTCTATATTTAGAAGAAATGTGGACTTCCAATTTAAACAGATTTCGAATCTTTCAATTGCACAAATTTTGAGATTGAATAAATGGTATTCAACAAAATATTTATTTAACAACAACTGAATAAAAAATGAATAACATTATAACTTTATCCATGCATTTGTGGCCTAAGGGTTACAAACTCTTGGTGGTTAATTCTTAAAATAGTTAACTATAATGATGTATAAACAGAGATAGGATTCTCTCCCAAGGGTGAAAAATTCCACTAGCCCGCTTGCCATAGCGAGTTTGCAATCGCTGACAGGCGAGGAGAGGTTGACATCTTTTTTTATATTATAAGCAGATGCAATGTTTTGTATAATCAAAATAGTTAGGATGATTTAATCGTGAGCTGATTCGATTTATAGTCTTAATTATCGGACACTTACGCTGCCCTTAAATGATATCGAGAGAGTAAGCGTTATAAATAATCAAATTGGTAAACCTGTCTTGCTGCTATACATTGTCTGACTGGATATCATTTTCCTGCACCATGTCAACGCAAACAGATCTGAGAAGTTTCATAACAAAACCAACAATGACTCAGAATTAGGATTTATCTGAGCAGTTGTGTTCTAAATGTTATCTCCAGCAAACAAACCTACGACAATAAGAAAAAAGACTGACTCAGAGAATTTGCGTGGGCAGAATATGAGGATGGTAATCTGTACTGCATGATTTGTCACCAATATCTATCCATAGCTGACAAAATAGATAAATACTAGTAAAGTAATATAATAATAAACCTACTATAACAAAAGTAAGGGGTGAGTGGCATTTTTAGAAAGAAGTGAGATTTCTGGGCAACTGTTCCTAGTTACTAGTTCATTAAAACATTTTACACCCCTGACCCCTCAGAAATGCTGTTTGCAGCACTATTCAGTCTTATCTAAGACATCAACATTCAGCTTTTTGGCAAGACTTGTAAGTTAATCTTATCCTGATTGTATTTTCTCTAATGTTATTTCTCACTCAATATGTATCAAGTATCATAAAATTAACTAAAAATGTACCTTACTACTCAAACAAACAATTGATTTCTAACCCAGAGACTGACAAATACATGTACTGCACTTTTTGCTGCTAGGCCTCTAGCAATGTGTCTTGGTACCGTATCTGTGCCTGTAGTTGTTAAGAAATTAATTAACATTTTGAACTGCTTATAAATCATTGTAGCTTAATTAGGGATAGGAAGCTTGTTTGTGTGTTTGCTGGGCTTATCATCCCACCAACAGTATTTCAGTTATCTGAAGACGGTGTCCATTTGAAGCAGATATAGTGCTGTCTTCACTGTGTATAGCATGCCGTGAACACATGGCATGAACACACCCAGTCACATTATCCTGACACTGGGCCAACCAGTCATGGAACTATCCTTATATTTGCTTAGCGTAAGCAAGGGAAGTATACCACTACCATCTTTAACAAATTTGGTATGTCGCGGCTCGGGACCAAACCTGGGGCCTTCCGTACCTGAAGCCGACACTCTACCAATTGCGCTACCAGGTCTGGTCATAGAAAGCTTGTTTCTGGTCTTAACAAAGTACAAAGCTATACATAACATAGACATGACATCCTGGTGAGAGTAAATACATTTTGAACCCATCACACTGTGCCACAGTGAGCTGTTTATTTAACACACTGTCACAGAATGGCCCTATATTACCAGCTAGTCCTTCATTCTCATTGACAGTTCTGACATCCATGCCTGATAATAAACACTTCACAGTACAGTAGGGAGGCCAAATTGAACATAAAGAATTCATGAACAAGTTTCACAAATCTTGTTGATGACACAAGAGTGGTTTAGCTGGCCTTGTGTAGCCTAGGAGATTTATTGGCACAGACAATACTGCCCATGGGAGCTAATAACTCAACCTCCAATAACAGCAAAAGAACCAATTCTAGAACAGTAACCTCGCCCCACTCCCCAAACATATAACAACAAAACAACGTGTCTTGGTAGACTTTTAAAAGAAACTTTGGTAATCAGAGTTCCATGATGAACCACTTGGAAACATTCCAGTTTATTGAGAACACTTTTCCTTTTTCAGTTACAGCAATTTTGAGACTACTAAAAAAGCAGACAATAAAAATAAGAATTTGCAGGACAAGTTGTCATCTAGAAAGAGCTTGTTAAAACCCAAATTCAATTACGGCAACATCTAATTTAATTACCTGAAGGGTGGACTATTCTTGTGGCAAATATAATATTATCTCAGTCTTAGCCTTGAAGAGAAAATGTCTTATTCTACATACATTTTTTGTTGAGGTAAGTCCTAAGATACTTTCTGAAGTTGAAATTGTATCCTGTCATTAAGGGCGTAAGTTCTGTTCTTTCTTTCATTACTGAAGCAGAGGAAACAATGAAGAAAATAACTGAAATCATGGTGCATGTCAAAATAAACAACAATTATCAGTTTCTTAGTGTTTTTTTGTTTTATGACCCTTTTCAATGGTCACAGATATATGACGTAGACATTATGATACATAAACAATGTCAGTTTCAGTTGCTCACCCAAATTCACTGTTAAGACCAACTCCCTATCAAGAGCAACTTACTATTAACACCACTTTGAGTTAGAATGGAAGGTGTTTTAATAGTGGGATTTTACTGCATTTTCAAGGTAAACCAATTTTAAGTCAAGGGACATATTTTAGACACCTCTTGAAGTCTTTGTCACATGATACCATTTCATTATTTAAGTTTATCATATTT
The DNA here is from genome assembly GCA_007844125.1 of Sinonovacula constricta. Classification (NCBI taxonomy): domain Eukaryota; kingdom Metazoa; phylum Mollusca; class Bivalvia; order Cardiida; family Solecurtidae; genus Sinonovacula; species Sinonovacula constricta. Next base: position 12,422,989 of record CM017560.1, on the reverse strand, counting down.
TAGAATTATTAATGATGAAGAGCTATCTCTAAAGTTAAGATTCTTCCATCATTTTATGTCAATTTCTTCCATGTAATCCTCTTGTAACAAACCATTCTTCTCTTGCAACAAACCATTTTCTTTCTTTTGACAAAAATATTCTCTTAATCTTGTTTTTTTATAACAGATTGATTGAATAGAGATGAATCCTGTACATAATGTCCTTCATGTTCACAGTATAAAATATAAGACAGATGGAACAATCTCCAACTCTTGTTAGGCCTAAGCATATAGAGCAAAAATTCTGCCCACCGAATGTTTGATCGACCAGCCTTAAGTGTGTAGGCCTAAGCATATAGAGCAAAAATTCTGCCCACCGAATGTTTGATCAGCCAGCCTTAAGTATGTAGGCCTAAGCATATAGAGCAATAATTGTGCCCACCGAATGTTTGATCGGCCAGCCTTAAGTGTGTAGGCCTAAGCATATAGAGCAAAAATTCTGCCCACCGAATGTTTGATCGGCCAGCCTTAAGTATGTAGGCCTAAGCATATAGAGCAAAAATTCTGCCCACCGAATGTTTGATCAGCCAGCCTTAAGTATGTAGGCCTAAGCATATAGAGCAATAATTGTGCCCACCGAATGTTTGATCGGCCAGCCTTTAGTGTGTAGGCCTAAGCATATAGAGCAATAATTCTGCCCACCGAATGTTTGCTCGGCCAGCCTTAAGTGTGTAGGCCTAAGCATATAGAACAAAAATTCTGCCCACCGAATGTTTGATTGGCCAGCCTTAAGTGTGTAGGCCTAAGCATATAGAGCAATAATTCTGCTCACCGAATGTTTGATCGGCCAGTCTTAAGTGTGTAGGCCTAAGCATTTAGAGCAAAAATTCTGCTCACCGAATGTTTGATCGGCCAGTCTTAAGTGTGTAGGCCTAAGCATATAGAGCAAAAATTCTGCCTACTGAATGTTTGATCGGCCAGCCTTAAGTGTGTAGGCCTAAGCATATAGAGCAATAATTCTGCTCACCGAATGTTTGATCGGCCAGCCTTAAGTGTGTAGGCCTAAGCATATAGAGCAAAAATTCTGTCCACCGAATGTATGATCAGCCAGCCTTAAGTGTGTTGGCCTAAGCATATAGAGCAATAATTCTGCCCACCAAATGTTTGATCGGCCAGCCTTAAGTGTGTAGGCCTAAGCATATAGAGCAAAAATTCTGTCCACCGAATGTATGATCAGCCAGCCTTTAGTGTGTAGGCCTAAGCATATAGAGCAATAATTCTGCTATCCAAATGTTTGATCGGCCAGCCTTTAGTGTGTAGGCCTAAGCATATAGAGCAATAATTCTGCTATCCAAATGTTTGATCGGCCAGCCTTAAGTGTGTAGGCCTAAGCATATAGAGCAATAATTCTGCTATCCAAATGTTTGATCGGCCAGCCTTAAGTGTGTAGGCCTAAGCATATAGAGCAATAATTCTGCTATCCAAATGTTTGATCGGCCAGCCTTAAGTGTGTAGGCCTAAGCATATAGAGCAATAATTCTGCCTACCGAATGTTTGATCGGCCAGCCTTTAGTGTGTAGGCCTAAGCATATAGAGCAATAATTCTGCTCACCGAATGTTTGATCGGCCAGCCTTAAGTGTGTAGGCCTAAGCATATAGAGCAATAATTCTGCTCACCGAATGTTTGATCGGCCAGCCTTAAGTGTGTAGGCCTAAGCATATAGAGCAAAAATTCTGCCCACCGAATCTTTGATTGGCCAGCCTTAAGTGTGAAAACTGTCAGGCTATGCTACAAAGTCTCTATACATTGGAATGTAGTTTGGTCCCATAAACACAAATCCTCCTTCCACTTACTAATAAATGTTGCAATACAGAGGCTAATCATGTATTCAATGAGGTTTATAAAAAATATAGGAAATAAAATCTGTATTTATATATTATACACTTTTTTTGGTGATAACCTTCAGTCAATGATTATGTGATGGTCATTTTATGTGTAAAAGCAAACAAAGCTGACAGTCTCTGAGATGACTGACTTCCAGCCTTGTTTTACTGCCATAAGACCCTATAGGGGAACCAATACCTTCCACAACCAGTTTTGGTTAGGCGAGAAAATGTAAAATATCTTCCTCTCTGTTTGCTAATGCCTAAATGTGAAAGATACAGGGACATCTTTCCAGATATATATATATATATATATATATATATATATATATATATATATATATATATATGTATATATATAAATATATATATTATAACTCGACCATTTCTCTATACTCAATAATCTATTCAGCCAAAGAAACCTTTGCTAGCCTCCCCATCTAAGTTAACTGATAGGTACTAATAAACGGTAACATTTTAATGATATAATCTTTTTCAATAAGATTATTTTAACTTTTTTTTTAATTTTTGTATAAATATATTATATATTGCTTGGAGGTTGATTGCACATTATGTCAACCTTTGCACAAGCTTACGTTATTACTGTCCATATATGAGATTCATTTTCTCAGTAACCAGACAGTGAAAAAATCAAGCAAAATGTCTTAAATGACTTCATGCACATATTTCTCTGATACATGTACATTGCCTAGACACATGCAATTTTTGTTCTCTATCCTTTCCTAAATTGTGTGGTGGTGTTGTGGTTAATCCATTAGAACCAATTACTTCAATGATCTTCCAGATGTACTGCAGCTTAAGGGTGGTTGAATCGCCTTTAACACCACTTCCACATGAGGTCAATTAGTAAAGTTCTGACAAAAATATTGACAAAAGTCTGCGAATTATATGAAATTTCAAGTTGCATTTCAATTAGAAACATTCCTTTCCTTTCTTTACTACTTGAAAAAAGTCCTTTGAGCAAAAATTTTAAATTGAAATGAAGTTAGTTGGATTATTTTGTAACAAAATTATTTACTATTCAAAGCTGCAGAAGTGAATACCAAAAAGGCGTAGGAATCAACCCATGTTCAGCAACATTGTGTTTACAATAGACATCATCTATAAATCAAGCCCTTACTGTACATCTTGGGCAAAAGTAACATTTTGACAATTGAAAAATCTTTACAGGTGAAACACATTCCAGGATGGTGATTGTGAATTAATAATTGCAAGGGATGGGGATGGGATTTGCCAGCATTTTTAACAGCAAGGATTAATTCATTTTGAAGGCTCAATTCCTATTTAATAAATAAAGTAATATTCAGCATCAGATCAACTAGACTGTGCATCCAGCCAAGGTGTGTGGAATTCCTTTTTTCTCTCTATTTGTCCATAGGCAAGTTGGCTTTCAAAATCTACTTGTCTATCATGTATTCCACATGTCCAGAGATTCTTCAATATTAATTGAAATTTAGGACATGCACCCATTCACTATGAACAGCATATATTGGAATCATTTTGCAAAAGTCAAGTCATGGCCATCTGCATTTAACTATGGAAATTCTTTAAGCAACTGATCTTGGAATGTGCATTTACATTTTTTTTGTCATACCCGCTGTATCTCTCAGACTTCAATTTCCTTCTCTGACCTGTTATGGACTTGTTAGGCCTTTTGTTGCTCAATTTTATGACAAAATTATCCATTTTGCTGGCATGTTGTTTGTAATTCCAGCACCCAAATTTATTTAGCAGACCATGCACTTTTATTGCGTATGACAACAGCCTGCATTCCTAATTTATGGGTAAGAAATTTTAAGACCCAGAAACGAGCAGTTGACTTAATAATTTGTGCTTACATATTCTACTTAAACATAGTTATTAAAACTCAAGACCAAATTTACAGAACATATCTTTGTTTTTGCTATATTATGTCGAACTCTTTTTACATTACTTACCCTACAAAATGTCCTTGTAAGGGAGATCAGCACCGCTAACCAATGGGTATTGTGCTTCTGTAATTTTCATATGTTTACATGCACAGGAAGACAGTTTGGAAAAAAAACAAATGAATGGATATGCTACAATGAATTTAATATAAGTTCTTGACTGGTTTATGCATCTGTTAGAAATGAAAATTTCTTGATACAAACAGCATTATGCAAGAACTATTTAGCTGTCTGGTGGACAACTTTGACAAATAATTCTACTTGTCCGACAATGAAATTTCCCGTCTCGGGAAAGTCAGACATGAGATTTCTGCACCCTTCATCCGGCTAAAAAGCATCCAATTTTAGAAAAACATGCTAGGACACAATGTTTATATCATTTTCCCTGGAGAGTGAAGTAAGACAAAAGCCTGCAAATCATCATGAAAGACTGAAACTCTCCCTAGTGAAATTTATACTTCCAGACAATTAGTTGCACTAGGATGAAGGTGATGAATATTATATAACACTGGCTGATACCATTATTGCAGAAAACTGACACCTTAGCTGGTCCTGTAATGGTTGGATACTGACAGCTGAGGTGGCACTATTATTGCAGGATACTGGCACCTTGGTTGGTACTATTATTGCAAAAAAGTAACACCCTATAAATGGTACTATTATAGATAGTTTCCACAGCAGAGAAGACCCCTTATCTTGGCAGCCATCTATGATGGCAATTTCAAGGGATTTTTAGATGAATTGTATAGAAGCGTAAATTTTATTTTCTTGTTTCTTGTTTTCTTGGTCTAAAAATTAAAAGCTATACACCATTGGAAATTCATATTGTTCAAATACAATATTTTTAAAATTAATAAATGCATAAAGATTCAGTACATAAAAAATAGATAAAAGTATTGGCTCATCCTTAAACAAAATAAACAGTGTATCTTTTTTGGTTGTATTTTCTTTACCTTTTAAACAATCAAAATATAGTTTTCATATTTAAAATACTTCATAAAAGCTGCTCAATTTGATATAAAATTCAGTAAAAAAAGACTAGAAAATAAAAAGACAGTGGTGAGTTTAATACAGCACTTATTTCCAGATTTTGGCCTGCATTAGCTTCTGCCTTCAAAGATGGCTGTCTTATCAGTGCCTATGACATCATATGGAAACTATCTATAGTAGGATACTGGCACCTTGGTTGGTTCATTATAGTAGGATACTGGCACCTTGGTTGATACTATTATAGTAGGATACTTACACCTTGGTTGATACTATTATAGTAGGATACTGGCACCTTGGTTGGTATAATTATTGCAGGATACTGGCACCTTGGTTGATACTGTTATAGTAGGATACTAGCACCTTGGTTGGTACTATTATAGTAGGATACTAACACCTTGGTTGGTACTTTTATTGCAGGATACTGGCACCTTAGTTGGTACTATTATAGTAGGATACTGGCACCTTGATTGATACTATTAAACTAGGATACTAACACCTTGGTTGGTACTATTATAGTAGGATACTGGCACCTAGGTTGGTACTATTATTGCTGGATACTAGCACCTTGGTTGGTACTATTATTGCAGGATACTGGCACCTTGGTTGGTACTATTATTGCAGGATACTGGCATCTTGGTTGGTACTATTATTGCGGGATACTGACACCTTGGTTGGTACTATTATTGCAGGATACTGGCACCTTGGTTGATACTATTATAGTAGGATACTGACACCTTGGTTGGTACTATTATAGTAGGATACTGACACCTTGGTTGGTACTTTTATTGCAGGATACTGACAATTTGGTGGGTACTATGATTGTAGGATACTGACACCTTGGTTGGTACTATTACTGTAGGATGCTGACACAGTGGCTGGTACTTATCATTTGTAGGATCCTAGCCCTTGGTTAGTAATTAATATCATTGTAGGATACAGGTACCTTTGTAGGTACTAATATTGCAGGATACTACAGGCATAGTAACTTGGTTGGTACTATTATTGCAGAATACAGGCCCTTAAGCAGTATTATTATTGCAAGTTACTGGCACCTTGATTGTTTCCTTAATTGAAAGTTGTTTGTAGGCCCTTAAGAACATTTATGTGGTAAGGCCTTTCAGTTGATCAGCGGTGCACTGTGGTTCTACTGCTACATGACTTGAGTCTCCCTTGACCAATAATTAGCTAGACTTCATCAATATAACCATTATAGTGTTAGTGTGATCAAACAAAACAAAAAGAGAAATCAAACCATGTATATTTTTAGGTGTTTTTTTTATTTTTTATATTTCAAAAAGATAAAAAAGGTCAGTTTGTTAAAGAGATGACAGTCATGTGGCATGAATAATCATATGTTCTTCCCCTGCTAATTTTGTATCTGATGTTGTCTTTTCACCCCCTATGACATTTTACATCAGTGTTACCCTCACTATGATAACCTGCCAGTAGCACCTAGAAACATGTTAACCAGTCCAAGGACCACTTTACTCTCAGTTTGGTAAGCATACCACCCAACTCTCAGTTTGGTAAGCATGTCTAGTACCACTCAACTCTCCGTTTGGTAAGCATGTCTAGTACCATTCAACTCAGTTTGGTAAGCATGCCTAGTACCACTCAACTCTCAGTTTGGTTAGCATGCCTAGTACCACTTAACTCTCAGTTTGGTAAACATGACTAGCACCACTCAACTCTCAGTTTGGTTAGCATGCCTAGTACCACTCAACACAGTTTGGTAAGCATGCCTAGTACCACTCAACTCTCAGTTTAGTAAGCATGTCTAGTACCACTCAACTCTCAGTTTGGTTAGCATGTCTAGTACCACTCAACTTTCAGTTTGGTAAGCATGTCTAGTACCATTCAACTCAGTTTGGTAAGCATGCCTAGTACCACTCAACTCTCAGTTTGGTTAGCATGCCTAGTACCACTCAACTCTGTTTTGTAAACATGACTAGCACCACTCAACTCTCAGTTTGGTAAGCATGTCTAGTACCACTCAACTCAGTTTGGTAAGCATGCCTAGTACCACTCAACTCAGTTTGGTAAGCATGTCTAGTACCACTCAACCCAGTTTGGTAAGCATGCCTAGTACCACTCAACTCAGTTTGGTAAGCATGTCTAGTACCACTCAACTCAGTTTGGTAAGCATGTCTAGTACCACTCAACTCAGTTTGGTAAGCATGCCTAGTACCACTCAACTCAGTTTGGTAAGCATGTCTAGTACCACTCAACTCAGTTTGGTAAGCATGTCTAGTACCACTCAACTCTCAGTTTGGTTAGCATGCATTGTACCACTCAACTCTCAGTTTGGTAAGCATGCATGGACAAAACTTTGAAAAATAGTCTTGATTCTGCACCTTGCTTGATGCTGTGTAACCAGGGTCTTTTGTTGTTTTTTATTTTTGAAATACATTGCAGTGACCAGTTATGATAATTATAGTGACATCCAGCTATTTTTTAGGAGGCTGAGAACCACCGGTGCATCGGAGGTTAGCTGGAAGACCCTTTCTACTTTAAGTCCTTCGCCCAAATGGGACTCGAACCCAGGTGGTGAGAGGCTAAGCAGTCAAAGGAGTTAAGTCTGAGACTCTACCACTATACCATGGACACCCCTAACCAGGTTCTAGGCTAGTTACTATCGAGTCCCTACTAATCTGCATATTGATGTAAGATGAGGTATTAGAATTAGTAAGAGTAATAATCAAAACAAAATGTAGCAAGCAAAAGGACTTGATTCAATACCAGAGCAGTACTGTATAACAGGTTAAAGTTCGCGTGGTGATAAATTTCGCGTTTTTTGCGAACGACCTATATTCGCGAACATTTTCGACAGCGAAATTTTTTTACCAAGCCAAACGGTGTTCTGTCAATAGCTACCGTACTATTCACCAACCATGACATGTTTTACATGCTGTGTGTTATTCAAAATATGTGTATATGCACATGGGAATTATTGCAGAGTCAAGAATGAGCCTTGAATACATCGAATATAGCAATCGCCGTCTGATCACACCTGCAACATGCAAAAAGGTGACCTATTGTTAAAGGTGTGAATAATTATAGTATTATCAGTTAAGTGATCAGGAGTTTGCTACAAGTATTAAAAACTGACAACTGATGCGGTAGCTGTGACAACTTTTCACGGATATAAGACTGGTTGTGTATACAAAACCAATTACAGGTATATTTTACAGGTATTGCTTGACATAATTGGCCTACGATCTCTTGCCCTCGGGCGATATTTAGGACGTGTATATATTTCTTAAGCAGTGATCTCTAGTCAGTTGGTGATTTTTATGAACGTGTTCATATTACGACCACCCCTAGAATTGGTTTCTCGCGAACATTTACTTACGCGAAATGTCTAAAAGTGTCTAAAATGATAAATTCGCGAACTTTTTGATGCGCAAAAATAAAGTGTTATACAGTATGTCTCAAATTAGGTCTGAGAATTCAATGTACTTAAACTGAAGCTCAACTTACTGCATCATCAATTACGGTGGATATAATTGAATGTAGATCTTGCTTCTATCCATGAGGCCAGTCAACATGAACATGGTTTAATCAAGACTTCTTAATAAGATGGAAAATCTATTGCCTAGTTATGCATATTAAATTAAATTCTACAGAACAAATTAGTGTGATATCTTAACTATTGTGCAGAAAGATAGATCCATAGGAGTTGCTTGACAGGTTTCTGTTAGAAGAAAATTTAAACTAGTTAATATAAGTGTGTAAAAAAGACAGCATAATTTGCACAATGTTACAAATGCATACTTTTTCTACGACTAGTGACTATGCTGCCAGACAGTGGTTTTACCTTTAAGCTTTGAAAACAGTTGAATAAACCATCTATTAAAAGTTCAAAATAACTTGATTAACAAAAGTGTCATAACTTTGTAATAAACATTTCATATACTTTCATCTTTTTTTTAAAAAACTGTAATAATTAACGTTTTTTAAAGTATTGCATATATATGCTATTGTTCATTTAGCTGCAATGTGTTATTAGGTGACTGGGTGTTTTTTGTGAGTGTTTTTTTTTTTTAATAAATAATGTTTTAATTTAAACACATCAAGTAAAGGAAGAAAAGAAGACAGATTTTACTACCAATCTTCTCCAACTATAAAAAAAAAAAACTGCTTTGTTTTTATAAATACTCCCTGCCTTTATAACAGACTATATCCACAAAACCATACATTTAGGAAAACTTGGAAAACAACTCAGATTTTTAGGTTAATGAAGAAAATCATAATATCTTCATCCAAATCAGTCTTTAATAAAACCAATTATTCAGAAGAATCATCTAAAACATGCTATTATGAAACCATTTAAACCTCACATAATATCAACTTTCCTAACCAGAGGTTTCAATTTTCTCTCAAGAGAATGTCTTAATTGATTATAAACTCATGGTCTGCTATCTTGACAAGAAAACAGTACACATCCAGATCAGCCAGCTCCCCTGGGAGCTGTTCCATCAGGATCTGCACAATCTGCTGTTAAGTCAACTAGCAATATGTCTAAAGTACTTTACCATGTGATTGCAAGCAGACGACTAAGAAGTTTTAATTCAAATTAACCAAACTTAGATTGATAAGGGATTGGGATTGGGATTAGCCGGCATTTTAGCCGATACTGTGCAGAGACATTTCTATCATTATAGCGCAGGGGCACTTATGAGGTGCCCAGGGACTGAACCCGGCCAGTCCATTATACTGACACCGACAAGCCAGTCGTAATGCTGTCCCCTTAGCCCCGAGCGTTAGGAGGGAAGCCACTACTACCAACTTTAAGGTCTTTGGTTCGAACCCATGACCTCCCGAACCGCAAGCCGACGCTCTACCACCTGAGCTATTGCGGCTGGTAGATTGATAAGGACTAAGGACTCTCAATGGTATGATTAAAGACTGTCTCTGGTATGAAAGTAGTTTACAATGCTTCTGTTTCTGCTCAGAGGAATGCCAGTCTCTAATTCCCTTGTTGTAGATCAATAGTGAAACAATCCTCGCCTGCCAGTTTCAAATCTCCAACAAACTGGTCAATGAATATGTGAAAGTAGGGAAGTCTGTGAAAACAGCACCAAAGAGTCTTGAGACTTTCTGTTGTTATTTGTTGGTTAGGTTTATCTTTGGTTAGGTTTATCTTGCCATCAACAGCCCAAAAAACTTTAATTGCTTTTCATAAAGCTATCAAGAAAGATGAATTACTGACTAAAAATTTATTATCAGAGATAAGTGTTCAGATGGCTTTTATTACAAATACCAGAATCAAGTACAGGTAGACTACTAGGTTTAATCATTTCAACTGTCATGACAGTGTTAAAACTGCCAGTCTGGTCTGGTAACAATGTCCAGTAGATTTTGTTTGTTTATTGGGTTTATCCTCCCAATAACAGTATTAAAGTTATCTGGAGATGGTGTCCACTTAAAGCAAATATAACACTGCCTTCACTATGTATAGCATGCTATGAACACCTGGCATGATACTACACCCTGTCATATTATCGTGACACTGGGCCAACCAGTTGTGGAAATACCCTCATTTTGTGTGACCTTTAGCAAGGGAGCTATACCACTATCATTTTAATGGTTGGAGTCACTAACTTGCTAATCACAGCATGGGATTGTGTCATTATGCCTTGTGGGTCAAGTCACCAACTTGTGACCCTTCTGTCTCCATGCTCATCACAGCATGGGATTGAGTCCCTAGGTCTTGTGGGTCAAGTAACCAACTTGTGACCCTCCTGTCTCCATGCTCATCACAGCATGGGATTGAGTCCCTAGGCCTTGTGGGTGCAGTCACCAACTTGTGACCCTCCTGTCTCCATGCTCATCACAGCATGGGATTGAGTCCCTAGGCTTTGTGGGTGCAGTCACCAACTTGTGACCCTCCTGTCTCCATGCTCATCACAGCATGGGATTGTGTCCCTAGGCCTAGTGGGTGGAGTCACCATCTTGTGACTCTCCTGTCTCCATGCTCATCACAGCATGGGATTAAGTCCCGGATGAAATCCCTCACATAGTGAGGTCTACCAGCTGACCTGCTGTACACCTGTGGTTCCGTGAGGACATTTTCTGGGGTTTTCTACCAATAAAAGCTTGAAGTTGCTATAACTACCATTATTGTTCTCAAATAAAGAATAAAACATCATTTTAAAGTCCTTTTCTTACTTTTATTACTGTCATTTTTTTTTCTTCGTGTTTTTGTTTTCTTTTTGTTTCTGTTAATATGTAATAAAATGGACAGTATAAATGTATGCTATTTTTCCTTGTGCAATAGAGTAACAATATGGATAAGCATGTTTAAGTTTTAACAGAGTAGAGGCTTGTTAGATTTGTTTTTATCTATTTTAAAAACAACCTTAAATATCCTTATAAATAAAAATTATTTAAAAGACGAAGAAAAACATCACTAAGCTAAATCCATCCATTATTGTTGTTTTGTCTTTTCATCTATAATATAGTGTCTTAGTGATGGTGGTAAGCTGATTTACTCAACTTTGAGTTTGTATCTTCTTTTTCCTTTCTTTATTTGGATGATGTAAAAGCTTGCACAGTCAGAAAAATTAAGACTAAGTTTTCCTACTTAAAATCTCATGGTCATTTCTGATAAACATTTTCTATTCAGATCCCAGTTCCATCTGAATCTGGCAAAAGTAGGCCCATTCCTTGGTGATTACAGAGAAATCAAATACATACTCTTCTTCTTCAGCTTCACTACACAGCTCTTGCCTTCACAAAATCAGTATTCTCAGGAGAAAGAAAAATGGAAGGATCTGACTCACAAATGCTTCATCAGAGATTAATTTGTAGAACATGCACTGATGCTCACAGAACCAACCAGGCAATCCTAGTGCAAAAGGAATACAATTATTTTCCTGGATTTGACAAAATAAAAGATTATTGTATTTTCTCATAAGAATCCAATGAGCATTTATCAATCCATGTTTCTGAATGGGAGCACATTACCTTTGAATCATCCTACAAAAGAGATTTTACTTGGCCACTCTGGGAAATCTTTCACCACCCAGGCATACTGACTAAATAAAATCCTTTTATTATACTGGAAACCAGATCAGTAACAGTTTGAAAACTTTCATATAAAAGTGGTGCGTGCAACACTATTCCAACAAGTAACATCTACCTTGCCAGGGCTAAGCATGGTCGTTTTAAAGTACAGACACAAACTAAAACACCATACAACAATTTCATATATTAACATATTAGACTGGGATTTTACCAGGCTTGAGCTCCTACCCAAAAGCTGGTTGACCTGGTATTAAACTATCTGTCTAATCCCGACTGACACATGAGTCAAAGAGTTAACAAAAAAACGTGGTCATGCCACGAAACCATATTTTTAACAATTGAACAGAAATTATTAAGCAGAAACTTTTTTTCTATTTTTAGCAACAGTAACCTTGATCCAATCCCATGCTAGGTCTTCATGTAAGCTTGCTATTTCCAAAGTTTTAGCAAGATTGATTTATTCAAACTGAAGTTATTGACCAGAAACCCTCTGTTTTTCGCTGAAAACATGGTGAAAAACCACAAACAAGTCAACCTACCTGGTTTGAGCTCATAGAGATGCATGAGAGCATTCTTGGGTTGTGCCTGGGCCTTCATACGCTTGCCTCCCTTGCCCTGGGGGCCTGGGAAACCCCTCTTCTTACCCTGCATGTCCTCCCCGTCACCTCCCTCACTCAGCACCAATGCATCTGAAGTCAGAGAAATACAGGAGAGTGTAAAAAAATATTACAGAAATATACACAAAACAAGACATATAAGTATTAGTCTGAAAGTTCACCAAAATTATAAATAAAAATAAACAAGTCTCACATAAAGGAAGATATTTTACTTATTACTTATTTTATCTGTTTCTTTAACTCTCAACTCTTCATCGCTGGGACTGGCAAAAATTAAGACTAAGAAGATTTTTTTAAAAAGTGCCCACAATCCAGCTTATTAACAAAAAGATAAACTGCTACATCAAACACTAAACCATTTGCTACACCAAATGCTACTCCAATTGCAACACCAAATGCTTCTCCAAATGCTTCTCCAATGACTACATCAATACTGCATCAAATGCTGCTCCATGCTACTCCAACTGCTATACCAAATGCTACTCCAATTGCAACATCAAATGCTACTCCAATCGCTTTATCAAATGCTACACTAAATGCTACATTAAATGCTATACTTATTGCTTCACCAATTGTTCACAATTACTTCATGAAAGTCTACATCAAATGACTCTCCTATTACTTCATTAAATGCTACTACAGTTGCTATACCACCTGCTACTATAAATACAACTCCAACTTCTGCTCCAATTGCTTACACTATATGGCTACACCAATGGCTACACCAATTGCTAATTGGTACATTAAATGCCACACTGAATTCTACATCAATTACCATAGCAAATGAAATGCAAATTGCCACACTAATTACTACACCAATTAAGGTTTGTTCCACTGCATAGACGACTAATATATCACAACATTCAGACCATCAACAGGTAATAATCAACCGTGAAGGAATGTTTCAATGGCAGACAATTGGTAAAGAGCTGAGGTCTAACACCATATTTTATAAATGTATTATTCTCAATCCTTCTAAAAATAAATGATAAATGACCAAAAATAAAACATCATTTTCAAAATTATGTTTATAATGTAAGTTATTTTAATAACTTGATAACTACAGCTGATGGGAAATTTAGCTCTCCATGCTGATTAAATCAACTTAATACTGTGATGGAAGATAATATGTTCGACAGTTTAGAAAAGATTTCAAAAAGTTTTTTTTAAGTTTTCAATCTAACTTCTTTAGTATTGTATTGACTGTCTGCAATTCACCTTTCCGCGAGACTAAAAATAGAGTTTAAGCTCCGCCCCTTTGCCCACAAACAACCTGGTTTAAAGTGACAGATTTTACAAATTATCTTACAGATCTGCGAAAATATTTTAATTTGATATCTCCAAAATGCAAAGAGCTTGTGATGGAGATGTTTAGATGAAGATTAAGACAGTTTCACCCAATGATAAATTCATGACACAAAATTATGAAAGAAAATTGTTGCTGGCTACAGCGAGATTTTACCTTTCGATGCAGAAATGACAAGCCTCATCCAATAAACTAAATTAAGATGCAAACAGAGAAGCGATTACAGCAACGTACGATTCCTTGCAAACCACAAACAACAAACAACCATGTTGCTATTGAAGTGAACCAAAGGCTCGAACAGATTTAAACTGATCGCTTGTCAAAATCATTGTGGGACAATGTGTAAGTGAAAATCAGCATAATGTAGGTAAAGTGTCAATCAACGCGATGTAATTGGCTAATTCCATGCTAATACACAATGTGTAATTTTTATTTTTAGATCTCGCGGAAAGGTGAATTAAATGAGATAAAGATAACAAGTATGGCAAGAAAAAAAGTGCCACAAATGTGTGACAATGAAGTTTAAACTCACTGGGAAAAGCGAAATCATGTATGGCCACTTTGAACCTTTCATAATATAAGATATTCAATTAAGCTTTTTTCACTTAACTGGTATAGCATCAAAAAAGTTACAAGAAAAAAGGATTATGACATGTCTGTTAAAATTAACCAAATCATATATTTTTATCACCTAAAACCATATTAAACAATACAGCAGCTGCAGCCACTGTTATCACACCCACTTAATACCTATCAACAACAGAACTTTCATAAACTTTCCCTTCCTCATTTTGTCTTAAAAGTTACCACAACTAACAACTAAATGGCTAGCCATGGAAGGCAGATTCTTGAACACAAGATTGATTGCTCCAACTACAGACATTATGTCACAGACTCCAATCAATTATCATACTGGAGCTGAAACATTCCTGGAATTCCAAGAAAATTTTAAAGTCAGTACCAACCCTTTGTCCAAGATGTCAATACCAACACAATTGCACATCGATAAACTGTCAGAATGTCTTTCACGTTAATTAAAATAACACCATTCTGTATCATGGGTAACATTGTTGCTTCCTCCTACAGTTGTCTAACATTCCAGTAAGAAATCATCAATTTGGTCAAAAAAGTTAACTTGTTTTATTTACATAAAAGTCTGGCTAATACTTACACCAACTATTTACATGTGATGGCTTTTTTTAGAAAGTTCAAACTTTAAGATGATAGACCTGGACCTCTAACACAGCAGGCCACTATTATAGACTCCCTAACCACGAAGGAACAAGTGATCTATCTTAATTTGGAGCTATAGTCTAGTTCAGGACACAACACCTGCTCAAGATTAATCTATCACTCAGATAATATCAATCCCAAATATGATCCACAGCCAAAAAAGCCCTAAATTGCTTTACATAAAAATGTTTCGGAAAGATATATTCCTGACTAGAAGTTTATGATATAAGAAACTGTTCATGTAGATGGTATAACCTTTTGGAGGCAATTTAACCAATAATTTTATAACAATTAAGCCAACTTCTGAGGCTCCATCAAGCTTGTGAAACAATTAACTATCAGCACATGTCATTTACATTAAATCTTTTGATGCCATCATGATTTGTTGTAAAAAAAATAAAAATTGTTCATGCTTTTTATTTCCCATGCATATCTTAACTGTATCTTATATATAGGGTGTATCTACACTATATTTGTTTAAATAAAAGAAATGGATGTAAAACATTCAATATATATATAAGTATGTATATATTTATATATGTATATATGCATATATTTATTTTTCCTCAACACTTAAATCAAAACGTGCAGGTACGTGAAAATAAATAACACTGTTACACACTAATTCCAATCATGTACTTTTGTGAGCATGTGTGTGTGCCCATTTGCATGTATACATTATTTGATTTATGTCCACTGTATGCAATTCATATGCACACATCAAAGTTTCAATAAATAAATGTAAATTGACATTTTATGACACAGTTAAAAATGGTAGTGGTATAGCTCCCTTGCTAACGCTCAAGCAAATATAAGGCTAGTTCCACGACTGGTTGGCCCGGTGTCAGGATAATGTGACTTGGTGTGGTATCATGCCTTGTGTTCACGGCATGCTATACACAGTGAAGGCAGCACTAGTGCTTCAAGTGGACACCATCTCCAGATAACTGAAATACTGTTGGTGTGACAATAAACCTGTTTTAAAAAGATATCCATATACCACAATAAATGCTTTTATTGGGACAGGACCTTCTGCAACATGCTTGGCAGAACAGTGTAGATATTGATCAAATAGCTACAAGTAAAAACAAGGAGGGCCTAGATCTGCCTTATCTGCCTAGGCTTGTTCAATTTGTGTAAAGTTTAGAGTTATGTTGCGTTTCAAGACATTCGTCTCAGTTAAGGTTTCATTCTTTTGGCAGGCATCATTAGCAAGTCAAATAGCACCAAGTCTCATGTCTGGAAATGGAATCATAGTGCATGACCACCACCCCATTTCTTGATGAATTTAGGCAGTCCTTAAGGAAATCACCATGGAGATGACCTTGTTTCAATATTTTGTCTCATCTGTTACATGTATTTTAGAATACAAAATTGGTTTATAGTATAATAGTTTAGTAATATGTTTGATCTTAATAATGCAACTCTTATTATCACTATGTTTGATCTTAATAATGCCACTCTTATTTATCACATACATAAAAGATCATATTGTGTACACATGAACAGTTTAAATAACCTTATCTTTCCTGTAAGTCAGTATGGGTGAAAGGCTACATGTGATGCAACACAGTGTCACAAGATTAAAACAAAATATTAGCATTAAAGTGTAAAATATAATTATATACTCAAATTAACACTTAATTTTTTATAAATTATTTGTAAATAATTAACATTATATATAATCTTCATACATACATGAAACTTTTTACAATGTGGAAGCAGAAATCCCCAAAAGTGGCTGATTGAAAAGTTAATGTAGGTGGCTACACCACGGACATCACTAGTTATATGTCAAATGTATCCACTTAAGAACTGTGACCATGATTATAGAGACAAACATGAACTTGGTATATATTAATTTTATTTCAAACTGATTAGAGACCTTTGCATCATTAACTTTAATCCAAAAAGCTACAAATCAGCACTATACACCCCTGTGATCTGAATCTAAATCCAGATTGCAAACCTGGTATAGAGCTACAGAAGGCAAGATGTCGCAAATGTCTCAGCCTAGTATATAATGTATAACCAGAGGAACACTCATTCTAATAACTTCTTCCCTCTTCAAGTGCCCCTTTAGTCACTTGGGTAATAATCCTGCGACATGCTGCTAATTCACAAATCTGATGTATATCAGCATTATACAATATACTCACTTGAACATTCAGTTTATACACAGGTAACAATATTAATGTTACCATTTAAAGCATGCCAAGACAATTCACATGTCTACATATACATTTTTTCTGTACAAGCTTTATTTATTCCCCAGGCATGACAACTAAATTAAGGTGATGAAATTCATCATTTTCTTAACTCTGGATGCTGTCACAAGCAACACAGTCCCATGTACATAACAATGAAGCTGAGGCATTGTGGATAAAAGTTTGTCTTAAAGGACTGGCATGGAGATGCCATGTGTGGACATCAGTGACAGAAGGAAGCCACTGTGAGCCAGGATGGAGGGGATTGTAACATGGCTCTGTAACTACATTAGTGGCTAATGAGTGTTCATCAGGTCTGGACTACCAACATCCTGACACAGCCGGTTGGTCACAGCTGGATCAATATAAACTCTATTAGAGAGCTGTGTCTCTAGAGAATAAGCAGCTAATTATTTTCTTGTACCACATTTTAGACAAAATGACGTTAGTTTAAATTGTTAGTTTAAGTAGATTTTTTTTCTGGTTTCACACACTAAATTTTACAAATTATCTTTAAAAGTTACAATATAATCCTGGAAATTGCCTGATAGTCCTATGTTTACAAAATATATGAATGTAAACAATACATCCTTTCAAGCATGCATGTAGTAGAGCCATAAAATCCACTTCAAAAGCACAACAGGTTGTTAACCATTGCAAGATATAATGTAGAAGAAGCAGTTGGCCTGAATATTTAACCATCTATCAACAATTCATGTAATCCTGATCATACTATATTTGTTTATAGCCACAAGTGAATCCTCAGTTTTGTTATATCATAACTTTATGCTTTGATAAAAGACAAGTTGCCTAAACCTGATCAGACAGCATCCTGCAGATCTGCCTAAGACTTATCAGACAGCATCCAGCAGATCTGCCTAAGCCTGATCAGACAGCATCCAGCAGTATGCCTAAGCCTGATCAGAGAGCATCCAGCAGATCTGCCTAAGCCTGATCAAACAGCATCCAGCAGATCTGCATAAGACTTTATTAGACAGCATCCTGCAGATCTGCATAAGCCTAATCATACAGCATCCTGCAGATCTGCATAAGCCGGATCAGACAGCATCCTGCAGATCTGCCTAAGCCTGATCAAACAGCATCCAGCAGATCTGCCTAAGCCTGATTAGACAGCATCCTGCAGAACTGCATAAGCCTGATCATACAGCATCCAGCAGATCTGCATAAGACTTTATTAGACAGCATCCAGCAGATCTGCCTAAACCTTATCAGACAGCATCCAGCAGATCTGCCTAAGCCTGATCAGACAGCATCCAGCAGATCTGCCTAAACCTGATCAGACAGCATCCAGCAGATCTGCCTAAGCCTGATCACACAGCATCCAGCAGATCTGCCTAAGCCTGATCACACAGCATCCAGCAGATCTGCCTAAGGTGATCAGACAGCATCATGCAGATCTGCCTAAGCCTGATCAGACAGCATCCAGCAGATCTGCCTAAGCCTGATCAGACAGCATCCTGCAGATCTGCCTAAGCCTGATCAGACAGCATCCTGCTGATCTTCCTAAGCCTGATCAGACAGCATTATGCAGATCTGCCTAAGCCTGATCAGACAGCATCCTGCTGATCTTCCTAAGCCTGATCAGACAGCATTATGCAGATCTGCCTAAGCCTGATCAGACAGCATCCTGCAGATCTGCCTAAGCCTGATCAGACAGCATCCTGCAGATCTGCCTAAGCCTGATCAGACAGCATCCAGCAGATCTGCCTAAGCCTGATCAGACAGCATCCTGCTGATCTTCCTAAGCCTGATCAGACAACATCCTGCAGATCTGCCTAATTTAAGATTTTAATAAATGTATGTTCAATTTGTTATAATAGATTTAAGGCTGAACCAATGTACACACAAACCCTTTGTCATGCAGATTCTGCTAATAATTGTGAATGGTTTGTAAAGGCGTAAAACAGCCTATAATTGTCAATGGTTCGTAAAGGCGTAAAATTGCAAATACATGCAGGAAAAGGTTAAATGTATTATTCTTGTTTAGGTGGTGTACTTAGTCATTGTGTTATATTAACTGATTGATAGCACATATATCAGACAAACAACAGTTAATAGAAACTAATGGAGCAGATATGGGAATAGTATAAATGTATGTTAAACCTTATTTAAATATACTTGGCATTTGCATTTACTTGTCTCAAGTTTACACATTTCAAAGCCTCTTGTTAAATACATGAAATGAAGCAAAATTGTTTCACATTAAAAACAAACAAAAAATTATCAAAGAGTTTTATATTGAAATTACAGTATTAATAAAATCAAACAACAACATAACCAGCACTAGTAACTAAATATTGACATACCTCAATTTGAACCAATTAGATAATTAGAATTTTATAAATTTGTTAAATAGGTTTTATAAAACCTTACAAAATATCTGCACTGACTCGAAGTAGTAAATGTTCCCCTTGATGTCTTGGAAGGTTATTGTCTCCTTCCTGTTACTATTCAATGTAAGGTTGATGGATCCATTTCTTTAGCAAATGATAGAATAAATTATCCCCATCTCTAGGTCTTACTTGGGCTGGCATGCTAATGAGAAAGTAAAATTTCCCTCTGAATTTACTGGAACTTAAGTAAGTAGACAGAAAATTAAGGGATGAACCCCAAGAATTGTTCAAAATAAAAATAATCCTTACATGGAAATCTTGATATGGAAGTCCTGACATATTTTAATACATGAATTTTATTCACTTACGTCTGCATATTGTTCCTGAACAGATTTCGAATTGGTCATGAAAATCAGATTTAGATATATTAACTGATTTGATTATTTCAATAACAAAACATTCTGACGAGGGCGGTGTGTTTTTCATACCCTCAGTTTATCTTAACAAGATACACAATGATACAATTGCACAAATCTTATAATTGTTTTTTTTAATAACTACTTGTAATTACCATTATCAAATTTTTTAATTAACAATTAACTTTATACTAGAAAACCCTTTTAACTTTTTATGTCTTTTCTTGATCTACCAAGAGAGGAGGAAAACAACTTAGAAAGACAAAAGGAAAGTAATTTTATCAATTTCTCCTTTATTTTATTAATTGTATGGTACAAAACTAATCTCCGTAATTACTGGAGCTAGCCACATTTTTCAATGCCATACTTAGGCTGCTGTTATCTGATAGGCAGAGATCAATGATTGCATCAACTAAAACTGCTCATTAACTTTAATTGCTAATGACAACAACAGACTGTTCATCATCCTACAGAACAATAGTGTTTTATGTCTTAACATCTTAACCTTGTTACCACAAACTAACCTTCCTGATCAGGAACTACACTATTAAGGCCCCCAGAAGCTCTGGGGAAAATGGTGCAAAATCCTGCATTCTGGGCCTCTTTTGAGCACCTTTTGATGTTTTCAAAATCAAATGTTTTTTTTACAGATTTTTTCAAACTTGAAAAAAAGGTTATGATTTTTCATGCCCAGAACTAGATATTTTTGGGACACTTTGATATTCCATTAAAACTACATCCCAGTGGGGGATTTTTTTTTCAATAGATCCTTGTGTACAGAGGAAATATAGGTCAAACATTGATGTTGGTAATTAAACAAACCTTTTTTTGTTCTTAGTTGCTTGTTAATGGTCTTTTGTCATTATCCTAATGCATTGTTTTCAAATCCGGCAACTGGCTTAATTTCTTTAACAATTTAAGACCAAAGAAAAAGAACATTATCTTAAACATGTGTAATCAGTATCAACAAATAAGAAGTAAGTGACACAATAAACTTGATAACATTGATAACAAGTCCAACTGATAAATTATTTAAACCTTTGTTTTGCTTTGTTTGCAGACTCAGAATGACACAGTTTCGATTTTTGGCGGCCTTTGCGAAAAATTCTTTTGCCTTCCTTTTTGTTAACACCTTATCTCTTGAAAGGACAATATTCAATGTTCGTTTTTGCTCCTCTGATTGTTCCTTCTTTGTTGCAAGAGCAGCTTTGTACTGGCGAAATGAACTTCTCAAATTTGCACATAATGATGCTCCCCGTCAACGTTTTTCTCGAGCCGTTCCCATTTCTGCGGGTTTTTAAGCCCTTTATCCACTAAGAGCTTTGTATTTTCTTGCCTCTCCACAACTTTCATAGCCATGATACTCACATGGCATTTGTAACCCAAACACGTTTAATACGCGTTTAACCATTGGACAACGCTTCGATCTAAGCCAATCAGATTGCGGCTCACATTTCACAAACCGGAAACATGCCGATAAATGTAAAAAGAGGAACAATATCGACGAAACGTGATTTTGAATTCGGAGCGGAAATTAAAATTAAAAATCGGAATCGGACGTGACAAAAAGCGGAATTCCGCTTTAAAGCGGAATAAAATCATGCCTGGAAGTAGCAGTTTTCTTGGAAGTCCATACTCAAGCACAAAGTGAATAGATTGATTATTGATAATTGGGTTTATCATCCCACCAACAGTCTTTCAGTTATCTGGAGATGGTGTCCACTTGAAGCAGATAAAGTGCTGCCTTCACTGTGTATAGCATGCCATGAATACCTGGCATAATACCACATCCAGTCACATTATCCTGACTCTGGACCAACCAGTTGTGGAACTACCCTTATATTTGCTTTAGCATTAACAAGGGAGCTATACCACTACCTTTCTTTTACAACTTTGGTATGTCACAGTCCAGGTTCAAACCTGGGAAATCCCTACCTGGAGCCGACGCTCTTCCGATTGTGCTACCAGATCCGGTACAAAGTCAATAATAAATAAATATATACAATCTCTCATTGACACTTTATATCATCCGGACTTTAGTGACTCTAAACACTTGATCTTTTTCTGAGAGTCATCGAATGGTTCACACTTCAACATGGCAAAGTTTGGCTAACACAAAGAAAAATGCCAATTATAAAATAGCAGACCTCTGAAGATATCACACATTCAATCAATCACAATAACCAAACACAATATTTCCCCTGACAGTGTGTTCCAGCCTCAAATTACCTCTCAAAAAATATAAAAGATTATCACACCATGAACAATGCTACCAGACAGTAAAGTGGTCAGACTTGCCAGGCCCTTGCCTCACCTCTACATATGAAGTGATCAGACTTTGACAAAAAGTAGAGATCAACATTAGCCAGATCCTGCAGGGTGCTGTCTGCTCAAAATCTGCACCATTTTCATCAGCCAGAAACAATTATGTCTTGTAACGTGTGCATGTAGTTGGTTAGAAAAACTCTAAGATGCTGTATGCTTTGTTTGGTAACTACAACATAACAATTTACAATATCAAGTGCCCTTTTCCGAATCTGTTACTCAATTCAGCATTTCAGTAATCTCTTATTACCTCTCAATACACAAAATAATGGCAACTGAACAGGTTATCAACAAATTACCAGAAAAACAAAGTGAATAGGTTAACATGTTGTACATTGCATTATGCCTACCCTGTTAGGTATCTATTGTCAGACAATGCACAGTCCCCCCAATTCCAGATGACTCGAGCACTCCTTGAAATGATGTGTGGACAATTTTCATGATTCACGTTGTCTGCAGAAACTGCATCAGGGAGACAGACTATAAAATGTTAGCCTTAAGTGAGCATCAAGAAAGCTGTCACATTTTCAACATGTCATGAAAACATAGCAA
Source organism: Sinonovacula constricta (assembly GCA_007844125.1). NCBI lineage: Eukaryota > Metazoa > Mollusca > Bivalvia > Cardiida > Solecurtidae > Sinonovacula > Sinonovacula constricta. The sequence goes on along the minus strand of CM017560.1, from coordinate 12,400,148 downwards.
AAACATTCAGAAAAATAATAAATTCACTAAACTAGACCAGATGTTTATTCAGAGGAAAGGATGGTTTCTTATAGGAAAACTGATCAGACCAAAAAGCTAACAGGAACTTCAATAGCTTTCAATATTTTTGTTTTGTGTTATATCACATCAACACAATATGGTCATATCATGTCATCCAGCTTATTATTGACGAAGTAAGATGCCAGACATGTGTCTGGGTAGAGCCACCAGTTCACAGCAGGTTAGTTGGAAAACATCTACATATAAAAATTCTCACAATGATCAGCACTGGATGCAGTGAGAGGCTGAGGAGTTACAAGTCAGCTACTTCTCAGTTATGGGTGTCCTGTTATCACAACTATTTATTTGAGCCAGTGTGACTATCACAACTATGTTTAAGCCATATCATCTCTATCACAACTATTTATTGAGTTATTATTACAATAACAAATCACTTCCATAGCTGTTTACAAATGTACACATACTGCAATCCAGAAACTGACTCAGCATTCCAAATACTATTGCAATCCTACCAACTCAGCCCCCATCTGGCCCAAATATGCATGAATCCTTGCTCAAATTCTATGTGGCATGGATTCCATAGAATCCATACCAATTGAACTTGATTAAGAGTGTCATCATGAGCTGATTTGAAACAATTAAGATGATCATTAACAATTACAAGGAAATTGTGATATATTTTAAGACTAATGACTAGTGCTGGTCAAGGGCCTCTGAGACCATTCTCAAGACAATGTTTGGGACGGGTCTCGGTCTGGAGGTCGATGTTTGATAATCTGGTAGTTAGGTCTCTACTGGCTCGATAAAGACTGCTGACCAGTGGCCAGGCACCAACAGCCAATCAGAGATCCATCCATCTACCTGGTGCCAAATCTGTCTACTGGTCAGAAGATATCTGTGATGAATCTAACAATGATTGATGAGCCCTTAGCCCCACTAGCAGATATTGATCCAACATGAGCCAACAGTATAGATACAGATCAACAGAGTCCTAATAGGGTCCATCTTATCCAGTTCTGAACTATTGACTCATATGTGTTATATGTCCAAAATGTTATAGTAGGCTAGAAATAAACTTGATAGCAATAATGCATTAGGTTTAGCATCATAGACACATTAATGAAGCAGAGAAAATGATTAATGGAGGGTACACATTAGGTGACAGTTGATAAATAGGCATCACAGATTGATTTAATGGCCAGGAATATGTTGAGTTTGTTCCAGATGTTTGTTTATGGGGATTATTGTCCCATCAACAACTTCAGCCACACATTACACAGTACTATGTCATATCTGCTGACCTTACATTTTGCAGGATACAGTCACCGATTTAGAAGGCACAACCCTGGCATGAGCCCCTCTAAAGGTTTTTGGAGAATACAAAAAATATTTGAATATTATACAAAAATAATAATTTAAACTAAAGTAAAACGTAAAAAAGTATATATACCTTTTGATTTAGATACATGTTAGAAAGCATCTCTGGCATTCTAGAAATAAACAAAATTAATATATGGTTGTTGTTTACACATGCATTCCTTCTGCATAATCAAGACTTGAAAAAAACTAAATCTGTCCCGGATACATACTTCTATTTACTTTTTATAAGATTTTGTTTTTGTTAATGATAAAGGCAAATGGGAACTTTTGTCCAAGCATCCTACCTAATATCACGTGTATGTGTTGTCTCACTTGTCTGTCTGTATCAGGCCAGTTGGCCAATGCCAATTAATGTGTTCTTATATCCTTCACATGAGCACCATTTGACTGGTGATGGTCTGTTTTATAAACATGTCTGTAGGCTGTCCACCCATGCTATCAAAACACAGTACAGTTATGTTTTCAATTCATAGCTTGCAGTTTGAAATTACATTGAAAGTTAATACACTGGAACTTTAAGCAAAACTTCTTCAATTAAGACAAAAAGCAAATTAAGACAAAACATTATCAAGTTTACCGGTAATCACAATGGACTTTTTTTCAGTTATATTTCTGGAAAATATATTCAGAGATGTGTGAAGTTGTTAATTAATGTGAATTCTATTTTTAGATATCTATCTAGAAAGGCCTTAAAGAATATAACTACATATTCTGCATAAGAAGTTTAAGCAGATATGTGCAAAAACATTCCTTTAATTTTCTGAGTTAACTTTACAAAATGTAATCTGTGTCAGACGGATCCACTCTTTGCGATATAACTGCATTGTTGCTAAAATAAACAATCCAACAAAATTCTGTTAAAACTTAAGCATGAACTGACAATTCTGATGAATTGTTACATTTGCTATCTAAGATGATAATTTACAATAACTTACTATATGGCAAGAAAAAAAATGGCCACATCAAAAATGAAAATTGATTTTGGTAATTTCTGCAAGTCAATTAATTCTGAGACAAATGTTTCCCAATTTGGGGCCTGTAGAAGAAGGGTTCTAAAATCAAAATCAACAAATATAGATGCCTTTTACAAATGTGCCAATGACAGTCCCCATACACCTATATATGTACAATGGTGCTTAGCACGTATTACGTTTTCAGCTTTAATGAATACCAGTGTTTATAAACATTAAAAATATTAATTTACAACATTCATTTAATGTTTTTCAGCAAAACTATAGATAGATTTCTGGCAGTGGGATGTTCAAATTACCATAGATGGTTAAATCATTAAAAATGTTTGTCATTTTAAGTGTTTTTTACAAGTTTACAATTGACAATGTGAGACATGTCCATAAAAAGTTTTTTCTGATACGTTTGAATCTTTATGTGCCTGTTAATGTAAGTAAACTGTTAAAAGTGCATTTTTCTCAAGGGAGTAGGGAATTGTTTTTTACATGAAAACTTGAAGTGAATTGGGTCATTATAATGTTTAGATTTTAAAGAATAACTATGCTTATATATTTTATACAGGTCCAATGCTAGTTCCAAAAAAATCATTTGAAGCTGAACATGTGAAACAGTTTATGGCAGTTCTTTTTTAGTCAGACAGCTTTTGAACTGAAAATGAGAATGTTTCCTTTCTTTTTTTTTCACTGTGCAAAAGCACTGTCATGAGACGGTAATATCACATCAGACTTTCCTGACATGTGTCAAGACAGCCAATTTCTATATATGGAAACAGTAATAAGAATGCACCATCCCTGTAATTTCTGTCAACACAGAACTGCAGCCTCAGTAAATAGTAATTTACAATCTTGTCATACAAAGGTTTCAACCTCACTTGGACATCTATGTACTGGAGAGAGTTAGCTGGCACCCTGTTTTCGTTGATGCCACATGACAGGGCCCTTTAGGCCAACAAGGTACATTAGTAGATAAAATATGAACTAGCAGTATAGACTTCCAGTGCAGATATAATTTAAGTAGTCTGGAGATTTAGATTGATAAATTCATTAAAACCTCACTTAGCTGTATCTCACACTATACAACAAATGTTGAATTTTACTCAAACATAAATAAATTAACAAACATATCCTGCAATTTTACTAAACTTTACCAACATTTTATTTAACTGACACAATCATTTTCAATAACAACCTCTAAATAAAAGAAGGTTTACAATACAATTACACATATTGTGTGCTTAATTCTTAGCTTGCTCAACATTAATTATGTTTAGCTTGTTTGCGGCTAAGTTAGGAATATTTGAACTGGTTCAACTCTAATTATACCTGAACAGTGATGTAGTACTGTCCCTTAACCTGAACAGTGATATAATACTGTCACTTAACCAGGAAAGTGATATAGTACTGTCACTTAACCAGGAAAGTGATATAGTACTGTCACTTAACCAGGAAAGGGATATAGTACTGTCACTTAACCTGAACATTGATGTAGTACTGTCACTTAACGTGAACAGTGATATAGTACTGTCACTTAATCTAAACAGTGATGTAGTACTGTCACTTAACCTGGACAGTGATGTAGTACTGTTACTTAACCTGGACAGTGATGTAGTACTGTCACTTAGCCTGAACAGTGATAGAGTACTGTCACTTAACCTGGACAGTGATGTAGTTCTGTCACAACCTGAACAGTGATGCAGTACTGTCACTTAACCTGAACAGTGATTAAGTACTGTCACTTAACCTGAACAGTGATATAGTACTGTCACTTAACCTGGACAGTGATGTAGTATGGTCACTTAACCTGGACAGTGATGTAGTACTGTCACTTAACCTGAACAGTGATGTGGTACTGTAACTTAACCTGGACAATGATGTAGTACTGTCACTTAACCTGAACAGTGATATAGTACTGTCACTTAACCTAGACAGTGATGTAGGGATGGGATTAGCCGGCATTTTTTTTTCCGATACTGCGCAGCGACATTTCTATCATTACAGCACAGGGGCACTTATAAGGTGCCCAGGGACTGAACCCGGCCGGTCCATTATACTGACACCGACGAGTCAGGCGTAATGCTGTCCCCGTAGCCCCAAGCGTGAGGAGGGAAGCCACTACTACCAACTTTAAAGTCTTTGGTATGACCCGGCCGGGGTTCGAACCCACGACCTCCCGATCCGCAAGCCGACGCTCTACCATCTGAGCTATTGCGGCCGGTCAGTGATGTAGTACTGTCACTTAACCTGAAAAGTGATGTAGTACTGTCACTTAACCTGGACAGTGATGTAGGACTGTTACTTAACCTGGACAGTGATGTAGTACTGTCACTTAGTCTGAACAGTGATATAGTACTGTCACTTAACCTGGACTGTGATGCAGTACTGTCACTTAACCTGAACAGTGACGTAGTACTGTCACTTAACCTGTACAGTGATGTAGTTCTGTCACAACCTGAACAGTGATGCAGTACTGTCACTTAACCTGAACAGTGATAAAGTACTGTCATTTAACCTGAACAGTGATATAGTACTGTCACTTAACCTGGACAGTGATATAGTATGGTCACTTAACCTGGACAGTGATGTAGTACTGTCACTTAACCTGAACAGTGATATTGTACTGTCACTTAACCTAGACAGTGATGTAGTACTGTCACTTAACCTGAACAGTGATGTAGTACTGTCACAACCTGGACAGTGATGTAGTACTGTCACTTAACCTGGACTGTGATGCAGTACTGTCACTTAACCTGAACAGTGATGTAGTACTGTCACTTAACCTGTACAGTGATGTAGTTCTGTCACAACCTGAACAGTGATGCAGTACTGTCACTTAACCTGAACAGTGATAAAGTACTGTCATTTAACCTGAACAGTGATATAGTACTGTCACTTAACCTGGACAGTGATGTAGTATGGTCACTTAACCTGGACAGTGATGTAGTACTGTCACTTAACCTGAACAGTGATATTGTACTGTCACTTAACCTAAACAGTGATGCAGTACTGTCACTTAACCTTAACAGTGATGTAGTACTGTCACTTAACCTAGACAGTGATGTATTACTGTCACTTAACCTGGACAGTGATGTAGTTCTGTCACAACCTGAACAGTGATGCAGTACTGTCACTTAACCTGAACAGTGATAAAGTACTGTCATTTAACCTGAACAGTGATATAGTACTGTCACTTAACCTGGACAGTGATGTAGTATGGTCACTTAACCTGGACAGTGATGTAGTACTGTCACTTAACCTGAACAGTGATATTGTACTGTCACTTAACCTAGACAGTAATGTAATACTGTCACTTAACCTGAACAGTGATGTAGTACTGTCACAACCTGGACAGTGATGTAGTACTGTACCTTAACCTGAACAGTGATGTAGTACTGTCACTTAACCTGAACAGTGATGTAGTACTGTCACTTAACCTGAACAGTGATGTAGTACTGTCACTTAACCTGAACAGTGATGTGGTACTGTAACTTAACCTGGACAGTGATGTAGTACTGTCACTTAACCTGGACAGTGATGTAGTACTGTCACTTAACCTAAAAAGTGACGTGTTATAGACTGTTTAGAAAATGTTAAATCATTGTGATACACAAAAGATCTATTTTATCAATTAACAAATGATTCAAGATCACTAAATGGTAAAATAAGCATTTACTTTATGGTTCTTTTGGTAAGATAGACTGTATTTTATCTAATAATAGAACCTTTATGGAGCTGTGATATGTCAAAGATTGTGGCCCTACAGAATAATGGAAATGGCTGCTGTGGTTATTTACACAGCAAATTTTATTTCTTAGAATAAATGCTGACATTAAAGCTCAAGTATAAGATACTTAACGTAAATTTTATTGAAACTTTTCTCAAAACTGCTTATGTTTAAATTATTGCTCCCAATCACCCCCAATATAAACAGACATTACCATCAGTAATATAATCCAGCAGGAAGTCCAGCTACTGACCATGGGGATCTGGTGATTGACAAGATAACCATCTGACATAAGACAGAATCATGGCCAGGCTCCTGAACACACAAGCATAGAAGCACAATAGTACCCCCAGCAAGCAGTTGGCTGATCTACAGCTGCATTATTTGCACTTGCCTTGTTAATATAAGCAGGCTAAGAGTTAACATCTGAGACTGTTGAGCAGGACATGATCAGACTATAGCAGATTTTGTAGATTCAGATGGCATAGGGTAACATTTATTTCAAGTAAGCAAGATTTCAACAAATAACATCAGCTCTAATGAGCTTTTACAATCAACTTTATTTAGATATTATAAATATTATTTACACTAACAACTTTTATTCATTATCAACAAATCTAGAGGTCTAATTTTGCAAATGGCACATTTACAATCTTAACTATTCAAAAGAGAAATGAGTTTTAAAAAAATATTAAAATCTGTGCACTGACTAGCTGTTTCTGGGAGTGAATTCCACAGGACTGGTGCAGCAAACTTGAATGACCTTTGACCAATAGGTTGCAGTTTTATTGTTATATGTTCTTTTATGCTTGAAACATGTAGAATATTGGAATATTTTCATGAGGTTATTTGCTGTTCTATATCAGGCGCAGGGCATAAAGTTTGTTAAACAAAATGAACAAAAGAAATATTTTGTTAAGGGTATCCAGCGGAGACCCAGTAGGGCCATTGTCTGGTTCCCTGCAAACCAGAATAAACATACAGGCACAAACAGCAGGAACCAACAATGGTATAATTACTGGTAAAATTGGCCTGGCCTAAGTTGGAAATTAACAACATTAGGCACTTTATAGCCCTGTAGTAGGAGCTCTAGTTTAGTACCAGTTTACTGTTGATCTACTGGAATGGAGATAAAGCTAGGTGTATGTTCTTCTTCAATGTCAATAATATATCTAGCAAAAATAAAATTGGAAATAAAAGTATTTAAGTGCAGAGTGTTGAGTGGATTTTTATGGCTGACAAGGCATGTTTACTCCAACAATATCTTTCAGAAAGAAATAAAGTTGTTTTTATTATTCTAGATAAATGGACATTGTATTGAACATTATGCATTGAACAGTTAACCATTTTAAATGAATGTAATTCTGAGGTGACAACCTTACTTCTTAATGGCCAATTGGATTTGTGACCATATGGTTTAGCTAATTCTGAAGTTTTGATTGGTTGTACCACATGGTAATATCAGATTTCTGTGTTTAAAACACAAAATCAATGGGTGGTAGGTGATTTCTTCAATCTCTGAACTTTCAAAAGTTTATTTTTATTCCATAATTATAAACAAATATTTATCAGCAACATTAAAAAAAGAATTTAATCCCCAAAGACTTCAATTGAAACATTAATCCCTACAAAGTTTATGTATTAGAAAAGCTCAGTTTCCACCAGAATGGAACCAGCGAAAGCATCCTGAATATAATTAAGAAGGGGTTTTGCCTCAAAACAATTACTGCATGATAATGCAGATAATATGTGAAGAGCCATTAAGAAATCTACTGTTTTCAGTTGTGATTATCTTGTAACTTATCTAACTTCTACCATCAATGATTATGGGGAAATTCATAACATAATTTGATTATATACAAAGAACCTAAATAAGCCATGTGTTTACCTCACACTGCTTATATGTGTTAACATAAAATCCAGAGCATTAAACAACTGTGATGGTAAAGTAAGTTTATTACATAATTTTTGGGCTTTTGTGTTTTTGTTTTTCTTTCTGTACATTTTTTCTAAGCGTGTGCTTTGTTAAGACTACATACATCAAGGTACCTTCTGTAGCATATGTTCTATGGGAACCTTAGAAAAACATTCCAGATTTTCCTTCAGTTTGCAAAGTAAAAAGAACATCTAACATAAAAGTAAATGTCAAGCTAATCTTCTTAACTTCTCTATACTTGAAGTCAGCCTCACAAGTTTTTGTTCTGTTTTGGTTTTTACATTGCACCAAAACAATTATGATCATAGTGGCAGCTAATAATTGGTGGACAAAAAACCTGACATATGTCTGGGTAGAACCACCAGCACATTGCAGGTTGTCTGAAGATCCATCCTCCCAACATATTCTTGCACACACACACACCTCCCCAAAAGAAAAATCACACCTCCACCAAGTGCTTTGATTCATACACATATACACATGTTTATTATGGTTCAAAGAAGCATATTTAACACAAGGCAAATGTTTTACATTCTTAGGACAAACTTTGGCATTAAAAATTCAGCCCCCAGATTGTATCCATAAGGCCCTCAGATCTCCACTACAAGAGAGACACTCAGTTCCACATTATATCCATAAGACCATCGGGTCTCTACTACCAGACACAAAGTCAGCACCAACATTATATCCACAAGGCCCCAGCCACCTCCTCTATGGTAAATAATTATTTGCTATGTACACAACATAAGTATAATTATGACTAAATGAGAAATATTAAACAATGATGTTACTTCCATTGATAGTGTACTATTTCAATGCAATAACACCCCCAATTTACTGCTATAAAATTTATGCAATATGTTATATTACAAACATTGGCAACATTCTCCACTATTAGTCTGTTTTTACTTCTTTATATTTTGTTGTCATTTTTATCTTACAGATATACATCACCATTGACCTTCAGACAGATAAACATATTTGTCATACTTCAAGTAAAGTGATAGCAGACCTATCAGTAATGCATAAAGGAGAAAACTATGGTGGAACAAGATAACCTTAAGAAATATATCAATCACATTTTGTGCAGTGTCTTTGAACGTCACACTCCGCCCTGATAACAGGTAAGATGTATGAGGATCAGTAATGGTATAAATAATTATTACATTATATTTATCAATAAGCAAAACAAGCCATATATATCCTAAGAGACCTGGCAGCATATAGCATAGACCCCAATCCTTTTTCACAGTTGATCTGGCTCTATGCTATTTGTCTTATGTCTATCAATTCTTCCTTAGCAAGCTAAGAATTAATAACAATGTGATTTGTGCTTAATAGAAAACTGGTGTAATCAAGTTTCCTAGACAGAAAGTGATACATTATCTACTTCAAGGCCATTATAATTACAAGGCTCAGTTTTGTAGTCGCTGCATTAGCAATGAATGGAGAATTACTGGAAGCTGCCAACATAATAATTTAAGACTATTCCTGTCTCCAGTTCAACAAACACAAAGTTCTATGACCGGACCTGGTAGCGCAATCGGTAGAGCGTCGGCTCCAGGTACGGGAGGCCCCGGGTTCGATCCCGGGCCTCGACATACCAAAGTCGTTAAAAATGGTAGTGGTAAAGCTCCCTTGCTAACGCTCAAGCAAATATAAGGGTAGTTCCACGACTGGTTTGCCCAGTGTCAGGATAATGTGACTGGGTGTGGTATCATGCCAGGTGTTCACGGCATGCTATACACAGTGAAGGCAGCACTATATCTGCTTCAAGTGGACACCGTCTCCAGATAACTGAAATACTGTTGGTGGGACGATAAACCCAATAAACAATAAACAACAAAGTTCTATGAAACAAATGACAGCTTCACAGTTTAACTCCAGTATCAGAACAGTCATCACAATTTTTCATTTATACTTCTATAGCCTGTTTAAAAAAAAAAAATCCAATTTGGTAATAAAATGCATTGCCAAATGAAGTACTGATTAAATAAACCTTGTTCAGAGTATGCAAGAATGCAGTAGCCAGACTCTTGTGTGATGTTAACTACAAAAGGCCAGAGTGACCTTGAGGGGTCAATCGGTTTTGCAAAGCAGCCAAACATGGGAGGTCAATATTCATTCCTTCTTCTGAAGTCCAGGTCAGGGTGTAAGGCTTTCTTAAATAGGCTATTTGGATATCACAGAAACCTCAAGAGGCGTCTAAAATTAAGCAAGACATTTTAAGAAATTTCACCTAAATTTAAAATGCTTTCTCAGAGGAAAAATTAGCTTTGCAATAGTAAGTTACAGAGGAGCCCCAAACTAGTATTTCCAGAATAAGCAACTGAAGCCCAATATATTTGTAATATTTCCATTCTTCTGTATATGCTGATGTGATTTTATATAATGGCAGTTGTTTACACTTAAACCTATTAAGTAAATGACCTAAAAAAAATAGCATATGATAACTGGAATTAACATATTTGTAATAACATCAGCAATATTTTGATGATGTTTACAATGTTTCACTATTTTACATCAATACATATGCATACTTGGTGTCAGGGGAAAGGAAGTCTATTGTTTTTTTTTGATAAAAAATATTGGTGTACTTCAGAAATTATAGTGATAGGTTCTATTCTCTACATAAGAAGAACTGTGGATGTTCCCTGCTCATCTCTACATAATTAATGGGGGAGACTGAAACAATTTTAGAACCCGGAAGAGAACAAGTCAGTCACATTTGCATATATCTTGTGTTTTCTCCTGCAATTACAGCTGTGTGATATTATTTTTATACTTAACTTGTAGATTAATGTTTTATAAATATCTGACATGGAACAATGATCATCTGTCAGATAAACTATACATGCACTTAAAATATTAAATATTTAACATTGCAATGTACTGACCTCATTTCTTGGCCAGTAATTTCAAGATTTAAAAGGTAGCATTATATCTAAAGTATAAAGTATATAACTTCATATACAAGACATTAAATAAAGATTTTGATCTGAAATGAAACCTAAGCTTACCCATGGTTTCTAACAAAATATTCAATTGAACCTTATGGCACATTGACACTCTGTATCTGTTTGCCATCAAAATGCACACCTTACATTTGATTGCACCAGCAGTTAAGTATACCAAAGAAGCTAGGAATGGGCTTCTCCCTCATAATTATATCAAATTAAGTGTGAATTGATGGAAGCTAATATAGACCAGATGTCTCCTAGCCAAGTGTTCCAGGGCAACTACTGTCTGTAGTGGAAAGGAAATGGAAAACATAAATTGCCACAATTCGTTTAAAGCATCTATAACAGGTCACCTAAACACTGACTTTATACTTTTAATCAGTATTATTTATGACAATACTATCTTAAAGGCTGCACTTGCCTTTAGAGGGGGACACTTGTGACATGTTTATTGGACTTAATCATACACTTTTTCGATACTGCACTTGCCTTTAGAGGGGGACACTTGTGACATGTTTATTGGACTTATTCACACACTTTTTCGATACTGCACTTGCCTTTAGAGGGGGACACTTGTGACATGTTTTTTGGACTAATCAATAAACTTCTTTAGGACTGCACTTGCCTTTAGAGGGGGATACTTGTGACAGGTTTTTAGGACTAATCAATAAACATCTTAGAGACTGCACTTGCCTTAAGAGGGGGACACTTGTGACATGTTTTTAGGACTAATCAATAAACATCTTCGATACTGCACTTGCCTTTAGAGGAGGACACTTGTGACATGTTTTTAGGGCTAATCAATAAACATCTTCGAGACTGCACTTGCCTTGAGAGGGGGACACTTGTGACATGTTATCAGGACTAATCAATAAACATCTTCGAGAGTGCACTTGCCTTTAGAGGGGGGCACTTGTGACATGTTTATTGGACTTATTCACACACTTTTTCGATACTGCACTTGCCTTTAGAGGGGGACATTTGTGACATGTTTTTTGGACTAATCTATAAACTTCTTTGGGACTGCACTTGCCTTTAGAGGGGGATACTTGTGACAGGTTATTAGGACTAATCAATAAACATCTTAGAGACTGCACTTGCCTTAAGAGGGGGACACTTGTGACATGTTTTTAGGACTAATCAATAAACATCTTCGAGACAGCACTTGCCTTTAGAGGGGGACACTTGTGACATGTTTTTAGGACTTATCCATAAACTTCTTCGATACTGCACTTGCCTTTAGAGGGGGACACTTGTCATATGTTTTTAGAACTAATCAATAAACATTTTTGAGTCTGCACTTGCCTTAGAGTGGGACACTTGCTACATCAGGGTTATTGTTGTTGTTTTTCCGAAAAAGGAAATGGGGCCTGATACCTTTTGAAAGGGAAAATTTCGCAGCATTTAATTAAAAACTGGGAAAAAAATATGTATGTTTAACTTCTTATCTGCTATCACACATCTTCTATATTGATTACAAGGCCATCTCTCTTTTTTCTTATTCTTGATTAATATCATTGTCCACTTAACACAAACTGCCACCTGTACACGGTCGCTTCTGTAAAAGGTAAAAAAAAAAAACTGCATATGTTGTACACATTTTCAATGAGACAGCACTTGCTTTACTGCATTTTTTTTATTAATTAGCACTTTAAAACAAAATTTAAAATAATCTTAAACAAATTGGTGATACTATTAAATATTGTCAAATACAAGGATATCCGTTTAAATTGATACAATATAATGTTCATGCCTTTCTATTTTATTTTTTTTATATTCGGAATTTAAATCAGACATTCCACATGGAAAAATTTCCCAATTTAAAATTCTATAGAGATATAATTTCATTCTAGATCATTAATTTGTTTGTTGCAAGTATAAATGTGATGAGAAAATCTATATCTAGTTCAGAATGAAAGGAGGATCTTACTGTCTTCAAATGGGGTACATTGGTGAAATTGAAATTGTCTCTCTTCTTAGTTAATATCCGGGGTATTCCAAACAGTAGGTAGGTCCTTTTAGTTGGAATTCTTAGACTTTATCGGCTTGTCTTTTGTAGATTTTGCAATTACAAACAGCAAAATTTCTTACTTCTGCATAAATATAAACTTTGAAAAATCCATTTAAGTGTTTATGATGATGGCTTACCTAGGCAATACGAGAAGGGCATAAAAGTCAAGATACACTCTATAGAGCACACAGACAAAACCGAGTAAAACAAATATCTACTTGCATTTAGGGATTATTCAGGGCAGACTATTTATTAATGCCTCTCATTATTTCTATCATATATCAGGCAAGACTGGCAAAAAGCTCCATATGCTGTGTTTAAAATAACAATATTTCACAGCCTTGCTGCATGAATTATATTTCATCTCAGCAATGCCACAAATGAAACAAATCCAATCCTAGCAGTTTAATTAAACTGTCCCCAACTGCCTTAGCCCACCAATCCTCAAACATCATGGAACACCAGGGTTTCTCTTGGAATTATATCATTAAAAAGCAATCTAACTGAACTGACATTAAGTTATTCTTAACCTGCTATGAACAAAGTTGAAATGGTTTGGGCAAATTGTGTAGATCCAACTTAGATCTTTGATAAGGTTCTGCACTATTCCTGTTAACCTTACAGCACCATGTTGTGTGCTAACCTTACAGCACCATGCTGTGTGCTAATCTTACAGCACCATGCTGTGTGCTAATCTTACTGCACCATACTGTGTGCTAATCTTACAGCACCATGTGTGCTAATCTTATAGCACCATGTTGTGTGCTAATCTTACAGCACCATGTTGTGTGCTAACCTTACAGAACCATGTTGTGTGTTAATCTTACAGCACCATGTTGTGTGCTAATCTTACAGCACCATGTGTGCTAATCTTATAGCACCATGTTGTGTGCTAATCTTACAGCACCATGTTGTGTGCTAATCTTACAGCACCATGTGTGCTAACCTTACAGCACCATGCTGTGTGCTAATCTTACAGCACCATGTTGTGTGCTCATCTTACAGCACCATGTTGTGTGCTAACCTTACAGCACCATGTTATGTGCTAACCTTACAGCACCATGTTATGTGCTAACCTTACAGCACCATGTTGTGTGCTAACCTTACAGCACCATGTTGTGTGCTCATCTTACAGCACCATGTGTGCTAATCTTACAGCACCATGCTGTGTGCTAATCTTACAGCACCATGTTGTGTGCTAACCGTACAGCACCATGTTGTGTGCTAACCTTACAGCACCATGTGTGCTAATCTTACAGCACCATGTTTTGTGCTAACCTTACAGCATCATGTTGTGTGCTAATCTTACAGCACCATGTTGTGTGCTAACCTTACAGCACCATGTTGTGTGCTAACCTTACAGCACCATGTTGTGTGCTAACCTTACAGCACCATGTTGTGTGCTAACCTTACAGCACCATGTGTGCTAATCTTACAGCACCATGTTTTGTGCTAACCTTACAGCATCATGTTGTGTGCTAACCTTACAGCACCATGTTGTGTGCTAACCTTACAGCACCATGTTGTGTGCTAACCTTACAGCACCATGTTGTGTGCTAACCTTACAGCACCATGTTGTGTGATCTCTGAATAAAGCTGCTAGTGAATAACGTTGTAATAAGTTTGTAATAACACATCAAGAGGCCTCCGCATTCATATAAATATAATCAACAAATAAGAGACAAGAATTGTTCATGTAGCAGTGGAAGGGTTAATTCCAACAACCCTGCTCATCTCTGTCAGTGATACCAAAACCAATCAGTACCCAATCATTTGAGGTTACAGTCTTCCGTCACAGCTTCATTCCACTCGCCAGGGTCCGTTTCCAATAAATTTCATCAAAGACTTCACAAGAAGAAACCTGTCACATATAGGATATAAACCTAGCTTATCTTGTGATCAATTCTCACACAGCAGAAATAATCAAGCACAAACATTCTACCAGTCTTTGATTGAACAGAGATAGAGCATAAACATACCACATTATACTTATCATCAACGACAGCTTACCAGTGAACTCAGAAAAACATACAATTTTTCTTTTTACCAAAGACAAATTTTCAATTTTCTGCAGATTGGTAAAATGTGATGATTTTTTTCACTAACTTGAGTCCACTTGAGTGTGATGCGATATGTTGTTACTTTGTCACAACAATTAAAGTTGATTGTTTTTGGTTTTGAAATACTTTACAGTGACCAATTGTGATTACTGTAGCAAAGTCCCACTATTGTGGTGGACAAGATTCCAGACAAATGTCTGTGTAGAACCACCGGTGCACCACAGGACAGCTGATTTGTTTATTGGGTTTATCGTCCCACCAACAGTATTTCAGTTATCTGGAGACGGTGTCCACTTGAAGCAGATATAGTGCTGCCTTCACTGTGTATAGCATGCCGTAAACACCTGGCATGATATCACACCTAAGTCACATTATCCTGACACTGGGCCAACCAGTCGTGGAACTACCCTTATATTTGCTTGAGCGTTAGCAAGGGAGCTATGCCACTACCATTTTTAACGACTTTGGTATGTCGCGGCCCGGGATCGAACCCGGGGCCTCCCGTACCTGGAGCCGACGCTCTACCGATTGCGCTACCAGGTCCGGTCCACAGGACAGCTGAAGATATTCCAACACTCGCCTTGAATGGCACTTGAACAAACATGGTGAGAGGCTAAGCAGTCAGTGGAATCAAAAGTCGGCCACTCTATCACTACACCACAGGGGCCCCTATCAAAGCTGAAGCATTATGATATTTACAAATATTTCATTGATATTCATTTCAACAGACATTATTTCTGCAACATTAACAAGACTTTATCATTGTTAATTACCTGTGAAATGTTATGCTCCAGTCAGCTGTTGTTACATATATAGAAAAACATTCAAAAGAAAAATGAATGCTATCAGTCTCCAACAACCTTCACTTCAATCACAAGCAAAATGACAGTACATACAGTAAACGATGGGGCTTTTATGAAATCGTAGATGATATTCCTAACACTAATATGGCAGCACAAGTTGTAAATATGTCCAAAATAAATTTTGTAACATGCCTGGTAAAATATAACTTCCTACACAGGTGCATGTATTTATTCATTCAAGGCTTGCATTCTTGGTTTAAGGTTCTTTTAACAATCTGAGCAGTTAAACATGACCAGTAGGAGAGTCGACATGCTTGGGCACAGAACTGAAATGAAGTTAAAGGAGCTTAATACCTAATTAGTGTCATGTTTTTTATGCATCTAAAATATTCTGTTTTGTTCTTGACACATATGGTGTGTTCAGGATAATAAACATCATTATCCTAAATGAATCTGAATAATTTATTTACTATGGGATGGTGATGATTTAAACTAGAAACAATACCAATGTCTACCAAATAATAAAATGTATGGTCTAAATTATTAGGAAAATACATTGGAAAGTTTTACTAAAATAAAAATATTTGAGGCAAAAAATTGCAATGGTGAGAGGCTGTCATACTGTTAAAGAATTACAAGGTCACGCTGATAGTGGTCTCATGTTATTTGTCCAATATTTATATTTTATTTTTTTTTAAAAGATGATACCTATGACAAATAAAGATTTTATGGAAAAAAACTCCAAATGTAAGTTTACCTGAACTAATCAGATTAGGATTATGATACTTTTTGTTATACTATTGCATACATGTATTTTTTTAAGAATGATTCTGCATTGAACACCTTTAGAATACAGTATGAGGCTAATACTGTCATGCTGAAACTTTTGCAATAAACAAAAGCCTTCAACAAAAACTTGACAACAACTGACAAAAAAAATTATATCTACATCTCCTGTTACAAAAATGGTTGCCATTCTTTTGTTATCCGAGAGCCAAGTAACCTTGAAGCATTCTACTGAATAGCTAAACCAACTTTGAACCATTCTAGTGTGAGTACGTACAATCAGATAATTAACCCTCATCTGACTAAATTTTATAATCAAGCAAGTAAAAAGGTTGGATGACTGCTTACAACTAACATGCAAAGGTAACAAAAAGATATTGCCAAACCTGCAATAAATTTTGCAATCCTGATCAGACAACTTGGAGCAAGAGAAGGTTCTGAATGATGTCATTTGCCTGAGCCTGTTCAATAAACACTTAGCAGGTATGGAGTTAACATGGTCATAGACCAGTTTGGACTGGTATGAAATCAAGGTCACTTAGTCTTGTAAGAGGTATATTGTAGTCCTTTTTTGTTTTGTTATTGAAATACATTGCATCGACCATTTATGATTATTATAGCATCGTCCAGCTTTTTTGTGGAGGAAGACCCCAGACACATGTCTGGGTAAAACCACTGGCACACCGCAAGTCAGCTGGAAGACCTTCTCATATTTAGTCCTTCGCCCCGAACGAGACTTGAACTCATGCAGTAAGAGGCTATGCAGTCAGGAGTTACAAATCAGCGCCTCTACCACTACCCAAGGGGCGCCCCCAGGAGTTCTAAATTTAAAACAGTAATAATTACATTGTCATTTAAATGAATTCATAATGACATACATATAGTAAACTGATTAACATCAATTCAATGTTTGCAACTATTTTTTTTAGCAAACTTACAAATTTATGGTAAAAGAAGGCCCATTTTGAATGATACTTAAACATTCAGTCTCATTATGATGTGCAGATTTGCTTAAAAGGACTTTTGTCCTTGCCTATAGACCATATAAAGGTCTATCAATCATTTATTTGTACAGTGTAATGAGCCTCTCTGATCACTGCTAAACAAAATCTTATCCTGATTAGTCTGACTGATCAATCTTAGGCAAATTGTGTTAGATCATGACATCAGCCATCCAGCCTGGAGCTGTCTGATCAGGATCCACACTTTGTGCCGTTTCGTCTCTACAGGTCAGTTTTAATGGACAACTGGCTGAATAAGTTTGGTAATATCTACCAATCTAGTAGACAAAGAGCTAAATAGGTACAGAGCTATGGTATTATGGGATTGGGAATTGTCGGTATTTTTGCCTATACTGTGCAGCGCTATTTTTATGGTATTATGGTTTCGTTTGTTCATGCATAGTGAAGATTGAATCAATCATACTTTGAAAAAACTTTCTCATATTAAACTCCCAGAGAAATGCAAGGAACCACAAATGTTGCCTTTATGGTTTAAAGTTAATTTAGCTGCATGACCATTTTGTAACTATCATTTGATCTATCACTTGACTAGGTAGAACCACCAACACTCAGTAACGAATAAAACATATGCTCATATATATATATTACAAAGACAATGATGCATGCTGTAAGTGTGGCACTCACAGTGGAAACAAGTCCTTGGATTAGTGAGTGACATTTTACAAATCCTACAAATAACTGTATTGGTATCATATAATTTATGTAGATACCCAAGCAAGTGTAAAAACAATGACAAGTACCAACAACATGCCAATGACCTGCCTTTGAATGTCAAGGATACACAATCCCTTGTAGAAGCAGCACTTGCACTTACATACAACTGAAGGTAGATATACCTGGGGGCACAGCAGCAAAGTGAAATAGAGCAGATATTGCTAAGAGAGGGCATACAGTAGAAGCTGGTTGATCTGGATTTACACATTTTGCTTAGACATGATCAGTCTGACCTTAGCAGGGTAAGTGGTTTTCAAAAAATAATTGTCATGAAAAATATTCTCACATGTTCCTATCAACAGTAGACTACAGATGAGCTGGTACACTAGATACATGGGACAGATTAACAGGATTGTCAGAACCCAACAGCAGGACATGCCTTATACAGTATGACAAAATTTCTACAGAAGTATCACAGAAAACACAACAGAAAAAGAAGCCTCATTTGTAGTGGAGCTTGCAGGAAATTTAAGTGTCAGGAGGGAAATAAACCAGCTTCATAAATAATAAATGATGCATAAAACAAATTTTAAAGTCTTGAAAATCTTTAAACATAAAAATTCTGCAACCATAATCCATACTATGCTCATTGAATACTATGTAACATCATTGATCAAACCACAGAATCTGAGATCAGCTGCTGGTATTTGGACTTCAGATTTATTATCAGCTTTTATATCTAGAAATAAAACTTTCTGTGTAAATAATTAATGGAATAATTGCAATAGTAGCACGTGATGCAGTTCCCCAGGCCCACTTTCTGTGATCTAACACAACTGTATCAAGATTTTATAATCATAACTATATAACAAGGCTTTCTAACATCTTAAACATTCAAGTGAAGCACGATTCCAGGCTTGTTCCTTACACTGGCATATTTTATAAACCAATAACAATTCTTATTTCTGTGTATTTACCATCAACTCTGTGTTTGATTTTATTATATCCATGGCAACAAATAGTGCAGATTCTGATCACATTGCTTCCAACCTAAATTATCTGGATCTTTAAAAAGTCTAGCAGATTAAGAACTAATGATTGTACATCCTATTTTAATTGAGGAAATGCAACTTTGAGGTTAAGACTGCATGGTGGTTGACACATGGTCCCTGCTGACTGCAATAATGATGTTTAAATGGCTTGTTGAAGTAAAGCCAGGCTGTGCTGTTTAATCAATAGGTCAACTTCTGGCTAATATCTGACTGGAATTAAAGAAAACAACTAGGAATATGTAAATTACTTTCAATAGGAACCTACAGAA
This sequence comes from Sinonovacula constricta, assembly GCA_007844125.1. Taxonomy (NCBI): domain Eukaryota; kingdom Metazoa; phylum Mollusca; class Bivalvia; order Cardiida; family Solecurtidae; genus Sinonovacula; species Sinonovacula constricta. The sequence continues at coordinate 12,380,505 of CM017560.1, read as the reverse complement.
AGGCAGGACAATAAAGCACACAACTCATTTCTGGACTGGATTTTTTTGTGCTGTCGCATTTCCCTTGTTCTTCATAAGGAATATTGAGGATCAGTCTCTTTAAGGTGGAATCTGACAGTTTGGACCCCATTGTTTCTCTCAAACATTCAAATAAATTATTACATGACATGAAATAATGCTTATTGATGTCCGTCATTTTAGTAACAAGTGAAGCATAACACTCCATTCAAAATTACAAACATGGATTTCCTATCTAAGCCATGCTGCACAGTTAGCTATTTTTAAACTAAGAAAACTATGTGATCACTTAACTCTGTGATCATGTTCCATCATCTTCTGGGTAATTCCCTGTTACTTCAATATCTATAATAGCAGAAATCCCCCATCATGCTTATTTAAAGATTTAAAAAGGATGGACAATTAGTGATTGTTTCAAGATTTGTCAAACTGTTGAGAGAGTGTTTAAAACCATGTACGTATAACATATCCCAAGACTCGTCCCAACAGGGATATTAATATATTGTTACATATATTTTATATAGGCAAACCACATTCAAAAGTAACCTTGTAACAGATAAATCAACCTTATTTTGTCAACTACAATCCAAATATAATTTAAAAACACAATTTCTGGTAAAAAAATAAGAAAAAATTGAAAATAAAAAATATTTTTAATGTAATTTATTGAATCAAAAGCATGTGCATGTCTGATCTTTAGCATCAAATATCCATGGACGTTTCACTCAACTGAGAACTTCATGGGCGTACAACAAAGATAGTCTCTGTATATTAAAGCAGTCTTAAAATAGCAAATATGTTTTAAGACACAGAAAAAAACCTCACACACCAAAGCAGTATTCATAAGAATAAAGTACAAAGCTGCCAGCATTCCCAGGACTTGTGGGAACTGCACCTGTGAAGATGTAAAGATAAGTATAGGTTAACCTGCCCAGAATCATTCTATCAGGTCTAGGCAAATAGTATAGATCCAGATCAGACAGCCCCCAGCTGGATCTGCACTATTTGCTGCCAAGTCTCTAGCAAAATAGGAAGGTACACAGTGTTTGTGTTAGTAAATAAGAATTGGAGTGGTGATTAACACATGTAGCATTGTAAGGTCTAAATGCAATGCATTCATACCAAACAATTAGGTACCTGATGTCTAGATAAGAGGTATGGAAAATACTTAAGCTCTGTGTAATACTTAAAATATTCGGAAGCTACTAGCAGATTTTACCCACTTTTTAAACATATCTGAAGCACAGTTAATTTATTATTGACATGCAATTATTGCAATCATGTCTGTGGCCTGATAGTCTCAAGGTAGAAATAATTCACACTTGGCTGTATAGCCAATCTCTACATGTCCATATGGTCTCAAGGTAGAAATACTTCACACTTGGCTGTATAGCCAACCTCTGCATGTCCATGTCCATATGGTTTCAAGGTAGAAATACTTCACACTTGGCTGTATAGCCAACCTCTACATGTCCATGTCCATATGGTCTCAAGGTAGAAATACTTCACACATAGCTGTATAGACAACCTCTACATGTCCATGTCCATATGGTCTCAAGGTAGAAATACTTCACACTTGGCTGTATAGACAACCTCTACATGTCCATGTCCATATGGTCTCAAGGTAGAAATACTTCACACTTGGCTGTATAGCCAACCTCTATATGTCCATGTCCATATGGTCTCAAGATAGAAATACTTCACACTTGGCTGTATAGCCAACCTCTATATGTCCAGGGCCTGACGGTCTCAAGGTAGAAATACATGGCTGTATAGACAACCTCTACATGTCCATGTCCATATGGTCTCAAGATAGAAACACTTCACACTTGGCTGTATAGCCAACCTCTATATGTCCAGGGCCTGACGGTCTCAAGGTAGAAATACATGGCTGTATAGCCAACCTGGATATGTCTATGGCCTGATGGTCTCAAGGTAGAAATACTTCACACTTGGCCATATAGCCAACCTCTACATGTCCCTCTAGTTTGTTCACAAGGTTTTTTCTAAGATTTATCCAGTTACAAACTCATCTTATATTTCTTGCAGACAAACATTCTGGCCAAGTTTAGTGACCATTGGACCATAAATGTGGCCTTGTGTGTTAACAAGGTTTTTTTTTTCCCTAAGTTTTGACCTAGTGAGCTACTTTTTAACCCCCCATGACCCACGCAAAAATTCTGATCAAGTTTTTGTGATGATTAGGCCATAAATGTGTCCTCTAGTGTGTTCACAAGCTTTTTCTAAGATTTGAACTAGTGACCAACTTTTTGACCCCACATGACCCAATAACAAGCTAATCCAAGATTTCATGCAAACATTCTATTCAAACATTCTATTCACACAAGTTTGGTGTAAATTTGGCTATAAATGTGACCTCTAGTTCGTTCACAAGCTTTTTCAAAGATTTGACCTAGTGGCCTACTTTTTTAACCCAAGGGACCCAGTTAAGAATTCCTTTAAGATTTTATGCAGACAAACATGCTGGCCAACTTTAGTGAAGACAGGACCATAAATGTGGTCCATTGCATGTTCACTAGGTTGTTCTATAATTTGACCTTTTGTCCCAGTTTTTGACCCAATTACGAACTCATGCAAGATTTCTTTCAGACAAACATCCTGACTTACTTTGATTAAGATTGGATAAGAACTGTAGCCTCTAGCGCGTTCACAAGCAAACTGTTTATGCCACATGACGGACGACAGACAAAGGGATATCAAAAATGCTCACCTTGAGACCTGAGCGGATTAAGCTAAAAGTCCAGGCTCATATACATGTGAAGATCTGACTTTTTTGAAAACAGCATTTCCAGATGTCAAGACAATAATTATGATAAAATAATCAGCTCAAATGTGGATTTTTTCTTGTTGTCATCTTCCAGAGTTTGTATAACTGTCACTCCACTGTTTATCTGTTAGGCTCTGGTAATTGCTATGGCTATTGACTTTTCTTATAAACCTTGCCCATCTTTATCCCATTTTTATACTCACTTTTCACCATCATCACTTTTTTTTAAGCAATAAAATATGGCAGAAAAAGTAAACGAGAGTATTTCTCTTAAAATTAGGCATAATGCAAGACAGAAAGAAATGGAGGAACGCTACAAAGAAGCATCTAATTAAGAATCCTGGAGACTAGACAATACCGGATTGATGATCATGATGAACAGATTTGTACAAAAATAGTTACCAAAAAATCAAGGCAAAATAAAGCAACATAAAAGTTCTATAGAAATTGCATGTTGGTGTGGTTATTTGAACTCCACTAGGACAAGTTAAACTGGCATTGCTCTCTGAAGTCTAGCCTGTATCAGGTAAATATTATACCTGCATAGAAAGAAGAGGTTATTATAGAGTTGTACAAAAAAACGTAATAACAATTTTTTACAAGTGTTTTCTACATTGAAATAAACCCTTTCAACAAACATATGTCTAGCTTTAAATAAAAAACTGTACTGATAGCAGATAAATTTTCAATTTTTTACCTCAATGTATTAATAATTATATACTGAAATTAAACTAGAACTATCGCTGAATGCGATTCATACCCCCACCAATGTCCTTGACAAAGCTGGTACAAGGGTAAGATGGATTCTGTACATTGTCCAGTTGGGGTGAACATTTGAGTCAAGTTTGAAGAAAATCCTTCCACTAGTATAGAATTTATAGAGCGGACCTGACATATTGTCTAGTATTGATTGTAAAGTAAATTAAAAGACTTAAAAAGGGGCATAACTTTGTCAAAATGCAATACAGAGTTATGAAACTTGACCTGCATATCTTACTTGTGATACGTCATATATCTTTTAAATTTCAAGCAAATACCTGTGCTAATTTCAAAAATTTTCAAGTACATGTCAAAATTTAAGAACATTTTCTAAGTCAATTTTGACCTTCAAGTGTGACCTTGACCTTAAGCCGGCACAAAGGTAACATGGGTTTTGCACATAACCTTGTTGAGTTAAACATTTGAGTAAAGTTTAAAGAAAATTCTTCCATTAGTATAGGATTTATAGAGCGGACATGACATATTGTCTAATACTAGATTGTATGTAAAATTGAAGACTTAAAAGGGGCATAACTTTGTCAAAATGCAATACAGAGTTATGAAATCTGACCTGCATATCCTAATTGTAACACTTCATATATATTTTAAGTTTCAAGCAAATACTTTTTCTAGTTTCAGAAATATTCAAATACATGTTAAAATTTAAGAATATTTTTTTTAAGTCAATTTTTTACCTTCAAGTGTGACCTTGACCTTAAGCCAGCAAAAGAGTAACATGGGTTCTGCACATCCCCTTGTTGAGGTGAACATTTGAGCCAAGATTAAAGAAAATCTTTCAATAAGTGTAGGACTTACAGAGCGGACACGACATAATGTCTAATATTTGATTGTTTGATATTTGACCTTCAATTGTGACCTTGACCTTGAGCTGACACATGGACAACATGGGTTCTGCACATCCCCTTGTTGAGGTGAACATTTCAGCCAAGTTTGAAGAAAATCCTTCAATTGGTATAGGATTTATAGAGCGGACATGATAATAGAGACGGACGGACGGACCGACCGACCGACGGACGGACGGACAAAGCGAATCCATTATAGCCCCCTCGCATTTTGTGGTGGGGGTATAATAAAACTATTTAACCTGAAGTACAAGGCAGGGCAAACAATAGAAAAGGGAATAATCTTATCTAGCATCATTTGTATATTTCTCTATCAACTTCACACCTGTTCACATACAAAACATATATACAACCAATACAAATAAAAATCCATAAATCTAAAACCCGACTGAACGACATTTAGATTAGAATGTCCCCATCTGCCTCCAACCTTTCCTTGCCGCCTCAATCCTTCACTCTATAGCATCCAGCAACAGATGGAAACAAATCAGCTTGTCCTCAGATTTTGTCAGCTTTTTGCCCTGAGATTAATCAATGCGACATTTGCCATTTGCGAGCTTCACTATAGATTTTTTCTCTATGCCAGGCACAAAGGACTTTACTAGAGGGTTAACAAGGGTCACATATGAAGAAAGTCCCCTTTTACGTAGATGAAGTGATAATTAAGCGCTACTGGTGGTATGTTGGTACTTCAATAATATACAAGATGTTTCATCGAGTGTAAATCTCTACAACACCTAGTTTCCCTTCTAACATGCAATATGCCAATCAAATATCTCCAACATGGGTTATTATTTGTTTTTGGTTATAAAAAAGGACCTACAATTTAAGATGTAGCTGGGAAATAAGAAGGCAATAGTGTAGGTAAGTATCTACAATATTTACCTCTTGCAGATAAATGAAGTATGCATGAAGAATTTAATTCAAGATAATTTCAAGACCATCACATTGATTTAGCTAGTTCATACAGATGCACCTGGTAAAACATTTTAACCTGGGATTAAGGTTGTTGTAGTATCACGTCCAAACAGATTGCCATGAACGTTGCACTCCTTTTAAAGACTGTCATCTTCCCAAAATTATGATTCAATGAAATTTTAAAAACAACTGAATCATTTCAGGATTTACTTTTAAACTGCCTTGCAAGAATGAGGCCTTGGGAAGAAGTAAAGATCTAGATAGACATTCTCCAGTTGTGAGCTGACTTTTCGGTAACTACACTGTTGCCTTCTTATTGTTTGTAAAGTACATCTGGTAACCAAATATCTGATATTTTAGCATTGGTAAGTGATGTTTACAAATGTAATAACAAAATGCAAGGACCTTTAATTGCTGAAAGTTGTACAGTGAAGACATTCATTACATGACACACAGGCAAAACTGTTCTCAAGCACAGAATGGGTTCAGGTCCAGTTATATGGGCAAGAAGTTATGGGCAAGAAGTTATATGCTGGGAGGATTTACAAATGACCTGCAGAAATTTTTCTTGGGTATTTCTCCAGATGGATGTCACCAGTTAAACCATAACTGTGCCGGTCCATTGTATCTAATATCCAAAACAAATTAAATGATTTTCATGGATTTGGCATTCCTGAACATGCCTGTACGAAATGGCCAATCAATACATTGACATACATATCATGCCAAGCATGTAAGATAAATATTGGCATGTATAACCAGCTAAATGCAAACACTCAACACCTCCACTACTGCCTTCAGTAAATAAAGTAATACATCAATCTGTTTTATCTTTTCAAGGCCACAATCTTATCAATAGGACTCAAGTCCTGACCAACCATTATACTTTATGCTATAGTTGTCTTTGGGCAATACAGTTAATAACTGACAAACCACTGCAAATTTTGTCTATAGACAATATATAGTAAGATCTAACCCTTCATTATATCTTGTGCCATGTTTGTCTATGAACAATACCGTAAGATCTAACCCATCAATATATTATGTGCTACAGTTGTCTATGGACAATACACTAAGTTATAATCCATCATTATATATTGTGCCATGTTTGTCTATGGACAATAGATTAAGATCTAACCCATCATTATATATTGTTCTATAGTTATCTATGGACAATACACTAAGTTCTAATCCATCATTATACTTTGGGCCATATTTGTCTATGGACAATAGAGTAAGATCTAACCCATCATTAGATTAGGTGCTATAGTTGTCTATGGACAATACACTATGTTCTAATTCATCATTATATATTGTGCCATGTTTGTCTTTGGACAATAGAGTAAGATCTAACCCATCATTATATTTTGTGCTACAGTTGTCTATGGACAATACACTATGTTATAATCCATCATTATATATTGTGCCATGTTTGTCTATGGACAATAGCGTAAGATCTAACCCAGCATTATATTTTGTGCTACAGTTGTCTATGGACAATACACTATGTTCTAATTCATCATTATATATTGTGCCATGTTTGTCTATGGACAATATAGTAAGATCTAACCCAGCATTAAACTTTGGGCCATGTTTTTATCTAAGGACAATATAGTAAGATCTAACCCAGCATTAAACTTTGGGCCATGTTTTTATCTAAGGACAATATAGTAAGATCTAACCCAGCATTATACTTTGGGCCATGTTTGTCTATGAACAATACGGTAAGATCTAACCCATCATTATATATTGTGCTATAAAAATGACACTAGTGATGATACTAGCTTGGCCTACCATGGTTCATCTACATAGTACACCTTGGCATTTGTTACTATGGCTGGCCATTGGTGCCATTTTACAAAACATGGTAGCCCATAGATGACCATGGTGTCTAGTTGGCCTATGGTAGTTCCTGAAAAAACCTTCACGCATTTTACCTGGGCCACATTTTATCCTTTATATATTGTTAGAACCTTACAGTCAATGGAGTTCAAAGATGGAGTTTGCATGGATGAATACATTGAATACAACAGCTATATTAATGTGCCTTGACATTCATCTCATCAAAAGATCCATATATTCCAACTTCAAAGTGAGTCCTGTGCATAGGATGACAAAGTCATGCTCTAAATATGCAAAGTAATTAAACAACAGAGGCATTTCATTGATGAAGCTTCTTGTTAACATAATAGGTAAACAAAAACCCAACAGGAAAAGCCATCGTTATTTGGGAGAGTGACACACAAAAATCCTTGAAGCCATATGTTTGTAATATAAATTATTGTCATGGTGCCAGAACAAGAATCCGAGTAGTTCTGAACACTGGATAATAATAATAAAAACAAGGACATGTCTGTGTAGAGTGTGAAAACTGAAGAAAGATATGTAGCAGGGTAGCACACAAATAATGAAGACTTTTAAAACTTTAAAAAAAAGGGGATTTGCTGGCATTTTTGCCGATACTGTGCAGCGACATTTCTATCATAATAGCACAGGGGCACTAATGATGAGGTGCCCAGGGACTGAACCCGATCGATCCATTATACTGACACCTACGAGTCAGGCATAATAATGCTCTCCCCTTAGCCACGAGCATTAGGAGGTAAGCCACTTCTACCAACTTTAAAGTTTTTGGTTTGACCAAGCTGGGGTTTGAACCTGCGACCTACCGATCTGTAAGCCAAAGCTCTACCACTTAAGCTATCGCAGTCAGTTTAAAAAAAGGACATGACATAATAACGAGAAAAGATAGAATAGCAAGCACAGTTGAAAACTGAGACAAAAATTCACTGAATATTTCTGCACATACTCCAGTCACAGTTATTTGTTGAAAGCAAAATACATGTAGTATAGTAACAAGACATACTGACAGAGACTTTGCAGCATAATTGTAGCTCCTTACGAGACAGATCTACCCTATTGGCCTAAGCTTGATACATTAGTACAGGTACTTAGCTTGCATAGCTAGGAGTTAAGTTGTATGAATATGCGCATGTCGGAGCATACTTTCAACAATATAAGAATCTTTTAGAAAGAAAAAGTCTTAACATATGATATAGCAGCACATTAATAAACAAACAAATGTAAATCAGTGTGTTTAAACAAACAGAACAATGTAAATCAGTGTTCTTAAATAAACAGAACAATGTAAATCAGTGTGCTTAAACAAACAAAACAATGTAAATCAGTGTGCTTAAACAAACAGAACAATGTAAATCAGTGTTCTTAAATAAACAGAACAATGTAAATCAGTGTGCTTAAACAAACAAAACAATGTAAATCAGTGTGCTTAAACAAACAGAACAATGTAAATCAGTGTTCTTAAATAAACAGAACAATGTAAATCAGTGTGCTTAAACAAACAAAACAATGTAAATCAGTGTGCTTAAACAAACAGAACAATGTAAATCAGTGTTCTTAAATAAACAGAACAATGTAAATCAGTGTTCTTAAACAAACAGAACAATGTAAATCAGTGTTTTTAAATAAACAGATCAATGTAAATCGGTGTTCTTAAATAAACAGAACAATGTAAATCAGTGTGCTTAAATAAACAGAACAATGTAAATCAGTGTGCTTAAATAAACAGAACAATGTAAATCAGTGTGCTTAAATAAACAGAACAATGTAAATCAGTGTTCTTAAATAAACAGAACAATGTAAATCAGTGTTCTTAAATAAACAGAACAATGTAAATCAGTGTGCTTAAACAAACAAAACAATGAAACTCAGTGTGTCACTGAGGGTCTGTGGTTCTACCAGGACACATGTTAGGGGTCTTCCTCTGCCAATAAATGATGGCTGTAGCCAATATGACCATAACATGTAACTGAGCATTGTATAATAATAAGGTAAGGTCATTATATGAAAATATAAAGAAAATGTGTACTGGGCTTAAGAAAGTGAGACTTATAATTATAAGTTGTCTGTACTTCAAGACAAGATCTAGGATGCTAGAAGTCTGATCCCAGAGGAAATCAGCTTGTGTGTGACTGCCAGATATATTACTGGGGATGATACAAAGATACTAACTTCAGAGGCTAGAAATTGGCCTCAATTAGTAAGGCATAAACTGATGACCTGTTTTATGTTGCAGCAATAATGATAAAAATGTATAGGTGATTGGATTAATCTTAAAATATTACCCAGAAAAAGTATTCAATATAAACAGGTTGGATATTTTTTACAAATATGTTTAAACTGAAAACAATTCATATCTTAAGAAATATAAGCATATTTTATAAAAGTGTTTTTCAGCTCATATTAGACTACTATCTGACACAAACATCATGCTGACACACTAACATAGATATTTATACATATTGTGATATACTACAATATCGTTGAGTGCAATTAATCTTACTTTATAACACTAAAACATGAATGAAAACTGTCAATATCATCCTTGAAACATCATCAGACATCACATCTGATTCTGAAGTATAATCCAAGATATATTATCTTTGAATCAGTTTAGTTATTATTTCCTTTATTTTCACTAACACCTTTCCATTGCCTACATACTGAGAAATGACAGAAGACACAGCATGAATTATTAACAGAGGCTGGTGGAAGACAAATGCTGAGATACCCCATTAATTACATTAACAAGACCAAATACACCCATGTCTGTTCTAAAATGGGATAGTAATATATATTGCCCATAGTTTTAATACACAAGCACTTTAATTAAACTTTTGGCTGAGCAAACTTTAACATAAAAAAAATAACCAGAGCACCGGAAGGCGAAACATTTATATGCCTGACAATCCACAAGATAGTACAATAACATTATTAAAGAATATATCAGGAATAAACAATACAATCTGTGTTATCTGACTAGTATACACAACTCCACTTCAAAAGCAATCATACAGACAAATATGGAGGAAATCCAATTAATAATAAAAGATGAGTCATATGCAAAAAAATATGCCAAGAAAAATAACCAAGGGCAATTACTCCAGACAATACAATCTGAGTTATGTCCCCTATATATCCACAGCATAATACAATTATCAGTCATCCATTTACACTTATGAAGACATTCCGCTGAGAAATAAAGGTGGAGTATATTCGCTCATAAAACTGATTACAGTCAGACTGATGAACAGACAGACGGGCAAACAGACTACAAATAGACAGACAAGTAAACCACATCTTAATATAGTCCCTACTGGGTGGGAAGGGGGTCTCATGCCTTGACTGAATGGGCTGTAAAGTAATTGGGTGTTGAGTGCCATCATATAAGCTTGGTTAAGACATGTGAAATATAGTGCGATGTCATATGTAACTAATACCTACTCTATACATTATTTACAGTAACTGCAGTATCTATTTCATTTCAAAAAGTCCAGTTGACTCCTGTAGTGAATTTATTAAGTTTTCTAAAACAAACAAAATCTTTACCATGTAGGGAGTAAGACATTAATGAACAATGTTAGCTTACTATGACCATACATGTGAACTTTCCAGCTTTTGGAGGGCGACTCCCTCTTTTAAGGTTCAAAATTATTTTAAAGTGAGGGCTGTTTTATACATTCCCTACTTTGAAACAGATAACTTCCTTTTTTTGTTTATATGAAAATAACAAATCTCCCACTTTCCAAGTGAAAATCTCCCACTTTGGCCTCAGAAAAAGTTCACATGAATATATGACCCTTCATTATTCTTTAAAGGAGTGCATGGGAGAGGGGCTGGGGCATACACTTTAAAAATCAACAACTTACCAAATATTGTTACGATTAATCCAGGTGGTCAATTATAATCCTGTATAACACTACAAATCAGATAAAGCACATTGACCGTGTCACAGAGAAGGTTGTTAATTTGTACCTCACACTCCTATTTATTCACATACATCCTGTTGTTGTCTGTACCTAGTGCATCACTACTGGTTTGGCTATTACCTTTATCCAACTCCAATTCACACACATTCTGAATTAATTGCTTAATAATCTGATGTTACCTTTACAAAGGTCCTAACAATGTATTTCTTCAAAATAATGATGAAACTAAATAATATACAAGAATTAGCCGTAAATAAACATTGTCATTTTTCAGTTATAATTTTAGCTGGCATTGTACCTCAGTACAAGAAACACATTAACCAAACTTAATGCAGAAAAATACTAAACTGGTATGTTATCCTTCTGCCAATTTAACACTGACTTATTGTTGCACTACATCTGTTGATGCATTTCTGTCTATCTTATAAGAATATAAAATGAGTTCGGTAAAGCCTCTTTTGAATAAAACAGTAACAATTTGAATTTTAAATATTTCTCAAAGAATAACATACAGTAATGCATAAAACTGAGCTTAAGAAATTGTTTTCTACCTTACCTGGTAATCCTACACATTCCTTGTCAACATTTGACACAATCTACATTATACCATTTAAAATGTTCCGCTACAGCTAAAACCTGTATCAACCAATATACTGAAGTACCAACCATATTTACATTTATCTTGTTGTTTTGATAAATGTAACTCCCTGAATAAAACTGAGATGTCACAGAACAGAATCCTATCAATGGGCAGCTGTATTTGTCCAATAGTTTCACCAGATAGTGCCTTGTATCCTACATCAATCTCAGTTCGGCCCTGCCTCAGTTAGAAGCAGTCTCACAACTGCTGCTATCACAAAACAAACACCCAGTCAGTCCAACAGTGAGCCAGTCGGCTTAATAACATGCTTAAACACTGCAAATCTGTGTGTACTTAAGATCATATTGACTAAAATAGTAATAGCAAATGAATTTGATGAAAAATTATTTGGTTATTGTAAACAAGTGTCAAAGTTGTTAAGTCTTGTTTACTTATCATGTAAACTACAATTTTCTCAAAGTTGATGGCAAGTCAAGGCAAGCTGAGCCTGATTATTGCTTTTGTTATCTTTAAATTATGTTCTATATTAAATAACATTGGGTTTAAAAATGGGTCACAATTGATATCTTCAAACCTAATTAGTTATCATTTGTAATTTAATGATATCCTGTATTGAAATCACGAGTGGCAATCAAAACTCAAGTGAGATTGGATTAGACATTAAAAACGGACATGTTTGAGTAGAGATTTAAATAAAAATTAAAACTTCCTTATTGTGAATACTGAATCATGACCCATGCTATGGCAGTATTCTGCCATGATGCCCTGCTATATCTTGGGATATATGTCAAAATTTAATTTTCATTTAATTTAAAGAGTTAAAACAATGATTTATTACTAGAACTTGGCTTTTTATACATGTTCACAACTTCTGAAGGAATGTACTACTATAGATATTAATGAAATATTGTTTTTGATGAAATACTGAGATAATGTTGGTAAAAAAATATTTTAACAATGTATCATCTTTAAAGTGTCATAAACATTTCTTAACCTGATAACTTTAAAAGAACCCAATCTAACAAACTGTGTGGCTCGAGGTCAGATACAGGCAGCTCACCACAAAAGAACCCAATCTAACAAACTGTGTGGCTCGAGGCTTTACTTGTGGTCGGTACGTTCTGTAATGCCTCCTGATACCTTTGCATATAGTTGTAAGCAAATAAGAAAACAGCTTTTTAATTTTAAGACTTGTTAACATAGGCTGGCATCTGTGGGTTCAAGCTGTATCTTTTCAGCAGTTTTGCATGATTTATATTAAGTATGCAGAGCTGTAAGTCATTTACTGGAAGACTTTCTGGGAAATTGTTCACAAAATGAATCATTGTGCTACATCAATACTATTAATAAGAGATGACAAGTGATATCATTATTGTCCTATGAGGAAGGCTTGCCTTATTGCAGGGATGTGAATGATGGGTAATGACAATGGCACACCAGTCCAAGCAATCAGAACTTGTTAGTGATTTTGGCTTTCCTACCCTCTACTGAGTTTTAGGTGCATGTATAACCCTACCATGGGAAATGTTTAATAGTCACATTATGGAACAAAACACCCCAAGAAAGAAGAAATAAACCAGTGAAATTGAAACAAAAAAATGGAAAAAAATGTTTGCTTTGGGTTTAAACAGAAAACAATGTTGTTTTGTTGTTAGAATAAGTGAAGAGTGATCAATGCCAGTGTTTATGATAAAAGACTGACAATTACTGCAGTCTACAGACACAGCAGTCTGACAGAACTACAGATCTTTGTACAGCCCTTTTAAAGAAAATTATCAATGTGTCTATACCATTTCCAACTGATATTTGGGATGCTGATGATATAATTAATACATGGACAAGTTCTGTTTTGGCACTGAATCTAACAAGAGGTAGATATTTCAGAGGATTTCAAACTTAGCTTTCTAGGAAATTACTCTGTAATACTTTTGACAAGAATTACTAATAGTAAAATGTCAGAATTTATTCTTGGTCAAAAGTCCAACCAAAAAAAAAAAGAAGAAATACAATGGGAAGAAAGACATGATAAGGTAAATAAAATGGTATTTTTGAACCAGTTTAAAAAATATATATATAATCATACAAAATTAAGACTGTTTTAGCTGCAACATATTTAAATATTATTATTATTTTAATTGATATTATTTCATGGTGTTCCCTTACAGCAACCCTAGGATGGAACTTGAAAAATGACAAGAAACTATTTTGCTGCCAGATGTAGAATAAAGTAAAATAACATTAAGCTTAAAATCATCTGTTCTTATAGATGGATAATGACATAAAAGAGCAATGTAAGCCAAGTGACATGCAGGATGATCCTATTTTATGGAGAATTGTTCATGTAAGTTTGGAATGTATCAAATATTCTGACAAAAACTACCATTACTTTTCTGTTCATTAGAAGTCTAGACAGAACAAATGAGGAATGGGTAGAAACTGTAATGTTAGACACAGAAATGTACCTTCTTCTAAGGAATTTAAAACTTAAATATTAATTGAATAATTATGGATTGGGATTGGGATTTGCTCGTATTTTTGTCGATACTGTGCAGCGACATTTCTATCATTATAGCAGAGGTGCCCTTATGAGGTTGCCAGTCTGGGACTGAACCCGGCCGGTCCATTATACTGACACCGACAAGTCAGGCGTAATGCTGTCCCCTTAGCCCCAAGCGTTAGGACGGAAGCCACTACTACCAACTTTAAAGTCCTTGGTTTGACCTGGCAGGGGTTTGAACCCGCGACCTCCAATCGGCAATCTGACACTCTACCAACTGAGCTACTGCGGCCGGTTTGAATATTTATGGAAACTGCACTAACATTTTTTTTAAGTTATGGATATGAATACTAAAGGAAATACTAAATACTAAATGTCATTTTAATGTATGGTTCATATCAATTGCACAAACCTATTTTTTTTTTTTTTGTCTAGGAAGTCTGCCACACAGACAGAAAGGTGATTAAAAATAGCTAGGTATCATTATATTTGTACTGTACATGTATGAAGTATAGTTATTTAGTTGTTTTCAATTAATAATTCTGACAAGAAAATAAACTAAGGGAGATAACTAAACATGATTATATAGTTCTTGTGCAATCCACTCATCAATTTCCATCCAGAAACCAATTTTGAAGTCAAAATGTTAAAAATGTTGAAGATATGCTCCTATACATGAACATTCAGATGGTTAGAGAGATAAATGAACAAAATGGTGACTTTAAACTCCTTTTTTGGGAGAGAAAATTTCTGTGCACATGATAAGACCAACCTGGGTGACTTGTAATGTAAGACCAAAAAAGCCATTTGTGTTTAATACTACGCAGAAAATGGAAGCAAGTGATGGAACAATGAAAAGTCTGCTGCCCCCAAGACAATGTCTATTTTCTCTGTTTGGTACCCCTCAGAGAGATTCTTGTCATAGCCAGGCCCAGCCAATGTAGTGTGACAGCCACAAAAAGGAATTCTAGGGGAAAATAATCATGCGCATGACAACATGTTTAATTAGTCTGTCAACAATTTCTTCAATTTCCAACACACAGCTTGTTTGCATTGTTGTTGTTTTGTATTTTTTTTACAGTCATTTCTATTTTATACCAATCCACAGTCAATGTTTAACATCAATATAATGTGTAACATTGGGGGTCTGTGGTATAACCAAGTTTAAACAGGACTTACTACCACATTTAACTTTTTCTTAATGAACAAAGAAAGATTCAACTTAACATTTTCTATAACATGTTCATAAAAGATGGGCACTTATAAATTTGTAAATATCACAATCAGAAGAAAGCAAATTTTCACTAAGAATGCTCTGTAAACTAGGTTTTGTTCTAGCTAAATTACACATTTTATCTCAGTAAATAATACTGTTAATCACTCAAAAAAGCTTAACTTAACACAAAGAAAACCTTTCCCACCAAACAAGCTTTTAGCATGCTGGGCATAGAGTGCTCTGGCAAACAGTGTTAATCTGCTGGGAGCTGTCTGATCATTGATCTACACTGTTTGCTGGGAGCTGTCTGATCAGGATCTGCACTGTTTGCTGGGAGCTCTTTGATCAGGATCTACACTGTTTGCTGGGAGCTGTCTGATCAGAATCTGCACTTTTTTGCTAGGAGCTCTCTGATCAGGATCTACACTATTTGCCAGTAGCTGTCGGATCAAGATCTTTGCTATTTGCTGGCAGCTGTCAGATCAAGATATATGCTATTTGCTGGGAGCTGTCAGATCAAGATCTATGCTATTTGCTGGAAGCTCTCAAATCAAGATCTATACAATTTGCTGGGAGCTTTCAGATCAAGATCTATGCTATTTGCTGGGAGCTTTCAGATCAAGATCTATGCTATTTGCTGGGAGCTGTCAGATCAAGATCTATGCTATTTGCTGGGAGCTGTCAGATCAGGATCTATGTTATTTGCTGGGAGCTGTCAGATCAAGATCTATGCTAGTTTCTGGCAGCCGTCAGATAAGGATCTATGCTATTTGCGGGGAGCTGTCAGATCTACATCTATGCTACTTGCTGGAAGCTTTCAGATCAAGATCTACACAATTTGCTGGGAGCTGTCAGATCAAGATCTATGCTATTTGCTGGGAGCTGTCAGATCAAGATTTATGCTATTTGCTGGGAGCTGTCAGATCAAGATCTACAGTATTTGCTGGGAGCTGTCAGATCAAGATCTATGCTATTTGCTGGAAGCTGTCAGATCAAGATCTATGCTATTTGCTGGGAGCTGTCAGATCAAGATCTACACTATTTGCTGGGAGCTGCCAGATCAAGATCTATGCTATTTGCTGGGAGCTGCCAGATCAAGATTTATGCTAATTGCTGGGAGCTGTCAGATCAAAATTTATGCTATTTGCTGGGAGCTGTCAGATCAAGATCTACACTATTTGCTGGGAGCTGTCAGATCAAGATCTATGTTATTTGCTGGGAGCTGCCAGATCAAGATATACACTATTTGCTGGGAGCTGTCAGATTAAGATCTATGCTATTTGCTGGGAACTGTCATATCAAGATCTACACTATTTGCTGAAAGCTGTCAGATCAAGATCTACACTATTTGCTGGGAGCTGTCAGATCAAGATCTACACTTTTTGCTGAGAGCTGTCAGATCAGGATCTATGCTATTTGCTGCTGAGTCCCTTCCAAAAGGTTTTTATGTCTATTCAAGAAACTAGAATCTATTTAATTAGAATTTATTAAGAGTCAAACAACATAATTATTGCTGCATGTCCAGTCTGAAACTTGCTCATTATATGTATATAATATATACTTTCCTTCCAAAAATATGTAACCTTCAAAAACAGGAACAGAAATATTGTGATTCACTTTTTTGTAAATGAAAAACTCAGTAACTTGCAAATAGCAACAGAAAAATCCATAGAGATAAGAACAAGAAGATTTATTAAAGCTGTGTGTTCAGTGATGACTGACATTCCCGGCTCAGAAACATCAACAGAAACATACCATCAACCAACATCTGTCCCCATGGTGACAATTATTAGTCTAATATTTCCACAATCAATATGAATAAAAACACACAGCTCTAATTATGTTCTTCAAATCAGGTACATGTATAATAAATATATCCAGAGAAGTCAGTTCCTCGAGAAAGATGTCTGCTCAGTGTCCGCACTATTAACTGTGGAGTGTCTAGCAAATTCAAAGTCTTTGTACCTTTGAAATTGGTTGTCAGAAAATAATTTGTGGGTTTGTATTGCTAGTACACTGACAAAGGGACACATATACAATACCACTCTGGCCATACATGCTGGATGAATTGTCATCATAGCACCTCATCATGCCATATGCACATCAAACCGATCCACTTTTCCAATACAATAACATCCTCATATCCTGACATATAATGACAAACATCTGCATCCTTAACTCATATACCCCCATCCTGCTTGTTGTGTTATTAATCCATATATATTGTACATTTAAGGACTTGTGATAAGGTCAATATCGTTTTAGAAAAATGGCTATTATGAAAATATAAAAAATCAAAAAGTTTGCAAATCTATTGACAAAAACATATTAATTTGTTATATTTTTATCTAGCCAACATGCTAACATCAAAGCTATATTAACAATCAACAGTTTTAGCACAAGATTACCCACATTTAATGTATAACCAAATTAACAATCAGAGCTTAAACGAAGCCATAACCTATTTGTAAAAGATTACTTCATTTAGAAGTGATACTTACAACTGGTTACAATAAAAATGAATGATATTTACTTTAAAAAATAGAAAAGGATCAGCAAAATATTGTAAATACAACAGTAATTGTTTTTCTAGTCTATGTCTAGCTATACACAATAAAGAACTGTAGGAGAAATATTACTCCCATTTGTAATAGTTAACACCACATCATTTTGTTTTGAGACATGCATTGAAAATTGTTCTTGGGTCAATATCATATTTAGCAGTCAATATCACTTGGTATAGATTCCTATGTAATCAGTATGTAATTTATAAGCAATTGCCCTCCCACAATGTAGAATGAAGGACCGATATATTTAGTTTGTCTCTCGCAGAGTCTCACAGTGAGATGATTCATTATCAAACTGATGGATGTTCTATCTTCCTACCAGGTAACATGACTAGACAGGCTGATAGATGTTCTATCTTCCATCTAGATAACATGACTAGACAGGCTGATAGATGTTCTATCTTCCATCTAGGTAACAGGGACAGGCTGATGGATGTTCTATCTTCCATCTAGATAACATGACTAGACAGGCTGATAGATGTTCCATCTTCCATCTAGGTAACATGGACTAGACAGGCTGATGTATGTTCTATCTTCCTTCCAGGTAACAGGGACTAGACAGGCTGATGGATGTTCTATCTTTCATCCAGGTAACAGGGACTAGACAGGCTGATGGATGTTCTATCTTCCATCCAGGTAACAGGGACTAGACAGGCTGATAGATGTTCTATCTTCCATCCATGTAACAGGGACTAGACAGGCTGATGGATGTTCTATCTTCCATCCAGGTAACAGGGACTAGACAGGCTGATGGATGTTCTATCTTCCATCCAGGTAACAGGGACTAGACAGGCTGATGGATGTTCTATCTTCCATCCAGGTAACAGGGACTAGACAGGCTGATGGATGTTCTATCTTCCATCCAGGTAACAGGGACTAGACAGGCTGATGGATGTTCTATCTTCCATCCAGGTAACAGGGACTAGACAGGCTGATGGATGTTCTATCTTCCATCCAGGTAACAGGGACTAGACAGGCTGATGGATGTTCTATCTTCCATCCAGGTAACAGGGACTAGACAGGCTGATAGATGTTCTATCTTCCATCCAGGTAACAGGGACTAGACAGGCTGATGGATGTTCTATCTTCCATCCAGGTAACAGAACCTAGACAAGCTGATGGATGTTCTATTTTCCATCCAGGTAACAGGGACTAGACAGGCTGATGGATGTTCTATCTTCCATCCAGGTAACAGGGACTAGACAGGCTGATGGATGTTCTATCTTCCATCCAGGTAACAGGGACTAGACAGGCTGATAGATGTTCTATTTTCCATCTAGATAACATGACTAGACAGGCTGATGGATGTTCTATCTTCCATCCAGGTAACAGGGACTAGACAGGCTGATGGATGTTCTACCTTCCATCCAGGTAACAGGGACTAGACAGGCTGATAGATGTTCTATCTTCCATCCAGGTAACAGGGACTAGACAGGATGATGGATGTTCTACCTTCCATCCAGGTAACAGGGACTAGACAGGCTGATGGATGTTCTATCTTCCATCCAGGTAACAGGGACTAGACAGGCTGATGGATTTTCTATCTGCCATCCAGATAACAGGGACTAGACAGGCTGATGGATGTTCTATTTTCCATCTATGAAACAGGGACTAGACAGGCTGATAGATGTTCTATCTGCCATCTAGATAACAGGGACTAGACAGGCTGATGGATGTTCTATCTTCCATCTAGATAACATGACTAGACAGGCTGATAGATGTTCTATCTTCCATCTAGATAACATGACTAGACAGGCTGATAGATGTTCTATCTTCCATCTAGGTAACAGGGACAGGCTGATGGATGTTCTATCTTCCATCTAGATAACATGACTAGACAGGCTGATAGATGTTCCATCTTCCATCTAGGTAACAGGGACTAGACAGGCTGATGTATGTTCTATCTTCCTTCCAGGTAACAGGGACTAGACAGGCTGATGGATGTTCTATCTTTCATCCAGGTAACAGGGACTAGACAGGCTGATGGATGTTCTATCTTCCATCCAGGTAACATGGACTAGACAGGCTGATAGATGTTCTATCTTCCATCCATGTAACAGGGACTAGACAGGCTGATGGATGTTCTATCTTCCATCCAGGTAACAGGGACTAGACAGGCTGATGGATGTTCTATCTTCCATCCAGGTAACAGGGACTAGACAGGCTGATGGATGTTCTATCTTCCATCCAGGTAACAGGGACTAGACAGGCTGATGGATGTTCTATCTTCCATCCAGGTAACAGGGACTAGACAAGCTGATGAATGTTCTATCTTCCATCCAGGTAACAGGGACTAGACAGGCTGATGGATGTTCTATCTTCCATCCAGGTAACAGGGACTAGACAGGCTGATGGATGTTCTATCTTCCATCCAGGTAACAGGGACTAGACAGGCTGATAGATGTTCTATCTTCCATCCAGGTAACAGGGACTAGACAGGCTGATGGATGTTCTATCTTCCATCCAGGTAACAGAACCTAGACAAGCTGATGGATGTTCTATTTTCCATCCAGGTAACAGGGACTAGACAGGCTGATGGATGTTTTATCTTCCATCCAGGTAACAGGGACTAGACAGGCTGATGGATGTTCTATCTTCCATCCAGGTAACAGGGACTAGACAGGCTGATAGATGTTCTATTTTCCATCTAGATAACATGACTAGACAGGCTGATGGATGTTCTATCTTCCATCCAGGTAACAGGGACTAGACAGGCTGATGGATGTTCTACCTTCCATCCAGGTAACAGGGACTAGACAGGCTGATAGATGTTCTATCTTCCATCCAGGTAACAGGGACTAGACAGGATGATGGATGTTCTACCTTCCATCCAGGTAACAGGGACTAGACAGGCTGATGGATGTTCTATCTTCCATCCAGGTAACAGGGACTAGACAGGCTGATGGATTTTCTATCTGCCATCCAGATAACAGGGACTAGACAGGCTGATGGATGTTCTATTTTCCATCTATGAAACAGGGACTAGACAGGCTGATAGATGTTCTATCTGCCATCTAGATAACAGGGACTAGACAGGCTGATGGATGTTCTATCTTCCATCTAGATAACATGACTAGACAGGCTGATAGATGTTCTATCTTCCATCTAGGTAACAGGGACTAGACAGGCTGATGGATGTTCTATCTTCTATCCAGGTAACAGGGCCTAGACAGGCTGATGGATGTTCTCTCTTCCATCCAGGTAACAGGGACTAGACATTACAAAAAACAAAGCCTATCAAGTTGGATGGGAATTTAATGAGGTATAACCCAAGACCGATGCCTTGCAATGCTTTATGTGTTTAACATTGTTTATAATATGTTCTAAACCAGAATCTTACATTTTACTAGGTCAGACTTTCATTAAGATTTGTTGTTGTTATGAGAAAAATGAGCAAAGATATCATTAATGTCGTTAAATTAATGATTGATTTAGACTAAGAAAGACCACAGCAGGAAAATGTCTACAAAGAATCACCCGCAAGTCAGCTGGAAGACCTTCATACATTAACTTACTTACTCGGACCAGGACTTCAACCCATGTCGTGAGAAGCAAGCAGTCAGAACGAGTTACAATTTGTGACACTACCACTTGTCCAAGGGCTCCCCTCTTTATTCATAAAGCCATAATCCATACTCATAATATTCAATGTATCATAATGATGTTCCAATCACCACATATAACAAAAAAACTAATCTGTCAGTGTCTCTCTCCATCTTCCATAAAATACATTAGCATATATTAATGACAATTGCCACCACACATTTTACCTAAAAAGTTCAATATAAATCATCACCATTCTACAGACTAAACTAAACGACTGTAAAACTTTGAACAAAATTCTCCAGCATCGACACTAAGTCTACAATATTCAAGACAAGATCCTAGGAAAAAGCAATAATTTTACAATTATTCTACAAGCGTCAACACTTCAGCCTTCTAGTTTACATCACATGTCAATGGACCTCCCCAAAGCACTTGTACCAACCATTTCTGAACACCTTTATATTGATACAATCTACAAACATAAGTGAAGTATATGATAAAACTGTACAGTTGACTCTAACATAAACATGCAGTAGTGTACACAATAAGCAGTAAATTTTCCACTAGCAGCTACCAAACACTCTTCTCTGGTACCAGCATTTCACACAATATGTAACACAATCCTGCTGATAACAAGTAAAAAAAACAATCTCCTACTTTTATCTATAACATTTACCACTCAAGAGTAAAAAAAAACTCCCCTATTCATCAATTATTTCCTCACTATCACTGTAATAACTCTCACCAATATCACTAAGAAATGTCTCAGCACACCTTTATATAGTCCACATGTAAGGAGACCAGTCATTGAAGTGTATCCATACTTTCACTAGAACATTGTGGCTCCAACCCTAACTGTAACACTGCAGCTAGGCCTCCCTGACATGAATATTGGTTCCTCCTCACTTAGTATGCTGCTCACAAGATATTCCTCTCCCAGACCTAGCACTGCTATACCCTGGCTGTGCCAATATCTTAGCGCTCAGTTCTGTACTCAGATCTGGTTTTGTAGAAGGGTTCCCTTACCATGCTTTTTGTTAATAACCAATATTAAATTCATTTAAGTTATTTGCTAACATCTTTATGCAAAGGTCACCCATCATGTTGCTATAGAATTACCAACAATTAATGCAGATCCTGATCAGACAGTTTCCAGTGGGACCTGGCTGGTCTTACACTATTTGCCTGGGATTAATCAATTTGTTCCTAGAAGGATTAGTTTAACACATATAGCAACTTCTTACCGTGGCAACAAAGACTGCTAAGACAAGATGGTGTTGGACTTGTGGTACTCTGTTTTAATCCTTACTTCATTTTTTTTGTTTAAGATTTTTTGAGAATGCTTTGTTAAAATTTTGTATTGTTATTAAGTAGTTTTACCATGGTAAGCCTTATAAAAAGAACAGCGATGTTTAGATTATATTAATCTGTAATACATTCATGTCAGATTTTAATGTAGGGTTAAATGCAAATCAAAATATTGCCTTTCAAGAACTTAACAAGAAATGATTCAAAGCATCAAAGGACATCCAATTTATGTTTTAAACAATACATCATTTGAAGCATGACAACGATGGACAACTGATTGTTTTATTGGGTTTATCGCCCCACCAACAGTATTTCAGTTATCTGAAGATGGTCATCCGATTAGTACTTTAACTTAATGCGAACTGAAAATATTTTCAAACAAATGGCCTTCACATGAACATAGCATATGCTGCACCCTTTGTATTTCATTTTATCTAAACCAAAACATATCAAGCATTCTATTTAAAATTGTTACTAACCTTTTTTTGAAACTCATTCTGGATACACTGAATAAATAACAAACTTAAAACCCAGGTACAGCACTGCTAACAGATCAGAACAAGAGGGCGATGATGGCCTTTAATCGCTCACCTGATACTACAGGCTTTTAGTAGTATCAAATCTGGCATCAAGTTATCAAGAGTGATTTACTTTAGAAGTCTTTGATGAAGATTGGTGTGGCCAACTGAATCCACATGACCCACTTCAAAACATATGTAAGATTTCATACTGGCAAAGATTCTGGCCAAGTTTGGTGAAGATAGGGCCATTTTGGCTTCTAAGTGTTTTCACAAGGTTTTTCTAAAATGTGACCTACTGACCTACTTATTGACCCCACATGACCCAGTTATAAACTCATCCAATATTTCATGCAGGCAAAAATTCTTATCAAGTTTGGTGAAGATTGGGCCATAAATGGGGCCTCTATTATGTTCACATGCTTTTTCTAAGTTTTGACCTAGTAACCTCTTTTTTGATCCCAGATGGCCCAATAATATGAACTCAAGTTTTCATGCAGGCAAACATTCTGACCAAGTTTGGTGAAGATTAAGCTATAAATGTGGTCTCTAGTTTGTTCACAAGCTTTTTCTAATATTTGACCTAGTGACCTACTTATAAACCCAAGGTGACCCATTAAGAACTCATCAAAGATTTCATGCAGACAAACATTCTGACCAAGTTTTGGTAAAGATTGGGCTCTAAATGTGGTCTCTTGTGTTCACAAGTTTTTTACCCCAGGTGACCCAATAACGAATTTATCCAAGATTTCATGCAGACAAACATTCTGACCAAGTTTGATGAAGATTGGCCTATAAATGTGGCCTCTAGTGTGTTCACAAGCTCTTCTAAGATTTTATCTAGTGACCTACTTTTTGACCCCATTTGACCCAGTTACGAACTCATCCAAGATTTTATGCAGACAAATATTCTGACCAAGTTTAGTGAAGATTGGGCTATAAATGTGGTCGCTAGTGTGTTCACAAGTTTTTACTAAAATTTGACCTTGAGACCTACTTTTGACCCCAGGTGGCCCAATAACGAACTCATCCAAGACTTCATACAGACAAACATTCTGACTAAGTTTGATGAAGATTGGATAAAAACTACGGCCTCTAGTGTGTATGTTGACGACAGACGACTAACGACGGATGAAACGGTATCACAAAAGCTCCCATTCAGCACGCTGTGCTCAGGTGAGCTAATAAAATCTGCCTACTCACATAGTTCGATGTTGTTAAAATCATTACTTTGTATATGGGGTATGGTGTTGAAGAAGTACAAATCTGTAATAACTTCTCACAACAATACGGCCATTTCTACGAAACAGACTTGTTCGAATACCACTGATTAGTTAAGAATGACCCAATAACCTTAACAACAGCCCAGTCACAATTTTCTAACACATTCCATTAAGGGCTGCAAGCATCAGCTCAGATGCTAGCACCATCAAATATGGACCTTTCATCCATATAGAACTGTAAAATATGGACCTTTCATCCATACAGAACAGTTAAATGTGGTCCTTTCATCCAAATAGAACTGTTAAATATTGATCTTTCATCCATATAGAACTGTTAAATATGGACCTTTCATTCATACAGAATTATTAAATATGGACCTTACATCCATACAGAACTGTTAAATATGGAGCTTACATCCATACAGAACTGTTAAATATGGAGCTTACATCCATACAGAACTGTTAAATATGGAGCTTTCATCCATATAGAACTGTTAAATATGGACCTTCCATCTATACAGAACTGTTAAATATGGACCTTTCATCTATACAGAACTGTTAAATATGGACCTTTCATCTTTCATCCACACAGAACTGTTAAATATGGACCTTTCATCCATACAGAACTGTTAAATATGGATCTTTCATCCATACAGAATTGTTAAATATGGACCTTTCATCTATACAGTAATATGGACCTTACATCCATACAGAACTGTTAAATATGGACCTAACATCCATACAAAACTGTTTAATATGGAGCTTACATTAACACAGAACTGTTAAATATGGACCTTTCATCCATACAGAATTGTTAAATATGGACCTTCCTTCCACACAGAACTGTTAAATATGGACCTTACATCCATACAGAACTGTTAAATATGGAGCTAACATTAACACTGAACTGTTAAATATGGACCTTACATCCATACAGAATAGTTAAATATGGACCTTTCATCTATACAGAACTGTTAAATATGGACCTTTCATCTATATAGAAATATGGACCTTACATCCATACAGAACTGTTAAATACGGACCTTACATCCATACAAAACTGTTAAATATGGAGCTAACTTTAACACTGAACTGTTAAATATGGACCTTTCCTCCATACAGAATTGTACAACTTGATAATAAATTCTTGTATATATATGTGCATTCTAGTCTGAGCCAGCCTTATAGCCTCATTACTGTTCTCTGATTATTAATGTATGTGTAGATATGATTGCTGGTGTAGTCCTCTACTCAAAGTTTACATATTAACTGTGTGATTGCAGACAGTGGGGAAGCCTGAAGTGAGAGAGTGCATTTTGTTTGATCTTTCAATCTTTATGTCTACCTGTTTCACTGATCTCTGAGACACTGGCAGAGAGGTTCACAGCATTGAAAACAGCAGGGTTACTGATGAAAGCACACCTGCAGAATTCCAACATCTGGCAACTTCATTGTAAATGTACATTCAATGTTACTGATGGTTCAAGGCTTGTAGATATTACAATGTTCTTTAAAAAGATGGTATCCCAGACTGGACCAGTCTTTCTTAAATTAAATAACTTTATAAATTGTTGTTACATGAACAGATATCGCAAAAATGTTGTTTATAGATGCCCTACACCTGCATGAAAAGTGAACCATAACGCTAATAACAAAATGTATGTCCTATCTAAGCCTAGCTGCACAGTTAAACTAGGAAGACCTAATGACAACTTATAATTTACCTCATCCACATCATCTATTCTCATGTCAATGTCCATTTTTAGCAGGAATTCCTATCGTTTTTATTTATAGATTGTTCTTATTTACAGATTTGAAAAAATGAACATTTTAACAGCTGATTAATGAGCTTTACTGCCTTAAAATTGAGAAATTGTTAAAAACCACCTAAGCTTAGACTAAAGAAATAATGCACAAATACTCTAAAGAGAGGTCAGATATTAGTCCATATATATTTGACATAAGCAAATTGTTGGATAGCACCTTTAAAGCCAGAGAGATTCAAAAGGAGTTAAAAATGTGTAAAAAGATGTTTATTTACTACAAATAGTGTGTGTGTGGGGGGGAGGTGGGCTTCTATATAGTTACCCACTACAGGCAGCAACAGCTGGAGGATATAGACCCCTATCAGGAACGACCATGAACCAGGTTCTTTTTATCCCAAATCTAAGAACCAGCATTAAGGGCCAGAGTCTTGTATGCAATTGCAGAACTAAAATATTCAAACACACCAAGAAAAATCTATAGGGAAAATTATTTTACTGAAAGGTTCACTGGAAGCAAAATAAAGAACTTGCTTTGTAAGTTATATAACACATTTCAAGACAAGTTCATGGATTTGAAACAATAAGTTACAGTCGTATTAATATCATATTTCTAACATCTAGTCACAATCCACTATGGTATGGACCATTAATAAGCCTTGTGTTGTCAGGGTGGTTTGTTGTAACATCTTATTTCATGATTACACTCCTATGTGATAATCAAATAACCAGAGCTGGCCATGTGGAGGAGTGATGAATGGACTGATCAACATTTCATGAGTCAGAACAAAGAAAATGATCAAACAAACAAAAAGACCATTCATATTAAGTTATTGGCCACTGACAGAAGTAAAGGATCCGCATTGCTAGACAGAAAATTAAGAATGCATGTTGCATACCATGCAAGAAGGTCCAGGTGTTGCCTGATATTTTCTCTGCATAATTGTTATCATCTCTGCAGATTAATAGCATGTGGCAGATTGTGAAATAATTTGGGTAAGACCTGGAACTGTTTAAACCTCAAAATATTAATTTACCTATTAGTTTTTACAAAATAGTAAATTGAATTTTCTTTATACCTTACAGGAATGAAGGGGCATATGCAACAGTTACTAAGCACAAAAAAATGAAAATGGCATAATAAATGCAGCCACATATATAAACATTTTTGTTTGTTATTGATCAGTACTTTTGCAATCTTTAGATTTTAGTCCCACTTAAAATCTAATTAATAAAAACACTGTACAGTCATTTTTGTAGAGAAC
Organism: Sinonovacula constricta; assembly: GCA_007844125.1. Taxonomy (NCBI): domain Eukaryota; kingdom Metazoa; phylum Mollusca; class Bivalvia; order Cardiida; family Solecurtidae; genus Sinonovacula; species Sinonovacula constricta. Next base: position 12,352,866 of record CM017560.1, on the reverse strand, counting down.
CTTAAACACAGCCCCAGTAGAACCTCCACCTTCCTACAGACATGCCAAAACATTGTAGCATATAAACATTACCACCTAGACTTTGGTCAGGACAGTAACAAACCAAAGCCCTTATGAATGTGAGGTTAGGACAACTCACTCAGCATTACTTCTACCCACAGACACACACCTGCTACTATGATCAGTCAAGAAACTCCCCTACATGTAATCTATGTTGTCATTTAATGCATCCTGTAAGGATTGTTACGTGTATATCATTTGATGGACATCAGACTTTGGTTCTTCAATTCCATTTTCACATGAACAGGATGCTGCAACCATTTATTTGTCTCTGGTCATCTTTGTTCATGATTCAAAAAGTTAATTTCTTTTATAGTCAACAATTTTTGTGTAGATTTTCAAATCAAATAATACCATATTCTTTTTCTAAACACTATGTGGACATTATTTTTCAATGACGTCACTACTTTCGTTATAATTTAAAGAAATATCAGCGCTTGGACATTTTGTATTCAAATAGATCGTTTTTCTTTTCATTGCTTGCATTTGAGAAACTCATCAGGAAGTGCGAGGTTAGAGCTCTGTAAAACCGGTTTAAGCACCCCAGTCAGTCCATATTGCCGACTGACCGTTCCAAGGCGATAACTATCGGGTTTGCTCTTTTCGTTAAAAGACTCATCACAAATTTGTTCTTACTCTTCGCTTGGCTTGCATGTGAAATACCTTTGTTCTCTGCCTTTTCGGAGTTTGGTATATGTTGCAATGTTCATAGGACTTTGTCATATATTCTTATTCATCTAAAGTCTGCAAGTACAGTTCTCCTGCTAGGTACCATAACTGACCCTTCAACTACCCAATCAGGACAAAATTCAATCACTTACACAATTAAGATGCAATAGAAAATTCAATTTTCTGGAGCATCTATCTCAGCCCTACAGCTTATTGTGGAGGCAATATCTCTCACTTATCCAGCAGATAATCAACTTACAAATTCCAATCTTTCAATCAAGATATTTTATTCTTCTGCGATCCTCTATAACTACATTGACTCTGTCTAACTTGCCTTCCTGATTTGCAGAACAAAGCTTCTTGTAGATGGTTATTACTTCACATTTAGCCTCTTTATGAGGCTTATTCTTTAATCTGTAAGCTAAATCTAAATCCTACACTTTCTGCCAGACCTTTGACTTTGTTAACAAATATTTATAGCAAAACTGCCTTGAGCCAACACCAGAATTTGTTACATGTTGTATTGTTTTATTCTTGCTGCAGTCTACAATTTGCACTAGGTTTGTTTTACTAATCTGGTAAACCAGCATAGTAACCATTCTGTTCTGATATGTGATTCAGTTTATTTGTTTGTTTATTGGGTTTATCATCCCACCAACAGTATTTCAGTAATATCTGGAGACAGTGTTCACTTGAAGCATATACAATGCTGCCTTCACTGTGTAAAGCATGCCGTGTACCCCTGGCATGATACAACACCCAGCCAGATTATCCTGACACTGGGCCAACCAGTCGTGGAACTATCCTTATATTAGCAAGGAAGCTATACCACTACCCTTTTTAACAACTTGGGTATGTTGCAGATTGGGATCAAACCAGGGGCCTCCCATACCTGGAGCCAATGTTCGAAAGATTGTGCTTCCAGGTCCGGCCATATTATTCAGTGGTTTTATCATATGTACAGAAAGCAATATAAAAAGGAATCTAAAACTTAACATACTGACAATAATATAGTATTCAATCAAGACCACTGACATATATTTCAAATATATATAAATCAAACAGCTAGGACAGTTTGACAGAGATTTTCATCACTAGGACTAAAACTAGAGTTGACAATACTAGAATAGAAAGCCTTCTAAGGCTGCCATTAATCTTTGTGAGCTGAAAATATTTATAATGAAGTTTAAACTCAATTCCTGTAGATCTTCAACTGGGCTGGAGGGTGCTGTAAATGTTTAGAAATCGTGTTTTTACTGCAAGGAATTTTACTATGAAGCAGTTAACTCCTTGCATTATAATTCTTTGACTAAATATCATTTCCATTAATTGTAATAAATTGATATCACATACATCTTAAGTATACTGGTCAGTGCAAGTTAGGTAATTTGCATAAGGTTAAAGATGCTTCTAATTATTTCAAACATGGAAATTTATTCAAAAGTGCATCATACATTTCTGAAATTCCCAGTTATTGAAATAACCATCTGGACTTTAATACAGATTGAACTACAAGTATGTAATACATCACAGCTATCTAATCATATTGTTGTTTGACATGTGAGTTTAAGAATGTATAATTATAGTTTACTCTGGAAATCCTTTATTACAAAATCATTTCATTCCATTATTTAAAATATGAACAGTCAGCAAAACAAATTATTTGTATTTCCTATTTTATAAAACATATCTGTCCACCTATGTTCACAGTAAGCATAACAATTTTAAGTTTGCATCCGATCAAATATTTAGTTTTAAAGCATTTTATTATGACAGGAATTTTATTAATACAGGAACTTATCCTAACATGCATCACCACATTGTTTAATTTCCAACAAATGCTTGGTATTTAAATTACAATAAACCTTCAAAGCTTGTATAATTATTTAAACAGGATGCATGTTTTCAGCTATGTTTTCAGCCAAACAACACAAAAAGTCACTTCTGGTGGGCAAAACGTGCAGCTTGATATGGCTTTCTGGCAGGTCTGCTTACACAGAGCAGTTAGCTGATTATAGGACTTGATTTTAAGCTGCTCCCAGACAATGCCTGTTTATTTATTCTGTTACAAACATTAGATCATTGAAATCATCAGCATTATCTACCCAGGGCAGCATTCTGCTGAGGTGAAATGAATGGATAAATAATAAGTTAGAAAAATATGGTATGTTAACAATATTACTTTGGTTCTTTCTTGAAGAAATAATTTAATTATAACATAGTCAAAATGTCTTGGACAAAAGAATTTAAACTATCTTGGCAATAAAGTTGAAGAACACAGTAAGACTGGCAAAAACTTTGGATAAAAAAAATGACAAAGTGCTGCAAAAGACATGTCTCCAACTGGCTGTACCAGGTAAATGAAATTATTTAAATGTGGCTGGCAAATTATAACAGGTTGATCTAGTGCATTCTCATCAAAATAAATTATATTAGACATAAATATAAACTAAATAGATAAGCCCAATTACTTTTTTTTAAGGCATCAAGTATAATCCAGAACCACTGCCACATACGAATTTCAAGCGCTCTATTACCACCATCCTACCTTTTCTATTAATGTGGAAAATGTGAGGAGAAAATTAATAATTATAAGCCTTTGTTCAATATGTTAACAGTAAAAGATTTGTAAAATCATTGTTTAAAGCAGGTGACTTATAGGTAAATACAGCCTGGCCCAAACTGTAATGGCTCTTGACAGCTGCTAGCACTGTGTTATGGGAGAGTTTGCCGTTATGTTTGCACACTTCTGGCAAAATGTTAGTGGAGGCACCTCGTCAATGGTCCAGGTGTTGACAGAATGTAGCCACAAACTACCTGGAACATCCTTTGATTAACACTTGATGGGCTTTTGACAAGATATATAGTACGGCCAAAATAATATGGCATCTCTTAGTCTAAATATAGGTCTGTGAAAAATTGTATTTCAACCATGGGAGAGTGGCATCCTTGGTACTACAAGAACATTTATATACAACGGAACAGTTTTTTGAATGGGGATAGTAAACCTAAGGTTGTCAGACATGATTGACTAACTGATCAGCGCTTGGCTTTGTAAAAATAGTAAACACTCAATTTTTCTTCGATGATGATTTATTCCATGAAAAGGTACACTTCATTAAAGGTATGTGACATATTTAGTATAAATGATTCATTCCTTATAAAGTATGATTTATTTTGTAAGAGTGTAAACACTATAAAATTTTGTAAGGTATACATCATACATAACAGTTAAGCCTCTTATTCAGATTGCATAGGTCTCCGACATAGAATAGGTCACCAACAAGTGTGTTTCACCTTTGTGTCCCTGTCAGCATTGTTAAAAATATGCTCTGTTTTAACGATCAGGAATAATTTAAATTCTATTTATAGAAAAATAAACTAGGAAGTGTGGACTCTTAATTAATTAATGTATACAAGTTCATAATTTGTCAGTGAAACATTATATATTGAGCATTCAGAATACCTTTTTTGTATCAAATTTATTTAAATAAGTCAGATAACATACCATACCTTTATAATAGAGCACTTAAAAGAATTAGAAAGGTGGAACAGGTAAAGGGTTGAGAATTATCACCTTGCAGACAGAAAAATGCTGAGAATTTGATGGCATCTGATTATTCTGCAGAAAAAAAGTTTTTACGGAAGATTTCTTGGCAATCAAATCATAATTTGTTACAAAAAATGCTTCACCCAGTTTTATAGCATTTGCATATGTTCATATTTTATAAAGATTAGAAGGAATATCATATCTTAAAAAAATCTTCGAACATGAAGTAGTTAAAGAGGTTAGATAATTGTTTTACCAGTGCTTAAGCTGTTATTTCTTGGGGGCAATGCCAAGTTATTGTCTTGAACAAGAGCTACCATCTTAAGACAATGGCAAGCTTACAGTAATGTTTGTTGGATGACAGCCCTATAATACTGTCGATGAATAATCTATGCTTTTCTGTAGGAAAGTCTGCATCTTTTTAAATGTACACTTAAAAATATTATGACAGAATGACAATATCAATAATCATGCTTAATGCATACATCAGGATTGATTGACCATTCCACAGTTACTTATCTTTTTTTAACAAAACAAGTCTTGCCTTAAATAAATTGTTCTATATAAGCTTGGTCTATGCTAAGCAAAGCATACTTTACTAGACCCACATGATGGATATGTCAAGGTACAGGATTGAGCGTCCTATCTAAATCACCTGGAAAGCACAGCACGGTTGAGACATATAACAATATATGTACAGAACAAGACCTACCAAAAGTAGACATTGGCAGCTGTGACATTATCGTTGGGAATATCATTGGTTGACCTTTGCTAAGAATATAATCTGTATTCATTTGCTACCATGGCAGTTGCTCAAAATTCCACATGTCAAATTCAGATAGCATTGAAGGCTCTAGAAAGACTGCATGATACTTTACAGATATCACCTGAACATTGGTTAATCCTACACTATGCATTACTACTGTACATATGCCCAAGTGACAAACAACTAGAAACTATTGATGCCTGCAACTGACACACTCCTAGACAGTAGACACAAGGGGCAAGTCATTTACTATGTATAGTTCCACTGGGATTTTCTGGCATTCATTTATGACACTTCCCCATAACATCCTCCTTCCAATGGGACTCATTGGAACTTATTTACAATACTTTCCAACAATAAAAAGAATAAGTGCTGAAATAAAAAAAATATATTGCAGATGCTCAAGAGAAATATTTTTTTGGAAGTTGTACAAGACAATATGATGAAAAAATGCTGTCTTGGGTGCAGTTCACCAAGTCTTCTCCATATCAGGAAATATGTGAAGGAGGTTTATATTAAGCTGTCTAACCTCAATTTTGACTTACACAGGCAGTCCAAATAAATATATTAGAAAGTCACAGTGGTTGAAATCCCCTGTCCTACCACGATACCAAACACCTATACACACATTATGTGCATTAAGTCTTTAAGTTGACCACATTTGTTCCTAAGGTGCTGTAAAATATCTGCAGATGCAAAGTTAAGGACATTCACTAAACTACAAACAATAAGAACTCCTCCATAATGACCAAGTCATCCCTTCCTTATTTCTAACAATGAGACACTGAAAATTTCCTTACATTTTTACTCGTGTTTTGTTATAATTATAATTGATACTAACTGACCAGTTAATCTGTCTTACAATCATACTTCAATTTATTGTTGTGAACTGGTAATTTGTGTGGTTTCCTAAACTGGTTAAACTGCTTTTTTCATTCTTTTTTTATATTTAAAAATAAAAAAAAATAGGCAATGTACTATTTATATTACTTTACAATGTGCTCTTTTATTTTTAATAAAGTACCTCTAATTTTATTATCAAATAATGGTATTGATTTTCAAACGACTTAAAATATTAGGGCCAGTTAATAAACATGTGCTATCTTACCATGACTAATTTTTCTAAGGCTGTGTAAGATATCATTTCTGAACAACATACAGTCAAACTTTGGTCACTTAAAGTTGTCAGGACCACCGCTTTACTTCGAACAATGCATGGGTTGGAATAATTCAAAATTGCCTTCTTATACAACATTTTCAGACTTGGAGTCTGCCATTTTGTATTATGTAATTCTCTGCGTTAATGTGCAAGGAGCAATGTATATACCATAACACTTTAACAGTGAAACATGAGAAAAGTTAATTGTTGGAAAAGAAATTAATAACAGAATAAGTGTCATGTCTTTTTTTTTTTTTTTTTTTTCAAAAATAATAAACAAATAAAAATTTATGCATGTACGTATACAGCATTATTGAATAGCCCTGAACATGTGATCATCATTAACAAACAGCAACCGACGTTACATACTGGTTACAAGAACATAGTACAAAATCACACAGTATTAAATTGTAGCTGATCTGTGTATACCCCAATGACTGTGTTGTTCGCCAGATTGCTCAGATAAGATTTTAACAACTATGCTTGCCATTTCTCTATTGAGATTACAGTGAAAGGACAGCATTTATACCTAAACCAAGATGACAGGTTGCAATACTGCTGTGAGACAAAGTGAATACAAGTCAATTTTATAATGGACTGTCACTCTACTTAATTGATTATACATAGTAACTGAACGTCAAACTAATCAACACATCATACCCAATTAACAACTTCAACCAACCAATTAATGAAGCTAAACATTGATGTTACTGGAGTAACTTCTCTTCACAATGGTGACAATAACACAATGCTAGACCGATGACCAGATCAGGCTTTGATAAAATAAGTAAAGAAATCAAGCAAACTTCGAATTATGCCTAGATTTTGATTAATGTAAATGAATAATCACATGTTTTTACATTTAATTAAATAGGGAAAAAATGGAACCAACCAATTACTCCGAAAGAAAATTGCCTCGGCTCCAGACAAACCTAGGTTTGAATAACCGACTGTTCTAGTGTATTTTATTGCTATCTATAGAGCTATGAAGTGACTTTTCTTCAGTCAGACATTGTGTGATGTTTGATTCACCTTCTTAATAGCCTAATATCTCCTAATCCTAGGGCATTCTTTTATCAGCCAGCTTCCCAATAAACATCAACTTTGATGACACATAATAAATCAGTCTTATTTACAGTTTACATATAATTTTGTTACATAAATTTACATTTAAAATATGAGAATGATTCATGTACTGTGTGGCATTATGTCTAGACAGGAAAGTCATATTGCTGTAAATGTCAGCAGAAGACAGGCTGAAATGCAACAAGAAAACCATTGTGAGCCAGAGTGAATGTCTGGGAAGATGAAGATGCACAAAGGAATAAAGATATCATGGTATCAGACAATTTTACCCTCCTAGTATCTGAAAAAATGGTCTAGACTGTTGATTTTTTTGTGACTTTTAAATTCCTGACTTTTAGGTACACCATGCTTAAGTTGGGACGCTTGATCTGTGGGGAACTGCAGTTGTTGCATTTGGTGATATGACACCAAGACCAATGCCTAGGAAATTCAACATCTATTTAGCAGGCACACTCAAAACTTGCTCCCAATAAAGGAAACAATAACAAAACTCTTCAAATCATGGACCAAAGAGGTTAAAGAAGTCATCTTTTAACTCTTAACAAATCAAGACTCAGGACTTGGCAGTACATGTCAAGTTAAAAATGCACTACTACATGAAGCACTTAAACCAATATTTTATTTACTATATACAATATACCAGATGTTAATATATTTATACAAGAAAATTTTCAGTTATTAGGACACAGTATTACAAACAGCATTTTTTAAAACTTCTTTTTTTTCAAATGATTCTGAAACAGCAAAGGCATGGGAGTGTTTTTATAATACTTCTCAACGTATACTGTTGGCTAATTCGTGATGTCTTGGTTTTGTGTGTGATTATAATTAATGTTTCTGGTAAGAAATATACAGTTTGCCATTCAGTAAGAAATGACTCTGGACGATCATAACAATAGACAATACATCCATCTGGCAACATGTGATTCACACCATCTCTCCCTACCATGTCATCTCTGCTGAGTGTTTATATACAGTTACAAAAGAAGAAATTGTATGGAAAATGAAACCATATTACAAAGTATATATTTGAAAACAATAAAACTCAGGCAATAAAACTCTGATAATCAAATACATGTCAGTGGTATAAATGGTGTGGTTTTATGAGAGCATTTACTTGAGCAAACAGCTGTCGATTGCAATATAAAATGATAGGGACATGAGATCGTTATTAATACAACACAAAAGCGCCATCTGGTCACTGCAAGGTGCTAACACATCATTGATGTTGTATTCTTGCAATAAGTTTCAGACATGGTATTTAAGATTATTTATTACCAATAGAACCATTTTATGGTCAATTACTGAGGAGAGGTCCAAATCTCATCCAATCTGCTGTAAAATTAAACCATTTATATCATTTAGCAAATAAATTTTATAGGACAAATCTGCAGCATGATTCTGCAGCATGATTCTAGACCAGAAAAAACATTATTGTATGATGTAAATCTTCAACTAACTTTCTAGCCTCTTTATGACAGCCACACATTTACATTTAATTGAGAAGTTGTTTTTTCCTTTAGGATGTTGTTTTTAAATTTAACAATTCATCACAATGACTAATATAAATATCTGAGCATGATAAACAGAACATGTTATGTCAATTAAACTTGGCATGCAGAGATTAGTCAATCTCAGCACATCATCTCTAATTAGATGATTTAACAACCTCATTATAAAACACATTATATACATTAGGCAACTGATGTTATTTTATAATACTTTATCCTTAAACTTCTAGTATTTTGGATTTTACGGCACACCAACAATTAACTTCTCATTAGCTCTTAACATGATAAAAACAAACTGATCCGACATTGACAATACTGTAGATCAGTAGCTCACAATCAGACATCTCCCAGTAGGTCCCAATGGGTCCCAGTGGGTCCCAGTGGATCCCAGTGAGCACTGTTACACTCGGAGGTGTCTGATGAAGAAAGTCTAAAGAGATATGTCTAGTTACTACAGCATACAGTAATTAGCCACTAACTATGGATAATTAGAATATATTATTAAGCTCTTCCAAATGGGATTTCGCTGCCATATTTTCAATGCCATAAAAACAAAAAATAATTAAGTAAAGGAAGTTTCTTCTTAAAAGTACACCAATTAGTACAGTATTTGTATTTACAGGAAAATCACTCCTCCACTATGGATTTACTTTACAAAAACAGTGACTATGGTCTAGTGATTATGGGTAGTACAGGCATTGGACAACCTATTGGAGTTTTAGCTTCAAGCTTTACACTAACCTTAAAATGTTAGTTCTTGGGCAGGACTATTTACTAGACATTGTCTCCGATACAGCTGAGTTCTGGTTCTACCCAGGCAAAGGGGAAAGGAGCAAATAATTAAAATCAATTGATAAAAACTGTTTTCAAATTGGCTTAAAAAATAATATGTTTCCATACAATAAGAAAACAAAAACAATCAGCTGTCTAAATCGGTCTGGTAATAAAAGCATTTTACTGAAGGATAGTCTGCTACAGAGTAATTGTTTTTCTCCACAGTGTAGACATTGCCTAGCATAGCATCTGAAAGTTCTAAATTAGCAATAATTAAAATAATATATATATTATACACTTTTGTAGTTTATACACTCATATCATCATAGTCTGAGACACATTTGTTTTACAGGGATGTAAGAATATTCCATGCAGTAGGAGTTTCAGAATAGGGATGGGATTTTCCAGCATTTTTGCCGATACATTTCTATAATTATAGCACAGGGGCACTTATGAAGTGCACAGGGACTGAACCCGGCCAGTCTATTATACTGACACCGACGAGTCAGGCATAATGCTGTCACTTGGCCCCGAGAGTTCGGAGGAAAGCCACTACTATCAAATTTAAAGTCTTTGGTTTGACCCGGCCAGGGTTTAAACCAGCGACCTCTCGATCCGCAAGCCGACGCTCTACCACTTGAGCTTTTGAAGCCGATGATTCAGAAGAGTCAACCATTACAGGACAGAGGTCATCAATACATGCTTTGGTTAGTTGTCTGAGTGGTGCGGACGTGCCAGTATTTTTTTTTTCAAATCAAGCAACACTTGTAATACTAACTTGTATATACAAGTTGCCCATATGAGCAAAAGGTCAGTTTGCCTCACTATTTTTTATAGAGCCTGTTATGTTCTTCTTTATATAAATATGAATTGTGTACTTACTTGGCAAAGGTGCAGTCTCTTCTGAAAATAGAAAAAATACTGACATATAAACACAGAATTTTTTTTATTTAACACAGATCAATAGTTAAATTTGTTGTTGTCACAATTTGACATTTACCACACACCTGTGCATTTTAAAAGATAGAAATTGGAGACGATAACTATCACTACAGGTAACATGATTAAAAGTCCAGTAAATACCATAAAGCATAATTTTAACCCTTTCACTGCTAAGCCATTTACCACGCCCCATGCTGAGGAATTTTCTACAAATTTCCTAAAAAAATGCCATACGTCACTAAATCGATTATAATTTTGGATATGTAAAACTATTTATCATTAGAAAGGTAATTGAATATGGATTCTGAATTAATATAAAATTTAATAATTATCTTGTGATTTAAAAATGTTATGGGCTTTCAAAAATAAGTTTTCTTCAGCAGTTCTCTCCTACGTCTTCAAAACTATGAATATTTTTTTAGAAAAAAACACTGTAGGTTACTGTCAAGGGAAGTAACTCTGGTCATACTTTTATAGGAAATTTGCAATGTTGTCATCACTAAAAAACATTGAAACACAATAAAAATACTATCTTTTTCTATAACAAATATCTCCATGGTTCTGCATACAACTTCTGCAGCATCAGTTACAATGTCAGGGTAAGGTGACTACAGTTTTGTATAACTGTGAGCCAGACAATCTCTGATAGAATAGGCTCTATTTTATTTCTATGTAAATCACTGGTACAACTGTAATTATAACAAAACAATGAAACCTGATAGCAATATACAGCCCAGATTATACTGATACCTGTCTCATATATAAAGGGCTTACAGTTGGTACAACTTCAAGCAAACTGGGATATAGAGACTAATAAGGAAATATGTTTGGGTTTGAGAGGAATTAGCCGGCATTTTTGCCGATAATGCGCAGCGACATTTCTATCATTATAGCACAGGGGCACTTATGAGGTGCCCAAGGACTGAACCCGGCTATTCCATTATACTGACACCGACGAGTCAGGTGTAATGCTGTTCCCTTAGCCCCGAGCGTTAGGAGGGAAGCCATTACTACCAACTTTAAAGTCTTTGGTTTGACCCGGCTGGGGTTCAAACCCACAACCTCCCGATCCGTAAGACACATCCTTCTGAAATAACTGATCATACTGGTGGCGTTCAGCTCTGATTGGTAGACAATGACCATAGACGACCCAATGAATCATCTGGAAGAATGAGCCGGAAGACCTCCTCAAATGAAGGCCCTCACCCTGACAATGGCTCCACTGAGGGGCAGCTGAGTCAGCAGTTAGCAAATGAGCAATCACAAACTAAGAAGTCTCTGTTTGGTGACCTTGTCACCAGTTCCTAACTGAGGAGTGTCCAGTTGGGGGCTGAGGAGTCTCCATTCAGTGACTGAGCAGTCTCCAGTTAGGGACTGTGGAGTTTCCATTTGGGGACAGAGGAGTCTCTATTAGGGGACTGAGGTGTCTCCAATTGTTGACTTAGTGCTTGGCCACAGGAGCTTATAGTTATTTCTACACATGCATATGCAAGGCAACAAATTAATAAGCATTTTAACTTTAAATATATATGGTATTTAATAATTCTGAGTTCAGAATTTTAAAAGAATGGTTTATAAAAATCAACCGAAATACTTCTAATTTTTACTAGTGTACTTACAGTCCCAGGAAATCCATTTTAAGCGAAAGTACATGAAAGATGTATATCTTCAAGCGCAATATACCAGACTAATTAGTCAAGCTAAAGCAATTCACCCTTACAATTATTAATTCATCACACTCTTTGAACAGACTGTTCTGGTAATGGAAAATAAATGTCTATGAATATATCATGTGGAGTACAGAATATAGGGAAAGATAGAATCCAAGAATACTTGATACGGTTATAAAACAAACACAAAGAACTTTGTGACTGTATCATGCCTTGTTGCTTTTCTCTTTACCAAAAAGTGTTTGTCTTTGTCAAGCACTTCCTTTATCTAATTTATCATAAAACTTAGCTATGTTCCTCAATTCTAGTATGTTGCCTAGTTTCTCTCTAACTTGGCCAATATTGATTTAGATTTAGATGAATGTATCACAACACACGTCGGCAAACATCAAGCAAAGAGTTCAAACACAAGTTGATGATAGTCTTAGGTACACATGGTGATGCTTTCAACATGAAACGTTCCTGCTTTACAGAATTATTTACATATATCTTCTTCTGTTAGCAGCCTCTTGCAATCAGCTCACTTTAATGATAGAAAATGGGTAAAACATGTTGCTGCCAGGGTGAAAAGTGGACTAAGGTCATTGGCACAGTGTAAGAAATAGAAGATTCTCAATGAGAGATAACCATCTGTACAGTGAAGCATAAAACAATCATGCTTAGGTGTAAAGTGTAGATCTTGATCTGACATCTCTAGACTATCATTAGAAGGCTGAGTCTACAATGGGATATTAGTGATATACCGGAATATTAAAGCCGTGATATCTTGGCCATTTATAAGTTATAAGAACCTATTCAGTATAATGGCCAATTATTATGTTAATATGAATTAAGTATTTGCAGGTAAAAAACAGGGCTAAATGTCTTGATTGTTGACATACTACTGGCTTTTAACTCCATCTATAATCTTCCAATTATCCACTAATAAAAAGACCTCAATCACTTTACAGTCTGTGCCAATCAATTTTAAGACTTTTTTTCTGCAGCAAATCAAGACTTTTCTTCCAGCTCATCTCTCTCACAATAGGTTTCTTTGATACCCTCAGACATTGGAAAATCTGAGAAGAATCAATTTATGGTATCAATTGTTTTGTCTCGAAAGTAACTGACAGACTGTGATAGCTTGACTGACGTTTCCATCAACAAACTCCTTACTCTCAGCAAGCAAGCAAAAGCTGACATGGCCTAGGCAAATGGTGTAAATCCAGGGCAACCAGCTTGAGCTCCAGGCTTCCTGGTCATGATCTACACCAGCTGTAAGCTGTAAGCATGGCAAAGAATTATTCATTTATTTTATTTGGTTTACCGTGAACATCTGACATGATGCCACACCCAGTCACATTATCCTGACACTTGGCCAACCCGTCATGGAAATACCCTTATATTTGCTTGAGTGTTAGCAAAGGAGCTATACCACAACCATTTTTAATGACTTTGGTATGTAGTGGCCCGGGATCAAACCCAGGACCTCCTATACCTGGAGCGAGACAAATGATTGCACTACCAGGTCTAAGGACAAAGAATTAAGTTTTACATATTAATACGAGTGTAATACATTTTTTATTTACCAGTAAATACAAAGGGACATTAGCTTCTAATATGATAAGGATATTTTTCTTCTCTTAAACATTGTAAGGACTGCACTGCTGTAACAAACCGTGAAGATGAAACTAAGACTGACAGTCTCTAATAGTCCAAAAAACATGTTGCCAAGTGGTGACAATGGTAAGTTAAAATATAATGTATTACTGAAACAAGAGGGCCATGATGGCCCTTAATCGCTCACCTGATGACACAGGCTTTACGTAGGCTCAAATCTGGCATCAAGTAATTAAAAGTTGTTTACTTTAGAAATCTTTGGTGAAGATTGGACCATTAGTGTGGCCACTGGGTTGATAACATTTTCTAGAATTTTACCAAGTAACCTACTGAATCCACATGACTCACTTCAAAACATATGTAAGATTTCATACTGGCAAACATGATGGTTAAGTTTGGTGAAGATTGGGCTATAAATGTGGCCTCTAGTGTGTTCACAAGCTTTTTCCAAAATTTAACCTAGTGACCTACTTTATGACCCCACGAGACCCAATAACAAACTCATCCAAGATTTCATGTTGACAAACATTCTGACAAAGTTTGATGAAGATTTGCCTATAAATAGGGCCTCTAGTGTGTTCACAAGCTTTTTCTAAGATTTGACCTAGTGTCCTACTTTTTGAGCCCACGTGACCCAGTTACGAAATCATCCGAGATTTCATGCAGGCAAACATTCTGACCAAGTTTGGTGAAGATTGGGCTATAAATGTGGCCTCTAGTGTGTTCACAAGCTTTTTCTAAGATTTGACCTCGTGACCTACTTTTTGACCCCACGTGACCCATTTACGAACTCATCCAAGATTTCATGCAGACAAACATTCTGACCAAGTTTGGTGAAGATTGGGCTATAAATGTGGCCTCCAGTGTGTTCACAAGCTTTTTCTAAGATTTGACCTCGTGACCTACTTTTTGACCCCACGTGACCCATTTACGAACTCATCCAAGATTTCATGCAGACAAACATTCTGACCAAGTTTGGTGAAGATTGGGCTATAAATTTGGCCTCTAGTGTGTTCACAAGCTTTTTCTAAGATTTGACCTAGTGACCTACTTTTTGACCCCACGTGACCCAGTTACGAACTCATTCAAGATTTCATGCAGACAAACATTCTGACCAAGTTTGGTGACGATTTGGCTATAAATGTGGCCTCTAGTGTGTTCACAAGCTTTTTCTAAGATTTGACCTAGTGACCTACTTTTTGACCCCACGTGACCCAGTTACGAACTCATCCAAAATTTCATGTAGACAAACATTCTGACCAAGTTTGGTGAAGATTCGGCTATAAATGTGGTCTCTAGTGTGTTCACAAGTTTTTCCTAAAATTTGACCTCGTGACCTACTTTTTGACCCCAGGTGACCCAATAATGAACTCATCCAAGATTTCATGCAGACAAACATTCTGACCAAGTTTGATGAAGATTGGATAAAAATTGTGGCCTGTAGTGTGTTCACAAGGTAAATGTTGACGACGGACGACGAACAACGAACGCCGGACGCCGGACGAAGCGGTATCACAAAAGCTCCCCTTGAGCACGTTGTGCTCAGGTGAGCTAAAAATAGTACAGAACAAGTAGTATTTTTATTGTGCCAATCTGATCTAATTTAAATATATATATATATTATTAAAAAACAGTTTCTCAATAAGATAATATTTGTGTTTTAGTTTTCTTATCAAAAAAGTGAAGCTTCAAGATGGTTTAACTCTCCGATAATAATAAGGTTTCTATCTTCTTCAAGTATTTTCTTATTTCACACAGTGAAGAATCTTATTGTTATCAATTGGAATTTAAAAAGGAAAGTGAATTTTTCCTGCTGGTTCCACTTGTCAAGGATTGATTGCTCTAAGATTAATGCTACCATTAGAATGAAACATTATCTTGAACAGATTCCATGGAAAAATGCTGCATTTCAAATGTAAATTCTTCAGATATGTTTGTTTTCTACATGTAATCCAATTTGGAACAAGGTCCAGAACAAACTTATAGAAACATTTACAGCTATTCTGTAAGTGTCATTGTTCTGGCTGTAAATTTACAGGAAGAGACAAAGGTCCAATGGAGAAACAGAACAATATGTCAACAATTGGTTCAGATAACAATACGACAGCAGAAACTTACAAATCACATAACTGGCTTCACTTGTTCATTGCCCATACACAATCTTAGACTGTAAACAACAAATACTTTAAGTTCACTTAATATTTTGTGTGTCAATCTGCAGCAATAATTGTGTAATTTCATGCAATATCTTCCAGCAGGCCCCCTCCCAGCAGGGCCTCTCAGGTGGCCCAGCTAACCTTTCTTATTATTCCTGTTGTTTTCCACAAAGACGAAGTGCAGAAGTTTTCTTTGAGCCGAATCATGAGTACACATTAAATGTATACACATTGATTAATTGTTGCTTTTAAAAGAGCATCTTTCTTATTTCTCATTAGATCAATCTTTTGTAGTTTCCTTGTCAAAGAATATAATTAACAAGCCCCATACACCAACTCTTCATCTTCCTTATCAATACTCCCCTTTACCTAGACAAGAATGTCCCTGCTTATCAGTGCCAGCATGTAAGAACAAATACAGAGATAAAATATCAATGGCATAAAGATGAAAAGTAAGGTGTATTTTTTATAAGAATGGATTCTTATTTATCGAAAGATATCAATTGAAATGTGTTTTTTCTACCTTTATTTCATCATTTTAAAAGCTGATTTGCCAATCTGCATGCACAAGATTTGTAAAGTTTATGCTGTTGTTTTTAAGCTATTTGCTACCATTTAGGCATAAGCTAGAGTTAAATAGAGTTTAGCAAACTATTTATTTTAAGTAATACTGTGGTTTTAAAAGTACCAAAGCATGGTCCATGGCTGTAACTTTCAGATGGGTTAAGCCATAGAAGTTGTAGGCGTAGAACATTTCTCAAAGTATGACCATTTCTGTTGGACTAGTGTCCTACAGGAAAACTGTCCATAATAAAAAAAACACACACGCCCCCTATCCCTTTTTTTTTTGCTTTAGCAATTCATCCATTCATTTATGCTTTATGATGTAGAATATATGCCTGTGCCATGCCATTAGAAGTTTATTTAAAGTTGTATAGAGATTCTTAAATGATTTCCATACTCATTTAATGTCTGAGACCTTTGCCACAAAAACATTTTTATCCCCACATAAAAATATTGGACATTGTTTCGTTAATAGATAGACAATTTTCAAAAAGTTCCAACACACTTTCCTTCATGATGTTTACCTTTTTGGAGATTATTATAACACTCTTTTTGTTCATTTTGCCACTCAATTCATGATAAGCAGTAAATGAGTTGAAACAGATGGTGCAAAATTTGTATGTCAACATTCCTTCTGCAATAACAAACTTCAGGGATCAAACTGGCACATCAGACACACTAGATCAGGGTGAATGGTTGTGAAGCCAACAAACCTGATGCAGAGACAGCCATAACCTTTAACATGCTACATTTGTTAATAACAGTTTAATGTAAATGTATTTACATTAGGTTTGGCAGCAACTAGTGTAGACCATTATAAGACAGCTCCCATTGGGAGCCAACTGATGTGGCTCTACACTACATGCCTAAACCTGATCAATAAGACTAAGAGAGCTAAAAGAGAGCTAAAGTGACAAAACAAGATTATTAATAATAAAAATTGCAGTACTGATATATATATTATGTTCCTGCAAAAAGTGCATCTTTCAATTTAAACTTACAAAGAGACTTCATATAAGTGATTTGAAAAGATTTTTCTGTTGATTGTAGAACCAAGAACCCATCAACATGAAGCTTTCATGCCAGCAAGCCTGTATAAATCATCATACAAAATCACAAAGCTTAAGCAAGTCATTATTTAACAGTTAGTTTTCAACACTTCACAGAATGCTTTTAGAAACAATGAAATTTATGTACAGGTAGTTGCTTAGCATCACTTTACCTGTTTATAGTGAGTACTTCCTCCCAATCACTGCCAGACAGTGAGCGCTCTCTCCTTATGACTGCCAGATAGTGAGTGCTCTCTCCCTATGACTGCCAGATAGTGAGTGCTCTCTCCCTATTACTGCCAGATAGTGCTCTCTCCCTATGACTGCCAGATAGTTAGTGCTCTCCCCTATGACTGCCAGATAGTTAGTGCTCTCTCCCTATGACTGCCAGATAGTTAGTGCTTTCTCCCTATGACTGCCAGATAGTGAGTGCTCTCTCCCTATGACTGCCAGATAGTTAGTGCTCTCTCCCTATGACTGCCAGATATTTAGTGCTTTTTCCCAATCACTGCTAAACAGTGAGCCCTCTCTCCCTATGACTGTCAGATAGTAAGTGCTCTCTCCCTATGACTGCCAGATATTTAGTGCTTTTTCCCAATCACTGCCAAACAGTGAGCCCTCTCTCCCTATGACTGTCAGATAGTTAGTGCTCTCTCCCTATGACTGCCAGATATTTAGTGCTCTTTCCCAATCACTGCCAAACAGTGAGCCCTCTCTCCATATGACTGTCAGATAGTTAGTGCTCTCTCCCTATGACTGCCAGATATTTAGTGCTCTTTCCCAATCACTGCCAAACAGTGAGCCCTCTCTCCATATGACTGTCAGATAGTGAGTGCTCTCTCCCTATGACTGCCAGATATTTAGTGCTCTTTCCCAATCACTGCCAGAGAGTGAGCCCTCTCTCCCTATGGCTGCCAGATAGTGAGTGCACTCTCTCAATGACTGCCAGATAGTGAGTGCTCTCTCTCCCTATTACTGCCAGATAGTGAGCGCTCTCCCCCTATGACTGTCAGATGGTTAGCGCTCTCTCCCTATGACTGCCAGATAGTTAGTGCTCTCTCCCTATGACTGCCAGATAGTTAGTGCTCTCTCCCTATGACTGCCAGATAGTTAGTGCTTTCTCCCTATGACTGCCAGATAGTGAGTGCTCTCTCCCTATGACTGCCAGATAGTTAGTGCTCTCTCCCTATGACTGCCAGATATTTAGTGCTTTTTCCCAATCACTGCTAAACAGTGAGCCCTCTCTCCCTATGACTGTCAGATAGTAAGTGCTCTCTCCCTATGACTGCCAGATATTTAGTGCTTTTTCCCAATCACTGCCAAACAGTGAGCCCTCTCTCCCTATGACTGTCAGATAGTTAGTGCTCTCTCCCTATGACTGCCAGATATTTAGTGCTCTTTCCCAATCACTGCCAAACAGTGAGCCCTCTCTCCATATGACTGTCA
Organism: Sinonovacula constricta; assembly: GCA_007844125.1. Classification (NCBI taxonomy): domain Eukaryota; kingdom Metazoa; phylum Mollusca; class Bivalvia; order Cardiida; family Solecurtidae; genus Sinonovacula; species Sinonovacula constricta. The sequence goes on along the minus strand of CM017560.1, from coordinate 12,333,865 downwards.
GATAGTTAGTGCTCTCTCCCTATGACTGCCAGATATTTAGTGCTCTTTCCCAATCACTGCCAAACAGTGAGCCCTCTCTCCCTATGACTGCCAGATAGTGAGTGCTCTCTCCCTATGACTGCCAGATATTTAGTGCTCTTTCCCAATCACTGCCAGAGAGTGAGCCCTCTCTCCCTATGGCTGCCAGATAGTGAGTGCACTCTCTCAATGACTGCCAGATAGTGAGTGCTCTCTCTCCCTATTACTGCCAGATAGTGAGCGCTCTCCCCCTATGACTGTAAGATGGTTAGCGCTCTCTCCCTATGGCTGCCAGATATTTAGCCCTCTCTCCCTATGATTTCCAGATAGTGAGCGCTCTCTCCCTATGACTGAGAGATAGAGAGCGCTCTCTCCCTATGACTGCCAGATAGGGAGCGCTCAGTTCTCCCCAGGATTTTTTAAGGTACAATGCACAGAGCATGTAGGATGGTTCGGGGGGAATGTCTTCTTTTAACATTTAGCAAATGTACATGTCTAAAGCTCCTATTTTTAGTGTGTTACACTTCACTGCAATTGGCTTTACATGTAAACATGGAAAAAAAGAACATTGTTAAAGAAAAATTTCAAGTAACAAAACAATATTTTACTGAACTTCTCTGATCATACATAATAAGCTGAATGAAATAAAATAAAATAGAGAAAAAAATTTGAGGCAAAGAATTAAAGTGAAAGTATTCAGATTGGGAATAATACTGTGCTTTACACTGATACTTCATTTTATAGCAGGTTATTTCATGTAAAGTCATATCCAGAGCACAGCCAGCCCAAAATATGGTTGGTATTATTGCAATCAGTAAAGTAAATCTTGCTGAAGTTTTCTAGAAATTTAATAGGTCCATTTAAAGTGACCTTTGATTTATTCATTCATTTTGTTATGATACAGCATAAGTTTGAAATGGCCAAAACTAGTTGATATAACCAAAAACAGTTTACTGAATGCTCAGGTGTCCACAAATTAGATACACTTTAACAACCATGAACAATAATGCTCTCCTTCAGTTGCCATTGTGAACCTGAAATGTACCTTTTTTTATTCGCTGAAGCCGAGCATTTAAAACTGTTTACAGTAAGTTACAGTAGGAGGGGAAATAACCCAGCACACTTCATAAATCTAAACTATCTGTTAAATTAATCAAAATATACAAGCACTAAAATTAGCCTTGTTTTTACAATCTGACATAAGTATTAAATTTGGACTATCTTTATATGCACAGCATGCTTACATGAAAAACTGATAATTCTTGCAATTATGCAGATGTCACAATCAATTAGATTCTTGTGGACTTATCTGTCTAACTCCAGAGTCTGGAGGTCTATTATGCCCACTAGCAGGTAGGGTGAGAGTAATTAATCTGGCTTTAATATCAGCAATTACCACATGGCTGAGAAATGGGTTTGCAGAAAACTGTAATTTACTTGGACACCTAAATTATAAAGCAAAATATCAACAATAACTCTGCCTGGTATACATGCTGGCACTGTATATGAAACAATTACAGAACAAGTCATTATCGGCAGCAGCAGCAGCCATGATTAAGTTATCAGCATAATTATTTAAATGAGACTTAGCATAAATCTGTGATAAGCAGATGGAGGAGGTTACACTAGGAAAGGGAGACCTTAAAACATAGTGCACATTTACAAGTGATGATTTTAGAACTGTTGTTTGCAATTTGATAACATGTAAATTGTAGTGTATATACTTTAATTACATACTAATTTTATTACAAGACGACAGAGAATTTAGCACAAAATACAAACTGACTGTAAAAATCCAGGAGAAATGTACACATTACAAAATGCACAAACATAATATTTGATAAACATACATGTATTTAAGTGCTGATTTATTTATTTTTATAGACATTAGTTGACCTTTACATGCCTTACTGTTCTGTTACACTAATAAAATATATTGATGTTATTGCTTTCTCTACTTTTTGCTTATACAACACAATTTGTAAATTTCAAGTGTGGTTCTCACAAAGAGTAACCATGCTGCATTAAGAGACCACCTGTCTTAAGAGACCACTTTTGCCATGTTCGATGGTGGTCTTTTAATACAGGTTTGACTGTATTTCTGTTCTTAACTGCTACTTTTCTCAAGTTACTACTGGTGCCTACACACTCTACTTTTTTATCACTATTTGGGACAAAAAACTGTGTCTTTAAGGTAGATGACAGCACAGCAAACAGCTATCACCCCCAGCCCTGTCCCTATCATCATCATCATAATCACTATCATCAACAATGTCACCACCATCACCAATATCACCGACATGATCATTACTTACATCAGCACCAACACCATCATCACTACCACATCATCGCTAACACAATCATCACCAACTCAATCAACATCATCATCACTTACACATCATAATCAACACACTGATCAACACCACCATCATCACTAGCACCATCATTTTCATGCTTACAATCGTAACTTCCTTTAACTATCAAAGTACTTATCATAGACCCTAAGCTGTGAATACACAAGACATATCAGCAGAAGATGGTGACCAATAAATGCCCCAGACCATTGTCCAGCATTGGGACTGACCACTGACTGAGCCCCAGACCACTGTCCAGCACTGTGACTGACCACTGAAGTGGATTAATTCTGTCCACCTTCAATAATTGGCCCTTCTTCAGGTAATGACTGACATTCAGGTAACAATATTTTCCCACAAGATGGCCAGTCCAAGCTAAGTCACGTTAGACAGTTGTTGGGGAGATGATGGATATTTCCTACACATAGTGAATGTTTTAAAACAAATTAACGCTTGTATCATCGATATTTAAATGAAATGAACTTACTTGGGAATACTCACAGGACTGTTTTAAATAAAGCGTAAGTAGATTTGTGCATCTTATACACATTTACTGCAATGATACGTTGTTTTGCCCATCAAGACAATGACACAATAGACATCCTTTCTGAGAGTGTCGTTTATTTTCTTACTATATAAATGGTATTCGTGTTGTTTCCATCCTTATTACTTATGGTGTTTTGCTGAACATTGTCATTAAATTACAAATGCGCTTTTGCTCAACGCATTTGAGATGTCTATAATAATATCAATGCAGTAAGTATTGATAAAGCATCTTTTTCTTTACATATCTATACTAGTGAAATAACAATTGCCTGACAAGTGACAATATCCTACACATGGGTTAAAACATGCCACAAGGACAGCTGCCATACCAGTAAAAAATATGTGTTGGCAGTTTTATGATCCAGTTGCAGGCCAATCAATTCTTCAAAGATTCGCCAATTTTGCTAATTGACCCATTTAAATAGATTACCAAATAACAAACATATAAGCACTTTAGGATCTCTTATATTCATAAAAGTGTGACACTTGACTTAAGAAAACATTTAACTGATGTTACAAGAATATTCATTCTGCTACACAGAAAGGCCTTTTTAATTATTAAATTTAAGGTGTACATGCTGGTATTTATTCAGTTTCTTTCCTCTTTCCTAAAATATTTGTGGAATTTTTTCGAATAAGAACCACAAAGTTTTATTTCATGAAAGAGCCAGAGTTTTATCAAATACCCACTACAATACAATGCAAAAATTGTCCTTTCATTCTAAATATAAATTAGTCTGACTGAACACGTTTAAGCAGATGAAAAAACAATCCCAAAATAGCCATAACTGGAATATGTTTCAATGCAAATGCTGCCAATTGGCCAATGATTGTCTAACCTAGTAACAGCGAGAACCGGTTGCTATGGTAGGTGTGGCTACAGTCCATCTGAGGAAGGGTCAATTGTTAAACAGCATTAATTGGCTTACAAGAGGCGTGACCAGCTAGATACAACTGGAGAGAACTGTTCACACAAGGTAAAGGTATATCAGAAATACTTAATTTTTTATGCATTTATCTGCAAGGTACATTTGAATCATGCTTAGGCAAACAGTGTTGATCCAGAACAGCAAGCTGCCATACATTTTGCATGAACACCCCCTATCAGAATCGATCACTTATGACTCAACATCAGAGTTTGAACCCTAACCAAACACATGTTAGTCATTGGGCATGACTATAAACTATTTATTGATTGTTGCTTCTTGAGTGCTAATACTAAACTGGCAGTGGACAGTCTATAGGGACACAAATAATGACGATAGTCCCCCCTTCAATAGATCATTTCACAACGGATCCCAAATGATCTTTATACTAGGAGAAAATAAAGATAAAAGCAGGTATTTGTCCAAAACAAGTGCTAGGGATCATATTGGAAAGAAAGTTGACATTACTGGCCATTTATGATGACATGTTTGGGGCTTGCTGGACTTCAAGGCAAATAATTGTTATGTGCTACTGCTACCAACAGGATTAATGGTAAGCTTGAAAATGTCATTACAACTGTATTTAATTTGTAGTTAATTTTCAGTAGAGCTGTTATAGATGTGTACTTTTATCTAAAGACTCGGGCAATCTGCAATATCTCCTCTGCGGCTCCAGCATTGTATCTATCTGTAGTTTGTTTGCATGACATGTTAGATGTTTATAAACTAACAGGAATTGGTCTGGGTTAGAAACAAAGATAACAGGTTAATGTTTAAAGTGTGTAATAATGTAAGAACGTACCTATAAATAAAAATATTCCTCTAATATAATGATAAACAACTATGTCTGGATGAGTTTGAAGAAGAAATATAAAAAAACTTTAACACTTTTCTTTGTCTTAATTACATGTTTTCGTTTTTTAAATCTGAATGGTTTTAGCCAAGAGTAATTGGTATGAGGCATAATGCATTCCTTAACTGAATAAGTCATTAGTTCAATTTCATTGATTACAACAGAACAAGAATGCCAGCTAATTCTATCAACCTTTTAGACATTTTGTTTTTCTGAGCTCATGATCTTAGAGTAATTAAATCTATTAGAATCTTCAATTAGTAGGTTTTCACAGCATTAGCGTTTTAGTCATTTTCCTTAAGAAACATATAATGATGACAGTCAATTTGTAGTGCAAATAACTGATATTTTCATTTGAAATGCAGCAATATCATGAAGATAACTAATGAAAACAAAGCAATGTCAATAAAGGACATGAAGATAACTCATGAAAACAAAGCAAGGTCAATAAAGGACATAAAGATAACTAATGAAGGCAAAGCAATGTCAATAAAGGACATGAAGATAACTAATGAAAACAAAGCAATGTCAATAAAGGACATAAAGATAACTAATGAAAACAAAGCAATGTCAATAAAGGACATGAAGATAACTAATGAAGGAAAAGCAATGTCAATAAAGGACATAAAGATAACTAAGAAGGCAAAGCAATGTCAATAAAGGACATAAAGATAACTAATGAAAACAAAGCAATGTCAATAAAGGACATGAAGATAATTAATGAAGGCAAAGCAATGTCAATAAAGGACATGAAGATAACTAATGAAAACAAAGCAATGTCAATAAAGGACATGAAGATAACTAATGAAGGAAAAGCAATGTCAATAAAGGACATGAAGATAACTAATGAAAACAAAGCAATGTCAATAAAGGACATGAAGATAACTAATGAAAACAAAGCAATGTCAATAAAGGACATGAAGATAACTAAGAAGGCAAAGCAATGTCAATAAAGGACATGAAGATAACTAATGAAAACAAAGCAATGTCAATAAAGGACATAAAGATAACTAATGAAAACAAAGCAATGTCAATAAAGGACATAAAGATAACTAATGAAAACAAAGCAATGTCAATAAAGGACATGAAGATAACTAATGAAGGAAAAGCAATGTCAATAAAGGACATAAAGATAATTAATGAAGGCAAAGCAATGTCAATAAAGGACATAAAGATAACTAATGAAAACAAAGCAATGTCAATAAAGGACATAAAGATAACTAATGAAAACAAAGCAATGTCAATAAAAGACATAAAGATAACTAATGAAAACAAAGCAATGTCAATAAAGGACATAAAGATAACTAATGAAAACGAAGCAATGTCAATAAAGGACATGAAGATAACTAATGAAAACAAAGCAATGTCAATAAAGGACATGAAGATAACTAATGAAAACGAAGCAATGTCAATAAAGGACATGAAGATAACTAATGAAAACGAAGCAATGTCAATAAAGGACATAAAGATAACTAATGAAAACGAAGCAATGTCAATAAAGGACATGAAGATAACTAATGAAAACGAAGCAATGTCAATAAAGGACATGAAGATAACTAATGAAAACGAAGCAATGTCAATTAACATCATGAATAACTAAATCTGGTTATTTGAATAACTTAATACACTGTCTCCTGTCAGGCTTATAATAACATCTAAAGTTAAAATCAGTTGCATTAAACTTCAATGTTTAACAAGAGAACTTCTTTTTGTTTAAGAAAAAGGCAAAGAAATATAATAAAATAGGAATCAAAACTGTTAGTGTACATACTTATGAAGTTTTGAATTCTATTAGTCTTAGGTCAACATTCTCAAATATGCACTTCATTATTATTTTTATAGTTGGTTATATTTTCCTTTCTTTTTGTTCATAAAAGAAAAAAATATATATTAAATTAACTGAGGTCTTTTATTTAAGTTAATATAAAAGTTGCACATACACTTTTATGATCACATCATTTCCTATGGGGTTTTTATGTGTACAGCAAATCAAGTATTACGCTAGAACCTCCAACATAACACAGATCAGCAGCAAGACCTCCTCAGACAGATTTTTGACCAGAGTCTGACTTCAAACTGTAAGGAAGTGGCAACCAATAAGCTAGCAAACCCTTTTATTGCTTGACATCTCTCATCTATTATTACCCTTTTCTGTTATATCTAGATCAAGCTCTCTTTAACCATGATCATGCCTTATCAAGGGAAGTCACTCACTGAGATCAAAGCCCCTCTGTGATTCAGATGATCTATGATTTCTAAAAAAGACAAATGACCAAAAGCCATTTCATCAGATCATATCATGAATCTGCGACTGAACATTAATTAATATCATTGCATTATGGGAAAACGGCTTCTGAGGCAGTCATTGCTTTCAGCTTTGATCTTTTAATCATGAATCACACCATACACAAGGGGATAGTCAAATACATGGAAAGTTCCACAGAGCATTGGTGCCAATCATTCAATGAGATTTTTGTAAATACTGATAATTGAGTTATTGTCTAGGATAACAAATGACAAATTAACAAACAATTGATTATTTTTGTAGAGTTTAAAGCCTGTTTGAAAGGATTATCAAACAATAATGGTTACAGCAAGCTTATCTTCTAAAATTCAGCATATAAAAGTAACCAGTAGGTTGGAAACATCTATTTTTCAGTATCAGTTTTAAATAAAAGGCTGTATTATGTAAATCCAAAATTTGTTGCAACAAATGAAATATTTGTTTAATGTCTAAATAGAAAATATACACATTTGGAAATCTGTATATAAACTCAGGTCCCATATGTTAGTATGTGCTAATTAATAGGTAAAGGAAGAAAAACTCATTTCTGCAATTAAACATAACAATTACAACAAATGAATAAAACATAAACTAAGATATCAGTCCTTATTGAGCTCATAACATGAACATACACAAGTAAAATAATTTACAAATCTGATGTATTTGTCTGATCTAAAAATCATTTATTAATGTGGGGCAGACCCTTAGGACAGAAGAGCGGCACACAGACCGGCCCACTGACCCGCGCACAGACCCACGCAGACCCGTGCACAGAACGGCACGCAGACCGGCGCACAGACCTGCGTACAGACCCATGCAGACCTGCGCACAGAACGGCACACAGAACGGCACACAGACCGGCGCACATACCGGCACACAGACAGGCACACACACCTGCACAAAGACTGGCACACAGACCCACGCACACAGACTGGCACACAGACCGGCGAACAGACAGACACAAAGACCAGCACGCAGACCGGAAAACAGACCATATCCCTTAGCGTGCCACTGCTGTCAATAACCCGTTCTCGTCTCCTACTTATCTACTTATATCTTTAAGTATTGGAAACACAGTTTAATGGTGGTGACTAGCAGCAAAAGAGTGATCTGGTTCAACAATATTTGCCTGGGCCTGATAAATTTGTGCTAGCAGGTTAAGAGTTAATTGGCACATCAATACAATACACCACCCAGTGATCAGGAAATGAAGATGTGAGGCTGAAAGGATTACTCACTATATGTGTAATAAATCAGTCTGTAGCAGAGCTGAAAGGGAAATAGTGAGGTAAAATATTGTCCAAGTAAAATTTCTGACTAGAAACAAGTAATGACACTGGAACTGACAAATTGCTTTCCAAGATAAAAATGACCTTTAATACGAGGGTTGCATTTGAAAATGATATGCGCCACACATCATCATAAGTGTCAGAAAAATAGAGTTCTTTGAAAAAAGATCCGTAAAAATGGCAACACTATGGTCGCCAGTATAATATAGCAATTTTAATGAATGAATTATCATAAATATGACCTTTCTTAAGACCCTGACCTTAATGCTTGCACCCGTAAAAGTTGTGCGCAAGGACATTAAAGTTTCTTTTTTTGCTATTAACAATAATAGCTCTTAGGAATGTAAAATAACTATGGTTACAGAAAAAGTAAACAACCTGAGTTTAGCAGACTCTACCACTAGGGATGAAGAAAGAGAAGACAAAAAACATCATGTAGTAGTGTTGTCTCCAGAGGGTGACAGTATATCTTGGACAGTATTTTGTCCCAGGCTGTGATAAAGTACATGGTATATTGATACTCCATTAATATTGTTTTTGTTCTTGAGCCACATCACAATGACACATCAACATAGAGACATCCTGCTATTATTTGTGAAGGAAGACCAAAAAAAAGTTCTGGGTAGATCTAGATGGTTTCCCAATATGTCCATTTTTCCCTGACACTGGGATCAACCTACCGTTGAGGAGCCATGGAGTTAAAGTAAGTAACTCTACCCCCTATTGACATAGTATGTTGTCCTGTGGGATTTGGGGGAATTGAAGATTGGCATAATGGGATATTAGGAACAATTTTAGGTAAAAAAACAACTTATATGTCAATAACTACAACTACTGTAGCAAACAGTTTCAAACCCTACAGGTTTCTGCTCTACCAACTTGCCTTCATCTCATCCATACAAAATATACACCAGGCCAGATGGTGTGTCAATATCACAGCCGCTTCATGCTGATTACAGAATTAGATGACAAATGACATGCATCCACTGTCCTCTGGCAAACTTTTCCCTGATTTTAAGGTCCCAAAAGAATTCAATGTATCTTTTTATATTGGCACAAAGTTCTCCAAGGTCTGGTCCCATGTCATGCTGATAACTGCAATGATGCTGTTATATTTACTACATGCCAGCTAGATTAGGAAATTGATTTTAAAAATTATTTATACTTTTATTTCAAAACATTTTTGGTTCTTGTCTATTTGCCTTAAAGAATATTAAAAGGGTTCATGCCTTGTGCATTTGTAGTTTACATATATTGAGACACAAAAACATTTTATTTTGGAGAAAGTGTGCCTGTTTTCAGATTAACTTATGTAGGAAATAAGGAAGATTCTGATAAAGCAGTTTCCACTAAAAGGTCTCTGATCCTGATCAGCACTCATGCTGTATAGTCTCTAGAAATAATACTTTCCTTTTAAGATAATTAAGAACAAATACAGATTAAAGCATGAGCATCTAGTAAACACTGGAAAACGCTTCTTGCTGATCTTCCTAGACAACAAAAAACACTCCACCTGTGCATTCCGAAAGAGACAACAGTCTACAAATCTTATCAATGAATTAAACTGGACACCGTGTCTGAAAGCATGCCTTATGATCACATTGATAATTTATTAATATCTATATCATCTGTTCAAACACTAAAGACTACATCTATGTCTATATCCATGTCATAAGCTCAGACACCAGGGACTGCATATATATACAAATCACATTTTCTGACATTTTCTGACATTGGGGACTATGTCTACATCCATGTCATATGCTCAGCCATTGAAGACTATAATGATATCCATAAAGACTATGACTTTATCCATGTTATATGCTCAGGTAATGGGGACTAGGTTTATATCCATGTTATATGCTCAGATAATGGGGACTATGACTATGTCCATGTTATATGCTCATGACTATATCCATGTTATATGCTCAGACAATGGGGACTATGACTATATCTATGTTATATGCTCAGACAATGGGGACTATGTCTATATCCATGTTATAAGCTCAGACAATGCAGACTTTGACTATATCCATGTTATATGCTCAGACAATGGGGACTATGTCTATATCCATGTTATATGCTCAGACAATGGGGACTATGTCTATATCCATGTTATATGCTCAGACAATGGGGACTATGACTATATCCATGTTATATGCTGAGACAATGGGAACTATGACTATCCATGTTATATGCTCAGCCAATGGAGATTATGTCTAAATCCATGTTATATGCTCAGACAATAGGGATTTTGACTATATCCATGTTATACAATGGGGACTTTAACAATATATATTATATGTTCAGACAATGTCTGAAACATGCCTCAGTACCTCAACACTATACTTTTGTAAAAGCCAGGCATAAACTTGATGAAAAGTGAAATCTGTATATGTGTTAAAATGTGGTAGCAGTATTAAACAAAATATTATGATCTACACTGTATACATTGCTATTGATGAATGTTGTAATAAGTGTCCCCTCTGAAAAAACAGTTTAACAGACTGATACAAACAGTCACTTTGTTGTGTTTGTTAATTATTTGCTTTTATCAAACCTTTATTTGTAGATACAAGAATAAGTTCACATCTTATGTGTGACATGAGAAAAAAACACATAATCAATGAGTCACTGGGAAAATCAAAATTTAACAAATAAATTTAGAGATTTTTTCTACAACAAGTAATGTCTATATAGAGTTTGAAGTCACTGACTTAATTTGGTTATTTCTTAGTATAGTTTGTTAAGCCAAACAAGTAGTGTTAACCACTGATCGGCCATGTAATAAGGCTTAGAATAGCAGTTTAAGCTATCCCCATAAGATACCATAAAATATCCATCATGTCAGCATGGACACACATGTTGGCAGGTCATGATGCTCTCATTTCTTTTCATGCCTGCAAACATTTGCCTGCTAAACCAAATATGATTAAATTCCTGCAACAAGTGCAGAGCCATATCAGAGATCTGCCAAGGAAAAGTTTTATTGTGCCATTTGCACCTAAAAAATGAAAATGACACATAAAAATGTCCACAGATTGGCCCATGGGTGCAACAAAGTTGACAAAAAACTTTACAAATTATTTAGAAAGTGTCATTATGGCTGTTGTATTCTCTCTTTTTTACACTTAAGTTGCTTACATTAGTGCATGTCGTACTCAAAATGGAGTACTATTAGGACGATATCATTTCCACCATTATTGGTGAAAGTTTTGACAAAGATGTGACTTTATTATTGCAGCAGACTACCTTCTTTTAGTGATAAGGAACAAAATGGCATTCAAACAAAATACCTTTGTCAATTTAGTATACTTCCTTATCAGTCTCCAACAGTAAAGAGGGACAAACTAAATACCAGAACCTATTTACTCTAAATCATAATTGATTCTATATTAATTTCATAGCGGAAAATAGCTTATAGCTAATGTTTTCTATTGTACAAAACCGACGTTTAATAGTTTCTTGTATCTTGTATCTTGCATTTATAATATATAAAAATTGTAGATCCCATTTGCGATAGTAATTTATGCAGGGCATCAATAATGGCTTATATTAAAAATAACATTTATCAATTTTCCTTCTCACACTAAACTGCATGAAAATTAACAAGGTTAACATTGAGTTTATACACAGGCCACTGTTGATATTTGTTTCATTGTCATGTTTTATAAAATGTACTGATGCCAGTAAGCTATTCATTTGTGGCAAAACGGTATGAATTGATATAATGGTGTATATACCCAAACTTTGGAAGATATAAGTCCCTATTCTGACCAAGTCATGATGTTAACAGTAATAAGTCATCAGATATGGATGCAGTTCATTTAAAAAAAAAAGCAAAGTCCAATAACAGTGATTAATTAACTTCATAAAAAGTAGAAACCACAGAATTTTGAAATTCCCATTTCAAAGAAAGTGTTTTCTGATAATAAATGACTGACTCATGCTGAGAAAGAAAATGCAATATCATGTTTTTGTATCAAACTTACAGAAGTAGCCAGTTTTGCAAACTACTTAGATGAATAACTTCTGCATTAACCATTTGTAGTCATGATTCAACAATTCAAAATGGCCTCAAATTTTCATGGGTAGGTGGCCCAGGACCTAGCATTTCCAAATCTCAGCAGATCACTGCTACATAGAGCTGACACAAACAATCAGCACCATGCTGCCAAGCTTTTAGCTAAAACTTGTCAAGTGACATTATGTGTTACTTGGAATATGTTTTGTCATCAAATAACTTCAAACTTGTTTGGTTTAAGTCCACTGGCAGTTCATGTATGATCTGACCAGTTCACATTGCCAATGCAATGTCCAACCTGAAAGCTAAAAATATCTTTCTGACAAGCTATCCAATGCAACTTTTCTGAGTGTTGATGTCATAACCATAGAATAAAAGCATCATTCCAGAATACATTGCCTTGGATCGCATATCATGTATAATATAGCCACTTGGATAAACTAGCTTATTTCATATGTTGAATCTTATAACTGACATGTCCATCCATCATAACCATAGTAAAATTGTAGGGACATATCATGAAATATATTTTTCCCATAAATGACAGAACTTTTGGAAATCTAGAATAATTATGCTGTCTTGCTATGTAAATACACGATATATCCCAGGATTGTATCAGGCAAACCAGAGACCCTCAAATCACAATGCCTTTGTTTCTATCAAGAATTCATAAGTACCCTAAAAATGCAATCTTAAAAAATCCTGTAGCATACAAATTGACAGGTTTTTTGTCTTAAATACAATGTCTGTCATTCCAATAAACCAATTGAGAAGATATTCATAATTTTATGCAACTTAGTCCTACTTGCATCTTCAGCATAATGTACCTAAACCTTCATTCAAACATTTACTGCGGCATTCTTACATTTCCAATGAGCACCGTATTACAATGTTTAATAGTAACTATGATAGATATTTCTGCCAACAAGAACAATATAAACACACAGGCATGTATAACTATAGTATTCAGCAAATGGCTACACAGCTTGCCATACAATGTTGTTCCTTGTCATAATTTGACAATTCCTACGGCCAGGAGGCTGTCAGGAGCCACATTAGTCATAATAAACTTGAGAAACTTTCTGGCAAAAAGTTAAAGGCGGTATCCCACAGTTTGAAAAAAAAAGCCTCCAATAACCAAATAAATCATTGTTATCTGTCAGAACAAATCCAAGGATATGCTGTTTGTTGATGTCCTAGATCTATGCCAAAAGTGCAGTACAACATCTAATTGTCATTACAGAATTGTTTTGCCTATGAGAGTCCATGCTGCACAGTTAAGTATTTTAAAACTAAAGTGTGTGGGGGGGGGGGGGGGACTTACACTTACTTTTGACATTATGCTATATCAAAATCAGGATAATATGCTCTGCTATCAATGTCTATTTTTAACAAATTTTCCTAATCATGCAAATTTACAGAAAGAAACAGCATTTAGAGTGAGGGGTTTTGATGAATTAAACTGTCTTGAAATTGAAACAATGTTCAAAATCTTCTTTGAATTAAAAGCTAGAGTTTCTGCAAACATTATGAACAAATAACCCCCCACCCCGCAGAACAGATTTTGTTCCTTGTGTTTGATATAGGCAAAGTGTCCAATACCACCTTTACGATTCATACAGTGTTAAAAAAAAAACATGTTATGAAGCATGGGAGACATTGTGTAAATATTTAATTTAGGTTTTATAACTGAATTATCAGAAAACTATTTTAAAAGTAATGAATCAACATTACGAAAATTAAACATAATGCATTTTAAAGACACTTACAGGAAAAGAAAAACAATTTAATAATCACTCCATGTGTTACCTGACTTGAGATTCTGTAGCAACAAAAAGGTTTGGGCCTTTATTTTTAAGGATACCTTTTTTTTGCTTGTAGTTGCATGTTACAAATTTGCAAATTGCCCATGACAGCAATCTGTTTTAAATTTAAAATAATTTGACAAAACTTTATGAAGGACAACTTCCCAAAAATGAATAACAAATATCAAGGCTCTAGCTATTGTTGTATCTAGACAAGAAGATTTTCAATGTTTTTCTTTACAGCGATATTAGGAAAATAGACACACCCCAAGCGGCCATTATTTTTGATAGATCAAAAGAATTTGACCAATCTTGATACTGAGCCACCCAAGAGACATATTAAATTCAAATATCAAGACTCTAGCTCTTGTAGTTTCTGACAAGTGGATTGTCAAAGTTTGCCTATTAAGCCATATATGGAAAATAGCCATGCCAGTGGCAGTCATATTTTCTGACGGATCAAAATTCTTTGGCCAACTTTTTGTTCGCAGTGCTTGCTGAAACTTCTTAAGAAATGAGGTTAAGGTTGGTCAAGGGTTTCAGAGAAGACATTTAAAGAATGCTGAAGGATGACTAATGGATTCTGGCACCTGACTGTGGGCAATCACAACAGCTCACCCTGAACATAAGCTAAAAATGTATAGGGCAGGTGGGGAGAGTGACTTGCATTTGGCAATGATGGACTGTGTTTTCGCTGTTCATTACAACTGGAGGGTCACACTGTTAACCATCCCTAGAAATAAGAAATACCTGTTTGTATTTTTCTAAATGATTTAAACATTGTTATACCCTGATCAGATAAATATATGCATGCATCATGTATTATAGATCTGGCTTCACAGTTAAGTAAAATTAGTCTACCCATTCAGGGTTCGACATTAAGGACCGACCGAACGACATTCACAAGTAGATCGGTGGTTCGGTCTAGCTAAGTCCTAGGCTAGCTGGACCGACTGGTCGTGTTCTATATCGGACAAGCTTCGCCAAAAATCTACATATTAATAAATCAAGTAAAAAAATATTTATAATGTTTAAACTCGGTCGCTATTGACGCTTGTCGATACAGTTTCTTGGGAAACCCGTGTGCCTTATTTAGCAGTATATAAACATAGTAACAACCTTGACATGCGTTCACTCATTGGCTGGTGTTTTCAGAACGAGGCTTTGTCCCCTACGCACTTGTCAAATATCCAATGTCGTAATACTAATTGTGAAACGGATACAAATGCTTTTTTCTTCATCTATCATCTTATTTTCTAATGTTTACGGAACTGTCCTATTATTATTTATACAATTTAAATAAAACTGCGAGGGGTACAAAAGCACGAATTCTATCTGTAATGTTGAGATCTCAAGTATTACGACAACAGACTATAATACGGTTTGTTTATAATGCACTATGCGCAGACGACACAAAAATGTCGAGTAATGTACTTAAGTTTGATTTTTCGTCCGACAAAAAAGAAAAAAAAAGACGGACGACAGTATGAAACGAAAGAGCAAGGATGCTTCAATGAAACTGTGTGACAAAACAAAGCGGATAAGATCGTTTTGTCCAAAATGAACAGATGAGTTTAGTTGGCTAGATTTTGAAGAAAAAGAGCCATCTTATGTTTTGTAAAACATGCAGATTTGTTGTCTGTACGGACGATTTCAGAATCGACAATATAAAGGGGCATTCTAAATCTGAACCCCATATAGACGGTGTCAACTTGAAGCAGTTATAGTGCTGTCTTCACTGTGTGTAGCATGCCGTGACCACCTGGCATGATACCACACCTAGTCACATTATCCTGACACCGGGCCAACCAGTCGTGGAACTACCCTTATATTTGCTTGAGCGTTAGCAAGGGGGCTATACCACTACCTTTTTTAAATACTTTGGTATGTCGCGGCCCGGGATCGAACCTGGGGCCTCCCGTACCGGAGCCAACGCTCTACTAATTGCGCTACCAGGTCCGGTAGAAATTAAGTATAATCATACCTAAGTTGCATTAATAGAATGTTAAGTTTCATACTTATTTTTTAGTCATAAATGTCACATACTTAGTTATATTGATGTGTTATTGCAAGACGATGCTTGAACTCATTTAGCAATTGAATTTAAGCATGTCTTGTATGTGTATTATGCGTTTTACATTTTGGTCTAGTCCAGTTTAGGTCAGGTCGAAAGGTTTTCTAAGTTACTGGACCACTGGTCCAGCTCTCAAAAAAGTTAACGTCGAACCCTGCCATTATTTCACTTAAAAACTGAAAATGTAAACATTTCCTTCAGAAAACATTTTTTCAACAACTAACACTTTTGATTAAACTCTTAGTCTGCTATTCATGAAATGATCAAGTTTAGACAAATGGTGACGATTCGAATAAGCCAGCTCTTTCAGGGAGCTGTCAGCTCACACCATTTGCTGCCAAAACTCAGTTAAGTTACACAGTTAGGTAAAGAAAATAACTAATTCATTAGTATGGGGAATCAAAACCTGCAGCATGTTTTGGACTCATGTATAATTACCTCCCTAGAAAGCTAACTTTGTCAACGATATCCCCAGATGCCGCTTGTTGAGCTTACAATCAAACTTAAAGGGATCAAGTTAGACATCTCACCAATAACATTTGTGAATGATTTATTACTGAGCAAAAAAAAAGAGAATTTTCACACACCATCTCACATACTGTGACACTCAGGATGAAGGGGGATATTGATTTTCATACTTGAAGATAAGCTATGTGACAGGAAATGTAAACAATGACATGGTGCAAAGCTGACAACTAACACTCACAACAAACCCAGTTATTTGAGAGATTTGTTCACTTTAAAGTTGTATTGTATATGGTTATGTTTACAGATGAAAACTATTTACACATCTTATGAATATAATTATATTTGACAAGAAATGCCTAAGTACAGCTATGCTTACAAAGCAGACCAATATAACTACAGAGAATTGTTTCAGGTAGAAAACTGATATTATAAAAAAAGTTATCAAGATTGCCAGATTGGCAGCATATATCAAGCATTAAAAGAACAACAAAAGCCCAGGACACTATTAACAAGACAAGATAAAAAATGTTTAATATACATGTTCACTACAGTTAAGCATCAGCTTTCCAATAAAAGAATGTTCATTGAATAAATGTTCATGAACAATCTCCGTCGTATGAATGTTGTTTTAATGTATACTTCATAGTGGAGCATAAAAACGAACCTGTGACATAATAGCAAAAGCAGCTGCATTATCTTGATGCCTTAGATTTGACCTACTGTCCTACTTATTGACCCCATGTGACCCAATTATAAACTAATCCAAGATTTCATGCAGGCAAACATTCTGATCAAGATTGTGAAGATTAGGCCATAAATGGGGCCTCTAGTGTGTACACATGCTCTTTCTAAGATTTGACCTAGTGACCTACTTTTTGACTCCATGTGACCCACATCGTCGGATACCCCCGGTTGATTCTATAACGTTACTCTCCATTCATCACCCGTGGGCAAATTGCTACTCATTTCGTCGTTTTGTTTGAATAGAACAGAACAGACATTATCCAATCAGATGATAGGTTACAAAATTAAATACTCTTCAATCGGAAGATCAATACGGTGACCTGAGAACGTAAACATGGCGACCGGTACAGCGCATCGCAAGTGTAAAGTATGTCTGTCAGCGATCCGCGACAGATGTTCTTACAGATCTTTGGGCACTCCAGCAAGTATTGCAAAATACACGTTGGTCTTAAACGAAATCGGTATCCTTGCCCATGAAGACAGTGACGTTGCGTGTAATTTGTGCGTAAATAAACTTAACCGGTGTTGCAAACTACAGGACGACCTAGCTACACGATTATCGGTCATCGAAGTGGTATGTAAGCGTAAACTTGATTGGTTGGCAGATCCGCTGGATTTTCTTAGCGAACCAATCGGATTGCGGCATTTCATAGTAAACAAAACGACGAAATGTGTAGCAATTTGCCCACGGGTGATGAATGGAGAGTAACGTAATAGAATCAACCGGGGGTATCCGACGATGTGTGACCCAATAACGAACTCATCCAAGATTTTATGCAGAAAAACAATCGAACCAAGTTTGGTGAAGATTGGCCTATGAATGTGGCCTCTAGTGTGTTCTCAAGCTTTTTCTAATATTTGACCTACTGACATACTTACTGACCCCACATGACCCAGTTATGAACTCATCCAAGATTTCATGCAGGCAAACATTCTGATCAAGTTTGGTGAAGATTGGGCCATAAATGGGGCCCTCTAGTGTGTTCATATGCTCTTTCTAAGATTTGACCCCATGTGACCCAATAACAAACTCATCCAAGATTTCATGCAGACAAACATTCTGACCAAGTTTGATGAAGATTGGTCTATAAATGTGGCCTCTAGTGTGTTCAAAAGCTTTTTCTAAGAGTTTACCTAGTGACCTACTTTTTGACCCCACGTGACCAAGTTATGAACTCATCCAAGATTTCATGCAGACACACATTCTGACCAAGTTTGGTGAAGATTGGGCTATAGTGTATGTTCACAAGCTTTTTTTAAAATTTGTTTAGTGACTTACTTTTTGCCCCCACGTGACCCAATAACCAACTCACCCAAGATTATATGTAGACAAACATTCTGACCAAGTTTGATGAAGATTGGCCTATAAATGTGGCTCGGGTGTGTTCACAAGCTTTTCAAAGATTATATCCAGAGACCTACTTTTTGACCCAACGTGACCCAGTTACAAACTCATCCAAGATTTTTAATGCACACAAACATTCTGACCAAGTTTGGTGGAGATTGGGCAATAAATGTGGTTTCTAATGTGTTCACAAGTTTTTCCTAAAGTTTGACCTAGTGACCTACTTCTTGACCCAAGGTAACCCAATAATGAACTCATACAAGATTTCATGCAGACAAACATTCTGTTCAAGTTTGATGAAGATTGGATAAAAACTGTAGCCTCTAGTGTGTCCACAAGCTAAAATGTTGATGACGGACAACGGACGAAGCGGTATCACAAAAGCTCCCTTTACAGGGTTGTCACTAGAAATATTTTGAGCAGGCTCAATTAACTTTTGAGGAGGCTAGGCTATGCGAGTGTCGAAGGCGAGAAGCGCTGCTAGGGGGGTCCGGGGGCATGCTCTTGACAGATTTTCATTTTTTTTTTCCAAATTTGAGGCGGCCCGATTTCCATTTGAGGCGGTCAAATCGGCCACCAGCCGCCTCCTAATGACAACCCTGCCTTTAAGCAGGTTGTGCGCAGATAACTCAAAAAAAAGCCAAAGAAGCTACCAACAGCTAGGACAAAAATACAGAAAGATTATAAACATCCTGAGACAGTACTCTGGGAGACAATGAACAAGGATTAATGTGTGCTAGCTGTACTAAACAGAACACATCCATGACGGATATTACAGAACAAGGCACTAGCATGTCAGTTAGAAACAAGACAATATAGTTTCAATAATTGTGTACATGATCCCATGAGGAAAACCTGACCTGTCACAATGAGAAGTGGCCTTTATTTTGTTGCTATTGGTAACCCATTCTAATTATAGTTATTTGCTAATAATGCTGGAGCAACATAGTGCTTAATGCTCTGCAGTAATTTGTGCAGGCAACTAGCATTTTCACAATTAACCTAGACCCAATGATTTCCTGGCTGAGGTGGCTGGGAGTTGCAGGCTGTGTGTTGATCTGTTCAAGATGATGATAAAAGCCAGTTTTGAAACTGTCATAATTAATCATCCTTGTTTCTGTTGATATATAACAACAGCAGTAACCATACTGCTAACATCTTCAGTCATTGCAGGATTAACATTGTTGTAACATTACCAAATGTTAGTACAAGAATTTACTCAAATAATGCAATAAAATAAAGACCAGGTTAAGGTTAGTCACAGAAGATAAATCTTTGTCCCAATGTAAGCAATTGTAATAAAAGTTGTAAAATTAAAGGTCAAATGGTTGAAAGATAAAGACCATTGAGTAGCTTAGGAAAAAAACCTCATACAAGCAAAAATGTGCCGCATGAAATCACTGGTATACAACAATGGCACTATTCAAAGTCTTGCCATGATCTTCTGAAGGTATTTCGTGCATGCATTATTTTCATTTTTGTAACTTAGTGTACTAAATTTATGTGGAGGTTTTTTGTGAAAACATGAAGTACATTTAACTAACAGGACCTGGACTTTTATACAATTGACCATGAAAGCAAAATATTTATAAAAGTTACAATTCATAAAAAAGAAAAGCCTTTACTCTTCATAACTCAAAGGGCACTACAGTTTGACACAAAGGAGGATAATTATGCTCATCTTGCAATGTAATGTGTTGATGGTTACTTCCCTTTTCTCTGTTCTCTTAATAAACCTCTTTTTGCTGACTGTGAAACGGAATGGACGTTTGCCTAGTATATATGCTTCCAAAAACTCAGCTAGCATATTCCAAGTATTGTAAACAGAACTTATTGGCATCACTCTTTATGTAGTTTTCTGCAAAAAGGACTTATTACCTTTTATATTCCATACTTACAACAAGCAGTGATAAATGTCCGACATATTTATTAATCTTCAACAGTACTTAAGAAGTTTTAAAATCCTCCCATCTTTGGCCTAGAGTCCATATGACAATTTATTGCATGCTGCCAACTCTCAGCAGCCACAGTATGCTGCCAACTTATGACTTAATCATAGGATAAAGGCCACTTCTAAATCCTAATTTTCTACTACAACCATTCAGTTAAGTATTAGATCTAAAAAACAGATCAAGTTAAACTCAACTCAATAATCCGCAATCGCAAACCTCAGGTGCCTTTATATTAACAAACTGCTTGAGCTTAAACAACATTATTGACTATGATAAGGTTTATAGCAAGTTTATAAATGACAGCTTACAAACAAGATGAAGACACAAATAAAAGATTAGTAAGTTTTAATGAGTTCTTGATCATCCCTGAAACCAAGCCCATGTTACTCACCAGGCACACAGAGAATGTTGAACAGTTTGATGAGGGCAAACTTGGCAGCCTCCTGTTTGGCTTGTTTTTTATTCCGGCCAAATCCCTCAAACTTCTCTCCATCAATATCCACACTCATTGTCCATCCCTTCTGGGTTCCCTCCCCTGTCTCTGATACCAGCTCATACACAAGCCCTACAACAATAGGACAAACAAAGATCAAGAAAAGGGAACACTTACAAAGTTACAGACGAGGCCATGGCCAGATGTTGCATGGCTGGATGTTTCATGGCCAATTAATGGGTGAAAAAAAAGAACATAGTTCATGCTGCTGCAAAGTTGGAAGAATAAGAAGAACTTAATATTCAAGTTGTGAAAGATACCTAATCAATGTATCAAAGTGCTGAATATAAAGCTAACTCTGGAGCTTGGATCACCACCGTCCCATAAGGTGCTAGTATACAATGTATTCCTGTTTAGCAAACAAATGGTTTCGCTTAACAGAAAAGGATAAAGTTAAAATTTAAGTCACACAAGTACATGTCTTTCTAAGCAACAGCTACAATGTTAATACAGCCCATTGGCAATTCTTCATGAAAATAAAAGGCTTTATCCAACTGAAGGAGCTGGATAAATTACATAATATGTTTTAATATCAATTTGACATACAGACAGAAAATTGCATAAATCTTATAAAACATGAATGACAGAATGAACACATGTGGAAAATATGTCTTTCTGGTATAGTTTACTGATTAAAGAGGAGTAAAACAGCTATAGCAGATTTGGCTTACCTTTAAAAATCGAGCTGCCAACGTCACAACCTTTAAATAATTGTCAAAATAGGTTCATACAAAACACAGGCTAATACACTTCCAAAATACAGATATTATGGCATTTTTATAGTGTTTTTACACTTTCTTTTAAGATCAATATCAACATTTGATGAACAATCATTCTGAATTAGCATTCCAGTTTCCAAGATTCCATAACATAGCAAAAAAAAGAATGCCTATCAATAGGTCAGACTGGCTAACTCTTGGCAAGCAGGATTGACAACTTTTCTGCCATAGAATGCAAAATACTACCTCTTGCAATCAGTGGTACAAGTCACATATGAAATGTCATTTTGACAAAAAAAGGAAGATTTAAGGTACACACACACAAGATACTTACAAATTACAATATTTCAATAAAATATTTCACACCAGTTCTTCAACCATCTTCTAAGAAAACTGAGAAAACTGAGTAAATGATATATGCTACTCTATAAAAATCCATACTTTGTTCAAACACAATCAAGAAGATCTTAGGATTATGAGGTATGCTTCTTGAACTAGTGCAACTTAACCTTTATACTTTAAGAAAACAATAGGATAAGCATGTGCAGTACTCTAATTAATCTTGAGCAGAGTCCACTAGAAAGGAACTTTGAATAAAAAAAAACAACGTCAAACCTTTTCGTTTTTCATTCAGAAGCATGGTTGGATTCTTGTACGAGACCTCTGGCAAATTATTTGGCTGGGCCTCATCACTATCCATCTTCAGTGTGCTGGTAGCTGTCACCTCGATGTTTATCACATCACCTGCAGTCTCTGTTACTGGTGAGGATGTTGCTGTGGTTGTCTGGGCAGATGCAACAGATGCCTCCATTTCTTCCGCTTCAGTCTTCACAGCTTTAGCAACTGCCTCCTCTGCAAAACAGCAGTTGTGGTATTATTTTTACACTCACTAAAACATATTGACAATACAATTTGTGAATAACCTGTTCTTTGTTTTTTCTTAAATATGCATTCGAATGAAACTAGGATTATTTACAATCAGTCTTTTTTAACTGCCACAGTCTGACCAAATAGTGCTACACAGACAGTAAAGTGTCAACAAAATACAGGGTGCCTCACCAGAACATTATTGTCTGAAAACTGCTACAGATTGTTTGTCATATATAAATCCCCATAATTATTCAACTATAAGACTGTTGTTGTTGTTGTCTCAGCTTTTCACTTAAAAGTCTTCATTTATTAGGAGCTCACATGTATATAGTTGACTAGCCTTCAGTGTGTTTGTTGACTTTATATCTCAACACTGATTTGTAGACAGACAGTAAAGGTATCTACTTTGAACAAGGAGGCAATACATAAAGAATAATAATGTTGCCTTGATGGTAAAACAGAATTATATAATACTACTTGATGAAACAGAATATAACTACCCTAGGGACATAGAGTATGTGGCCTAGGAATAGAGTCGCAGATTTGCAACTCCTCTGACTGCTTAGCCTTCCAGGTGAAGGACCTAATGTTCAAAGGTCTTCCAGTTTACCTGCGACGTGCCAGTGGGTCAACCCAAACATTTGTCTGGGTTCTTCCTCCAAAGAAATAGTTCTATGTTGCTATAATAAACATAATTGGTTACTGCAATGCATTAACAAAAATAATAATAATAATAAAACCTAGGCAGCCAAAACATATGTAATTCTATAGTACATGTCGGCTAGAGATCCCTGCTACACCTCGCAGTTGAAGCCCATCATTTTCTAACCACATGTAAAGGTGCTTGGGTGGGTCCTATCCTAACAAACTTGCAATGACATTGACCTGCTGTGACCTGCAAAAAGTGACCTTCTCTGACATAATTGGCAATGTTGATTCACAAACTTACAGTGACTTTGACCTCAAATATATTCAACTAACCTGCTGTGACCTGCATGAAGTCCCCATCACTGGGCATCTGTATCAGGGACTGACTGGCACCCATAGACTGGTTCTCAGCCACCAATCCTTCATTCTTGACCACCATGTTGGACTGGTTACCTAACAAAATTCATGGAACTTATTTAAGCACATGTATTGTTAGGGCCAGTAAAATACATTGCAGATTCATTCACACTCACAAGAGACTGGTTACCTTGGGATGTATGTCACAGTCATCAGGCATGTGGACATTAATTTTCCTGAGCACCCCTAAACCCGATTATTTTTTAGACATGTTTTTCACAGCTAGTTCTGTTATCAAAACTACAATTACATACCGGTAATGAGTTTCAACCTAAGTAGCATTTTTGTAAGGACCACAGAGCTTTAATGACAAAAATATATATGGAAATACATCATAAATATTTTATATTTTAATCAAGTGATGATTCTAGTTAAAGACAAACAATTATAAGCTGTTAATTGTTGACACCTCATAAAAAGATCAAGAATAATTAAGTTACCATCTGTATAAGGACGTAAACATACATTGACCTGTTGTTTGTCACATACATGGCCGCTTCCCTTTATCTCTCAAAAAATGCAGAAAAAGGGACGCAGTGTGAAACTATCTTAACTTTGGGTTGTTTGAACAGAGTAAATTCTTGACTTTGTATTGTACTTAGTAAAAATGAGAGAAAAAAAAATTGGGGACACACTTAATTTCTGTTGGGAAGAAGACTAATTTTGGGAAGAAAAAGAAAAGGCTATTCTAAATTGATATGGCTGTGAGAAATTTTCACGAGAAATCTGGGGAATTGGAAATTAGGGTAAAAAACTACTTCTAAAATGTCAGAAAATTATCAGTTTGACGGTTTAAAATGTCAACTGTCCACATTAAATGTGCCATATTTATGTGCTTTGCACTTTTTTGTCCTTTATGAGGCAGATGAGTGACCATTTAACAACATTTTCACAAAATCCTGGAAAACAACATTCCAGATTTTAAGAGCCCGGGGCTTGAGGGGGCTTTTTGCCCCTGTTGAAGTTACTGAGTCATCACTGTAAAAGATGAAGGAACTTTGAATAAATATATAATAGAAACAAAGAACAAAGAATTGGGATACGGATTTCTTAGAATAAAAATATTTCTTAGAATAAAAGTCAAAACTATATATAGATGCATAGTTTTTATTTATAAAAAAGCAACAACATAAAATTGACAAAGTTCTTACCACAGTTTCCCCAGTTCACAGTCGATAAAGACAACAATTAAATTCCAATATTTTTCTTGTATAACATAGAGAAGCCAATATGGCCCATATACACAGATGTGTTGATTCACTACAGAATATGTCACGGACTACTGAGTGCTAGTGTCTCTGCTACCTTACAAAGACTGACCGCAAAGCCTAATGTACACTGAGATTTCAATACACCTTATTAGCACCTGCAGCAACTGCTAAGGAAAGTTACACAAAGACTAATAAGGGAGTCAGCATCTGTATTCTGCTTTTGTTGTTTCTGTGAAGACATTACACAGACACATTTCTTGTCTACCATAATTAACATGTTACATATATTCCATTTAAGAGCTATTTATCAGGTAAAGTGATGAAGGATAAGGATTCTGTATTCTAATTAAAATTTAATTAATGAAATCATCATCATCATCATCATGAACATTATCCTCATCATCACCATCTAAATTGATTGATATCATAAATCTTCATAAAAGAACAATAAAAATTTGTTTTACACTTAAATTAAAATATATTTTCATTTATTCTATAGTACTGAAATAAATAAACAAACCATGTAAAATTGATTCAAAAAATAAAACCATTCAACACATTAAAGTTGGTGTCAAGCATACAATCAGAACAATCAGACTTACAGGTGTATTTACTTGTTTACATATAATGACATTGTATAATATAAAATGTTGTAACCAAGCATCCCCTTGGACCAATCAAAACCACTCATTCAATCAAGGATGCCACTGTTTACATGGGTTACCATGGCAACACTAGCATGGTTGTCAAGACCACAAACACTGACCTCTATAGAGCATTAAGGTCATCTCAAGGTATGGTTTTATGTCAAGAATTAAATTTCTGTACATGGGAACAGAGTGTTGTTTACTAAATAATGACTATATGATGGCAGTGAAATTTCCAATAAGCTTGCTAATCCATAGAGTTATTGTCAATATGCATTTAGCATTAAAAAAAGAACTTACCAGACAGCTTCTTCTCTCACAATCTGTCTGATCAGGGTGTGCATAATATATATTGACCTCACAATCTGTCTGATCAGGGTGTGCATAATATGTATTGACCTCACAATCTGTCTGATCAGGGTGTGCATAATATATATTGACCTCACAATCTGTCTGATCAGGGTGTGCATAATATATATTGACCTCACAATCTGTCTGATCAGTGTGTGCATAATATATGTTGACCTCACAATCTGTCTGATCAGGGTGTGCATAATATATATTGACCTCACAATCTGTCTGATCAGGGTGTGCATAATATATATTGACCTCACAATCTGTCTGATCAGTGTGTGCATAATATGTATTGACCTCACAATCTGTCTGATCAGGGTGTGCATAATATGTATTGACCTCACAATCTGTCTGATCAGGGTGTGCATAATATGTATTGACCTCACAATCTGTCTGATCAGTGTGTGCATAATATGTATTGACCTCACAATCTGTCTGATCAGTGTGTGCATAATATGTATTGACCTCACAATCTGTCTGATCAGTGTGTGCATAATATATATTGACCTCACAATCTGTCTGATCAGGGTGTGCATAATATGTATTGACCTCACAATCTGTCTGATCAGGGTATGCATAATATGTATTGACCTCACAATCTGTCTGATCAGGGTGTGCATAATATATATTGACATCACAATCTGTCTGATCAGTGTGTGCATAATATGTATTGACCTCACAATCCGTCTGATCAGGGTGAGCATAATATGTATTGACCTCACAATCTGTCTGATCAGGGTGTGCATAATATGTATTGACCTCACAATCTGTCTGATCAGGGTGTGCATAATATATATTGACCTCACAATCTGTCTGATCAGGGTATGCATAATATATATTGACCTCACAATCTGTCTGATCAGGGTGTGCATGATATATATTGACCTCACAATTTGTCTGATCAGGGTGTGCATAATATGTATTGACCTCACAATTTGTTTATGAAATTATAAACATATAAATGACTTGAATATTAATGATTTACTTCTGGATTATTTTCTGCTCAATGTAAGTGGTACATATAAACAATGGCTGTAACTTCTATGCCTAAAACAATGCCATGACATTCTCATATTTCAGAAGACCACAAGCAAAAGAAATTCTTATTTCAGAAATGCCAAAGTGTCTTAATAATTTATCTGGAGTCTGCGCTCCCAATGGGTATGGTATTAAAATGTCAATTTTGTCTGCATTGAAATCATGAACAAAGCCTCATGTATACAATCCTTGCTTAAGCCTAAGGTCAGATCTGTTAGCAATGTCATAGGTGAGGAGAAATAATCAATACCTGCATTATGTACATACATGTTGCTCTTGTCTTGGGATAGTGGACCTGATAATGTATAGTGTATCATGCTCCTGGCTGGTAAGAAAAGTAAGCAACACCTTTTGATGGCAGGAGTAACAGTTTTCTGTAACCCATATTTAACACATTATTTGACAAAGAAAATTGGATTAAAATATTTTCAATTTTTTTTACATGATGCGTGTTGGCATAGAAAATCACATTTTTAATATATGACAATAAATGAATAAAACTTTATTTCACACATTGAAATAAGCAAACTGTAGGCATGATTTTATGTACAGAATCCCTTGTAAGCACCAAAGTTTCAAAAAACTTTTTAAAGCTAAACAGTTCTTTTAAATATAATAGAGAATACTGCTCTTGATTTTGTGTAAAAAGCAAGCCATGCATCAAGATTTTTCCAACAATGCAATAATGGAGGTCAGCATTTGTCTATTACAATCAGTTTTACAACTGGAACCAAGTTGATGCCTTTCTGGTACAGTTTCCCTGGTTCAACTCACCACTCTCTAACCATTGTCACCACACATCAAACAAAAGGGGGGCGGAGCTTCCATTGAGGTCACTTGGGGTCATGGGGTCATTTGACCTTTGACCTACATATGTTTCCAGCACTGGGACTGAGAAAGCAATGTATCCAGGCATCACCTGTTCAGCGTCACCATGGAAATAAGTCAAACAAACCGGAGTCAGGTACAGGTAATTTAACTGGTTTTGTTTTTCCCAGGGGCCAATCATTTAGCTAAGGATTTTTCTCCTCTCTTACCAGCAAGAATTAATCAAAATCAAGAAGGTATATCAAAGCAGGTGGAAGAGATAAAAAAATACTAAGTTAAT
Organism: Sinonovacula constricta; assembly: GCA_007844125.1. NCBI lineage: Eukaryota > Metazoa > Mollusca > Bivalvia > Cardiida > Solecurtidae > Sinonovacula > Sinonovacula constricta. The sequence continues at coordinate 12,305,678 of CM017560.1, read as the reverse complement.
TTTAAAGAAATATAAAATGTTTTCACTTGTTTCTTTTCTCAAATTTCACAATACTTTACATTATAATCAAATTATCTAGATAGGCTTGTGATATTTGACAACCTATTTCCTAATAATCAATAGACACAAATTCTAACCAATGAGTATTCTAAAGAATTATAATTAAGAGTCTTTACATTGTACCATGAACCTAATTTCAAAAATCCAAGTTTACATTAAATATACTTATCTGCTTTGAACATACCTTATTCATTTTAATATTCTATGCTGACACAAAACCAACTGAGAATGCCGAACTAGTGGCCCCTGGTAAACCATTGACTCCATGCCAGGATTTGTCAGATGTCTAGAGTCATCTCCCTTGGGTCCAAGAACAAGCACTCTCACTCATGGATGAAAGCTGCCTTAGATAAACCAACACATAGCTCTTTTTCCTTGAACTTCATTGGGAATTAAATCTCCACTGATCTACCATGCATAGCAAATAAAAAACAATAATACAAAATTAAGTTACTTTGTCAATGTATCTACAGAAAACATGTAGTTTAAAAAAAAACTATTAGAAGATATTTAGTCATTTTTCTCATTTTCAAAAGGCTAACTCTTCTAAAAGAAAACTGTTACACTTAGTTTTTGTATATTTCAAAGTTAAAAATATATCCCATAGGTTTAAATTTTGACAATATGTCAATAAGCTAAAAGAAATAAGTTACATTAAAGCACTGAACAAATATGGGTGTTGAAGGAAACAAAGCCATGAGTTACATTAACTAGGCCAGCTAACAATGGGAAGAGCGTGAGCCTGCCTTAGACGTTAGAAGCATGGCTCCAACCATGCTTATCAGTACCCTGGGACAGAGCCGTTGTCAAGGCCTTCATACATGTACAGCACAGTCGCAGTTGGCTGGCACTGGTTGAATCTACACATACGGCTGTACAGCACAGAGACAGTGAGAGGCATCTTACTTGTAACTGCTAAACGTTAATCATTTGTAAAATTCTATAGTCCTGTTTAATAACCCCTGTTATCTCCTCTGAATAATTGCCTCCCTTAAACGCTCTTTAGCGTGGAGGTTCGCATTTCATTTCCGGTGGAGAGCAAATCAAAAATGTCAATGATGGCAGAAAAGGTGTTAAACTCGACAGAAAAAAAAGAGATATTATTGTTGTGTGTGTAGCAATTACAGGGGAGAGTTGACAGAAGGACGCCACCCTTCACAGCTTTCCAACTGACGATAAACTGAGAAAACTGTAGATAAGTCGACTTAAAACAATAAGCCATATTTCTACTTGCAATCTGAAGAATGATCGACTTTGTTCAGAGCATTTTCTAGAGGGAAAATACACCAAGGAGAATCCTATACCGTGCAGATTCGTCGTAGAAAACAGTTTCAAAAGTGGGTGGGGAATTGTGTGTGCATCATTCACGGCATAATCAAAACTCCAAAGCGTCTGAAAGATTTACCGGTAATTGGTTACAGAAAATGTATAATCTGTGACAATGTCTTAAGATAAAAGAATAATTGATGCATTATTCAAGTACAAACAATGGCTGCGATTAATAGGTTACGCGAGCAAATCGAAACAAAGACCATCACGTGACGTTAACAGCAGCGAATTTGCACAAAGGTCATTAACAGTCACACCTCAAGTGCATGACCGCAATAAAAACAACTGACGGTCACACATTGACTTTCAGGTTTTGTTGAGTGGCCGCTTATTACATGTTAATTAATGAACGAATTGTCAGTTTAAGATGACCGCTGATTGGACTACAATTGAAGAACAAAGTTAATTATGATTAATTTTAGTCAATCATAGATATGAGGGAACTTGAAAGTAACGAACACTTCGCAGCTGTGTCTATTGTCAACAGTTTGTCAAATAAGATATATATAGAATCCGATTCTGATAAAAATTCAGTCTCTCCAAACAAGCCAAACTGCAATGGCTTTCCAATGCGTAAATTGCATCCGTTTTGTTACAGCAAGAATGCACGTTATCCAGTGCGATAGATACAATGCCTGGTAGCAATTATGTGACTAATAGGGGAATATATTATTCATATATGGTACAACTATTCCCAATTCGGTACGACTATTCCCGGTACGAGAATGTAGTGGTACGGCTATTCCCGCACCTGACATATACAAGACCATGCTTCCCAATTTTTATGTCAATTCGTATATTATGTGATTACCATCAGAGATGAAATTCACAAAACAAGATTGTGTCACTATGTATTGACATGTTATGTCTGCATTTGTATATTTGTCATATTATGTCAATTAGAAAGAGGAGAAAACAATGTTTATATAAACATAAAACAAGGTATCAGATAGGACATTTATACTGAATTTCCTTAACAAAAGAAGAAATGTAATTTACCACTATGATTTAATCTGCGGAAAATTTGTAATGACTAAATTTTTGTCTACACAGGGAGACTGTATTGAGAGAAATCTTAATACATGTAGTTACATATAATGCAATACTATTTTTTTATAATAATTATGTATTTCTAAATTTTCAATAAATGTATGTACATGACAGTATTCTGAAAAAGAATGACATCATATAGATTGATTTTCAAACAAAATATTGACATCTGAAAAATTAAGTCTGTTTTCAGTGTGTCTAGCTTAAGATATGTCCACACTTTTCCAACAAAATCATATCTCTAACTGAAGAAATTCACTTAAGTTAAGAATGTTCCCCATTAAACATCTTTTATTTAAAAAATGCATTTCTACTGAGGTCATGTCCACTAAAAATGGTCTCCGACAATTTGCCTTTAGTTGACACAATGCTCTATATGTAAGGTAGCAAAGCGGTTGCGTTTCGGTATTTGGAAAATGTAAACTGAATATAAATAGAGCTAGGTTTTGTAAGATTCTCCCCGAATGGCGTTACAAACAACTCTCCTTCACGTTTGATGCGGTCTTCTTCGTCGTTTAATTTAATGTCACTTAATGTCCGTGTATCAAGCTTTTCTATCGCGTATTTTAAGTTCCAGACGATTTTCTGATACATGCGCCCCTCTTTCTCTAAGAAAGTCTTTCAGTTCACGCACTGATAATTTTGAAAATTTGCACAGATCACCGATTTCATTGTTTTCAGACGCCATCTTGTTTGTTTTTTTGCTCACCGGAAGTTGTACGCAAAACGAACGATAACTCTTCAAAGGGAGATAACAAGGCTTATTAAACAGGACTATAGGTCTGTCTATGCTTTAAAAAAATCACCACACACATGAACAACTACAAAAACATTTACACATACCGTTTACATGTACCACATCATGTCATTTCTCAATATCAAATAAATATACCTTGCTTCAAAACCCACTTTACCTGTAGATGTATTTTAATATCTATTTCAAACAACATAAAAAACTTTATGGGAAGATATTTTATACAACTCCTGTTCACAGCAGGAAATGTGTTTTATGACAAGAATTTAAAAAAAGATACCATCTTCATGTAAAAAATATTTATTACAATGGTGCATTTTTCCTTTTAGAAGAAAACTTGAAATCCTACCAAAGCATGCAGACTTCTCATTTAACAGACCATCTTGCCTGTGTATACCCCTGCTAGAGTGATTCATGCCAATCTAGTTATAGGATACAACCAGATACCAACCAAACAACAATGCATAGTGCCTTCCTTTAAATGTACATGTATAATGACATGGTAATGCATAAAGAATATGACATCCCTCAATTACTGAAATCTTCATTCTACCATTAAAATTAATAAATGTTTATTGATTTAAAAACATTAATTATAAAAACAATCACATTCTTACACTGTTAATACAATTACTGTTTGCATACAAAAAGTATGTATTAACATAATTAATCTTAAGTTGCTCTGCAAGACAATCACAATAACTGTTGACATTTATTCAACAACATGGTTACAGACAACTTGAAACATGACTTTTTATTAATCTGAAGCATATCCCTGCCTTAGTCAATTACCACACTGTAGCATTTTACTATCTAAGGTGGTTTGGTTGTGTTTGTAGATACCATACATTGTATATCATACTGACAAACTAATTGACATAATAGTGAACCAGCTGCTATTTGTAAAGGAGGACCACAAAAAAAACTGACTCCTCAGAAATCAGACCTAGATATACAACAGTTTTATAATTTAATTGGCTAACATGAAACATATATATAAACAATATTTGCATGACAAAAACCCAAACTATATCTTGGCTAATCACAGATTATGATGAGATGTCATTTAACTGAGTACTTGATTATTGCAAACCACTTTTTATATTGTTATTAAATTTAATTTCAATTCATAAATTTCCCACAAGCAAAAGTGTTAAAACACTTTTTTATTGAAATATTTATTCATTTAAGGTGGTAAAGGGATAAAAGAAGTTTATTTACTGCTGAGTGTTAAATAAATTTTGATAATTATACAAGAATTGTCTTGTTCTTCCCACATCCCCACACTCAACACAGAAAATTTCATTTTAACTGAAAATAGATTTAAAAAAAAAAAATTAAAAATGTATCATTGACAAAACACCTTCACAAACCTGGAGTGGTCTAAAATATAGTCTGCTAATATTCATTATCATTTCAAATTAAACATCCTAGTTAGTTATTTAAATAAAAGTTTCTTAGTTTTCATTTATATTCAAATTAAACATTAGAATTAATTGAAGTCCTGTGGTCCAATGGTCATTTTAATGCATATTCACAGTAGTCTCCGTCCCTGGCACCCCAATCTCCTTCTCTGTGAGCTTAAGTCTCACTCTTTGGGACAAAGGGAAGATAACAATGTCTGCAACATATATGTATTATCTACTCCAAGGGAAGCAAATCAGCAAAGTTTTAGCAAACAAACTAAAGACAGAGTTAAGGTTATTTTTCACAATAGCAGCTTCTGAACATAAATTAATTTACAACTTGCTTGAATTTGTGAAAGTATTACTGTGTCCCAGGCAAGTAAAGCCATAGGAAAAGTTGCTAGTCAATCACTTGTAGTGTTACTAAGGATACTAATGATAACACTGGGAGACATACCTTATAATTGTGTGTTTTTTATATTTTTGCTGCTAAAGTCACTTTATGCAGAAATAAAGGCAATCTTTAATTTAAATGTGGGGGGTTCGATTATATCAATGTATACAGTTATCTTTTGAGACATATATATATATATTTTATTGTAATTGCATCTTTGGATGATGGTATATATTAATATAAGGCAATTTTGTGAAACACTATATATAAGAAACAACAAAAATTATCAAAAACATGTACACTGGAACTCCATTATAATGCTGTTGACAGGGTCTATGAAATGCATCAGCCTTCTAAAGGACCACATTAAAGGTTTTGCGAAAGGTGCATGTACTTGCCTTTATATTTATATTCTTATATATAAATGTATATAGGAAGAAGCAATTGCCAAAAACACAACTGTTTTAAATGTTTAATCAATAATCCTGACATGAACAGTGTCTATGGATATGCTACAATAAATTTGATTCAAGTTCTTGACAGTTTTTATTCTCAGGTTTTTCTGGTTTGTTAGAAAATAAATTTTAACAAGAGTTCCTTGATGTGAAAAGCATTATGCAACATTTAGTTGTATATGGACAACTTAGATGAAAAATTCTACAAATCCAACAATGAAATTTCCCATGTTGGGCAATTCTGGCACATGGTTTCCACACCCCAGAGACCGCATTAATTTTCATAAGAAGTTGCTGTACAACTAACATTACATTATATGCTGAGCATGAATATTCTTGCTTACAAGCTCGAAAAAAAAAAATTATCTCTAGGTATTTTTGTTTGATTTTGTTGAATACTTTAGTAACAATGGTTCTATTTTTTCTAAATTTTAACTAAAATACCTGGTTACATAAACCAAAATGTACTAGGACGCATCGGCCTTTGTGATTTTTTCCCCCAGGTGATTTCATTATTTTATTGTGATATGATTATGTTGTAAATATGAACATTGAACAATTTAGGCAATATCAGCCAATTAAATCATTGATAACAGTGTTAACAAACCCAGAGATGCCTCTTAGGCTGAAGAAAGAAGTAGTATGGGAAGGCAGTGATATGCTTCACAAATCTTATCCATTTTTCTCTTTACAAAATTTCACTGTATCACATTGTGTTGAAAACTTGCAGAGTACACAATACACCAACAAGGCAACATACAATAGGCTAGTAAAAATAATTAAGCTTTAATAAACATCTTTTATGCAAAAGAAATAAATTAGTCAAAATCTCTTCCAAAATCTGCTTCTATATTTTAACATAGCCAGCCAAAACCGCTTCTTATTTTCTTAGATTGTCAAAATCAATTTAGTGCAGTACATATATATAAGCAGATATTTACGCCCTCCCCCCCCCCCCCCCCCCCTTCAAATAAATTAGAATTTAGTAAATCTCTTTGCTTATCTGTAAAATCTGGTACGATCATGTATCTTCCAATTTGTCTTAATAGTTATGTTGCCATGTTAAAAAAAGAGAAACTTTGAGCAACCTAATTTTAAGCATTCACAGGTGGAATTTGTGAATGATTAGAAAAGTCCACCGTGCGCAAAAATTTATAAGTTTGTTTCCGCCTATGAAAATCTACATGAAATGTTATGTCAGCCTATGCTAACCAGGTGTAGGGACACAATTCGTTTTCAAAATTTCGTAAACAATAAACCATTGACGCGAAAACACATGACAACGATGTACATGAAATAAAATTTTAATTTCTTCAATTTTTTACTACTGTCAGGTTATAACTTACCAGTACCAGTGGATCTTCTCGTGTTTCGCTGATATTTTGGCGGCATTTTCGAGTTAAAAGTGTAGATTTATTTTCCGAAATCTGCAAAATATGCGGTGTCCAAACTCTCGTCGCGCGTTGTGCGAGATTTCGTTTATGATTGTCAACAAAATGGCGATGACGGACGAGAAGCGATACAACATACGAGCACTTTTTAGTTGCATTGGCATATTTGTTGGTCTGTCAGCTGGAATCGTATTCGGATTTAAGTTCCACAACTGGAATGTTTGTTTGTGGGCTTTAGGTTCAGGTAGAGTTCCACTGTATTTATAAGATACACTGACCAATATGTGGGTAGAGTGCTGTCCTGTCAGTTTTGGTAGATTTTCTACTTTCGTTTTGTCCATGTTTTTCTATTTTTGTAGATATAAGTATTAATTCTGTTACAGTTTTGAGATAAGGAACAATGTTTTTATCTCATTATTGCATATATGTTGAAGTTTGAAATAAGGGCGATTTTTATCTTAAGGTCGTTTACTGGGACATTGCCCATGTCCTCGATTTTGACGTTATACTAACTTATAGTGAGTTGATCTGCCAAAACATTAGATCAATTCTAGGCATTGAACCAATGATTGTTTAACCTGCTTCTGATAAATATTGTACCAGAAGTGTTTTTGTCATGAACATTTAGTACCACTCGCATTACTGATATTATATAATGTATGACAGTCCCCTGAGCATTGCAACATATATCAAACTCTGAAAAGGCACAGGACAAAGGTATTTCATGTGCAAGCCAAGTGAAAAGTAATAACTAAATTTTTTATGATTCTAGAAGAGCAAACCCGACTGTTACCGCCTTGGAATGGTCAGTCAGAAATATGGCCCGACTGGGGTGCTTAAACCGGTTTTACTGAGTTCTAACCTCACACTTCTCCAATGCAAGCAATGAAAAGAAAACTAATCTATTTGAAAACAAAAATGTCAAAGCACTGATGTTTTTTTTTTAAATAAGTTATGACGAAAGTAGTGACATCATTGAAAAATAATGTCCACAGTGTTTAGAAAAGAACGGGGTATTATTTCGATTAGAAAAACTAAACAAAAATGGTTGATTATAAGTGAAATTAACTTTTGAATCAAGAAAAAACATGACCAGAGAAGAATAATGGTTGTAGCATCCTGTTCATCTGAAGATAGAATTAGGAACCAAAATCCAATGTCCATCAAAGGAAAAACATGTAACAATCCTTATAGGATGAATTAACAGGACTAAAGATAGAGACAAATACAGGCACTGATTAACACTATAAATTCAATAAAAGAACAGGATATCAATTTTACATCCCAGACACTCACTACAGTGACAGTGACCAAACTACCGTACTTACTCACTTATAAGACGGGGATTTTTCCTTTAATTTTCATGTTCAAAGTGTGGGGCTCGTCTTATAGGCACGGTCTAGCGACCTGGCAAAAAGTTTTCACGTTGTTTAAGGGCGAAAACATACCACATAAACTTGTTAGCAGTTATGTAATGACCCGACGTGCCGTCATTATTGACTGCCGATAACTTACCTTCAATGAACTTTGAATTCTGACTGTCAACGATTAACTGTCTCGCATGCATTTCCTTTTGTTCTGCATGAAACAGCTTATTATCCATCAGTAAACACTGAGACAAACTTTCAACTTCAGTCTGCTAAATACACCAAGCTGTAATTTACTTGGCGTTTCTGTGTAGACTTTCCTCATTACACAGGTCAAGTGAGTGACTCTGAGATAAGCTGTTGTCAAGGTGATATCGATCGGAGCAGTTTGACAGTGAGGGTGTGAACGATGTGTTTTTATAAGCAGCTGCCGATTACATTTCTCCATGAAATTATTGATTGGTGGCATGTACACAAGGAGAGTGCACTGTTCCCCGATATATCGTGTACTGTCATACCAGACTTGGTGACGTAGATCAAAGAAATTAATGTGATGCCGCCACAAGCTACAGGATAGCAGAGCAAATGTCACTTGATACATCCCGCAACGTGTGAAAATTACAGTCACTGTTTACCAATTAACCCTTTTGTTGAGACAGCATGAATGGTCGACGCTCCTCTTCATTTTTTTTCGCCTCGTCTTATAAGCGGGTCGAAGCAGAAACCGGCAATTTCACAGATGAAGTAGGGGGGTCGTCTTATAAGCAAATAGTCTTATAAGTGAGTAAGTACGGTATTTGCACTGAAGGAAAGAACTTTCCACCTGCTCGGGATAAAGAGTATACACGTCATGTCTACATCAGTCACAAGATGATAATTGTTTGAACTGTTTACACATTTAAAAATCAGTAACAAGCATTCAAGATTTTTTTACTTAATGTAATTTAGGTTGCTGGAAGTACAGAACAATCAGCTCAAACTTGTACTATATGTTACAAAAGTGTAGTTATTTTTACTCAGCTTTTTTTACACTATATTTGCAATGCTTGTTATATAGTTATCAGAGCAAATTACAAGTTGGAAATTCTGCCTTCTAGGCCATGGTTAATTCAGTTACTCTCTTATTATACTATCTTAAGCATAAGTAAGTTGCTAGACTCAATATCTGCACAAATGGAGATGCTCATATATTCTTAGATTTTTCTCTTTAGTTGAACCTACTTAGATATTTAAAAAAAAAAAAACGGGTGGAGGAGTGTGCGGCGTAACTCAAATTCACTGCCTCCTGCTCCCAAGTCAGATGCTCTTATGCTGAGCTTACTGGCTTGACAACTAAGGAGAGACTATGGAAGGAGAGTTCACTTCAGTATTCTCTGTAGTGCATGCGAGAGATACATGACCTAAGATTCTTCCTGAAAAAACAAGGTTGCCCTACAGTACCTCTTGTCTTTCAAGCAAAAATGTTAAATATTTCAATATTCAGTATGTTCTCTTTATACCAATAAGTAGACAAAATAGAAAAAAAAGGAGAAATAGAAAATTTGTTATTTGTTTGAACATGCATAAAACATACATAAAAAAAAAACAGACTCAACCTTAAAATTACTGTAAGATGGACTAAGGTCCTGTAAAAGGTCTCAGAATTTTCACTACCTTGTTTCCTCAAATAATTCTTGTCTTTGGCATGCACAGCTCTGTTGTTGTTGTTTTTTTGCTATATGTTGCTCTTTTTTTTGTCTCCTTCCAATTTGTAGTCTGCAAATTAATGACATCTGACATTTACTTTAATTATTTTCCTTGATCTATCGTCTTCAAAAAAACTCATTTAACCTTATTAATTCATTTATCTTCCGGTTTTAGGTGCTGCTGCAGCAGTGACATTATATGTGCACCTGCGTCAGAAAAAATTTGCCTGGGACACCTGTCCAGAGAGACTAAGGAGCTTCATGTTAATGGGATGCTTCATCCAGCTTGCTGGAGTCTGTGGCTTTGTTACCTACCTCACTCTAGCCATTGTACAGAAGCAAGGTAGGTGATCATGAACTCTGGCAATCATTTTGTCTTGTATTTGTTAAAAAACCCAATTCCAAGTAACACTTTAGACTTAAAACATCTCTGACAGTGCTGATCTTCATCAGGCAGATGGTATCAGGTTCCTTTTGTAGAAACCATTTTCAGTTGTGATTCAAGCTCAAGCTCAAATTCTTGTGGATCATGCCAGAGTGAAAATTCATCATTTTCATAACAATATCTTTAGCATACTTTTGGCCCTTTGGGAAAATAGCTGTAGAACATTTAAAGTTTTATTAGGAGTCCTATGTGTCACAAAAAAGTGATGAACTGTAAAAAAAAAATATAATAATTTGGACTATCACCAAGGCAGAATATACTTTGTAAAATGACAGGTCTTTGTATGTAAATATTTCTCATTTACAGGTCTTGTTATCGAAGGTAATGGCTATTACTTAACCTGCGTGTGGACCTTTATGTTACTGAAGTGGGGATTCTTCCTGTTCTACTACTCACGCCAGTACTTCCGCCAGCAGCGTGGCATTTATACCATCCTCCCAAAGCATGATCAAGATGAATCCCGCAATAGCTATACAAGATAAAATTGTGATCTGAAACTAACATACTATTACTTCTGGTTGTGGAAGATATTTATATAACAATGGTAGTAACTCTGTCTGTCTGTGCTAGTGTGGTTAATCATTGTAAACTAGCAGGATGGTGGGAGTAGTTACTGTTGTAGTGAAAGCATCACTTAAATCACAGCTCTAGAGGGTATATGACTTGAAACCAGGTCATATACCACAATGATTGTCTCAACTATATATATATTGATGGAGATCATTAAAATTGTCTTTTTGATATCAGGTTGAGGAAGAATCATGTTCGAGCCAAAGAGATAATCAGGAGGCATGCATACAGTGCTTTATGCCATCTAACATCTTAACACTAGATTGACAGAGAAGAAATAAATGTTATAGTTTATTGCGTATTTAGGATATTTATATTTTTGTTTTATAAAAAGATATTTATATTTTTGTGAACAAGGTACAAACATGCATTTTTTCTATAGACTTTTATTTTATTCATGTTGTAATGTTCATACTACATCGCTTATTTGATTTTTACATATTTTTCTTTTTGTTGAACTGCATGTGTTTTTAGTAGATATCTGTTGACTTGTCAAAGTGAAAATCTAATGCAGTTTTTGTGCAACATGGTAGGAATGGTGTATAAAAATATTGGTGTTTACAATGTATGATCCTTTGCATGAATCATAAATAATTGTTATCTTGTGTCATTGTTTATTGTCAATGACTAGGCATTCATACTCATGGTCCGTGCAGCCTATATCAGGTCTCACAATGTTAGTTATTAAAACTCTTTGTTAGCTATCACAGCAAAATACCATTTTGAATGAAATATTCCACCTTACACAGTTGTATTTACTATTTATAAACCAATGCAAAGGACATTAAGGTTTAATTTATTTAAAAGTTTCAATGGTGTTAAACACTTTGCATGTAATGGTACTTAACATCACTGTTGCACTTACACATTTCCAGCCTTCTGTGAGGGAGGGATGGCAAAGGTTCGATATTAGTAACCAGTTAAACCTTTTGGATATTTACTGGTTACTGACTTCGAAACCTTTGCCATCCCTATTTTATTTGTATGTTGCATCTGACTTATGTTTTACATGAACAAAGGATAAAGGTATCAAATGTACCAATATTTTTGTCGTTTCATTAAGGTTGTGGATTTGGCATTGACTGTACCTACATATTATCTACTGATAATATTGCACTTCATACATTATGGTGCTTTACCATCATTGTTTTATCATAGTTTGTTTTTCTTGAAATACTCATTGTGTCATTTTCATATTAATGAAATATTTATAAACATCCAGTTAGACTGTAACATGAGGCATTATTCATGTCATGTCGGGTACAATTTGCAGAATCCTACCAACAAACAAGGTTTGTTGAAGTCTTGTATAATTTATATCAAGATTTACAAACTAAGTGCCATAACTCTTCCATTCTTATATATTTTGTACATATTATATTTTACATTCCAAAGGGTTATTTTATACTTTTCTTCATTATCATTCTCTTTTGGATCAATCACCATGTACACACAGATTTAGTGGGTTTTTTTACATTTTACTTTTGCCTTATATGAATTTTGTTTATCTACTTGTGTTACCATTTTTATTTCAAAATGAACAACATGGAATTATCTTTCACAGGGTTATCTTACAAGTTTAAATTGATTACATATTTACAAGTCTGAAATGAACAATATAATTAAAAGTCTGAAATGAATAACCATTTAACTATGTCATGGGCATTATCTCCCACCCCTCCAGTGAACTAAGGAATTACATTGTATAGCAATAAATTATTACTTTGTTGCAAATATAGCTTTGTTGCAAATATAAATTCACAATGTATTCATGTAAACATGATTTAAATTGTTCAATTTGTTGATTGTTGAAGTCATTTTTTAACTTTTTGTTATTAATGTGTATGTTAGAGCTTTGTAAACATAAAGACAATATTTAACAATTTTCTCTATCAGTGTCATATCATTTTATTACCCATTCTTCTCTTATGGAGTACTCAGTAGATAAAATGCCTGTTAATGATTTTTTTTTTTTTTTTTAAATCCACTTAAAAAAAAAGTGGAGCTTTCATCATTACAGATTTGTCAGCGTTGGTACATTGGCATTGGTTAACCCACTGGCAAATCTCCATTTTTCTAAATCTTTGTAAGATACTTCCCATTAAACCATGTCTACTTGTTCACTATCAACAGCAGAACTCATTTCAGAAGAGCAGATAACCCTCTAATTAATTGTAGCTGGGTTATACCCCCTAATTCCATGTGGATTCTCCGTATACTATCTAATATTGTGACAAGTTAAGCGCACTGTCTACAGACAGCTCTTGTTTTGACTATCAGCTGTTTTAATAATACTTTTATTATCTAAACAAACCACTTTCAAGCAATTGTCTTAGTTGGTCCAGTTAGCATTTTCATTTTTTTCGTTTTTCCAAATAGCAAGACTGTCTAGACCCTCAATGTCTAATTGACTTTACTCTTACCTGTGGTCACCAGGTTATATGTGACCATGCAGAATCTTAAAGGATTCAGTTGTTGGGAGAATCAACAACATTGTTAACCTTTTCAATTATTTTAGCAATTTTAAGCTCAGCAATTGCCAGGTGGAAATATATGTATATGTAAATGTCTGTTTGTCATTTATCAACATTTATTGACACAATAACATAAAGAAATCTGTAGGACTGTACCAAGGCTAATTTGAAGAGTAGAGGCTAACACAATAACATAAAGAAATCTGTAGGACTGGTACTAAGCCCACATTTGAAGAGTAGATGCTGTCACAGTAACATAAAGGAATCTGTAGGACTGGTACCAAGCCCACTTTTTAAGAATAGAGGCTGACACAATAACATAAAGAAATCTGTAGGACTGGTACCAAGCCCACATTTGAAGAGTAGATGCTGTCACAGTAACATAAAGAAATCTGTAGGACTGGAACCAAGCCCACATTTGAAGAGTAGATGCTGACACAATAACATAAAGAAATCTGTAGGACTGGTACCAAGCCCACATTTGGAGAGTAGATGCTGACACAATAACGTAAAGAAATCTGTAGGACTGGTACCAAGCCCACATTTGGAGAGTTGGGGCTAACTGATTCTCTAATTGCACCTGCTTGCAGCATTTCTCTTACATGCTGGCTTATCTTCATTAAGCACAATCTTATGCTTTATTAGATCCATTTTACCTAACTCAGAATGCCCTGTAGAGAAAACATCTTCCCACTTTAGAAGCTCATTTAAACTGGTGACTTGTTCTGAGCTGAGATTTTCAAGATCTACCTTTTCACAAAGTTTCTCAATTGGTTTGTGGAAACCCCTATTATAGGATGAAACATCAAAATTTTCACCTGTCAGATTGTCTACCACAGACATCCCTGCTACACTACATTGGTCAGACCTAAGCTTGATAGCGATACACTTTGCTGACACGTTACACAGTTTAACCTGAAGTGTAGTACATGCTGTCAGTGAATCTACTCTGACAACTTGGCGACAAACCATAAACTTGTCATTATTGCTGAGATTTTCAGTAATAACACCAGAAACTGATGGTGGTATGTTTCTAACAACACCATTGACAAGAACCATTTCGTACGATTTGACATCAGCAACATGCTTGTTTGTAGATTTGACAACAAATGAGTTGCATTTGACACTGTCAAAAGCCATATCCCAATTGTCAGGAAACTGCCTACTGGGTTTTGTGTCAAGTGATTTCTACACAACCAGATAATATTTGTGCCATTAATGAGTGGACAAAACTTGTTAAAGACTTTATCAGGTACAACTAGTAAGAGAACACAAGATGTGCAATGACCAAGACACTCTACTACACCTACACAGTGTTAAGTTGATCGTTTTGCAATATTTACTTGCAAACTATGATTGTCTGTAGAATAGAGCCAAGACTGATATCTGAGAGACAGATAACTGGAGTGAGAAAAAGTGGAGTGAGAAATAGTAGAGACCATTGAACCACTGTCAATAAAAGCAGGTACTTGTGTTTTGTGGACTGCCTCTATGTCGTCCTCGAAAGTTCTGACCTCTTGAAGAGTTTTTTTGGGGTTTGCAGTTATTGTTGCTGTTGTTGACATTGTAGTGTTAATGTCGTCTATTTGCCAGATCCATGCGGTCTAACTTGCTGACAATGGCAGCTAGTTGCTCCCCAATCTTGACTCAAGAGCAGTGATCTTAGCATCACAGATTTTTTCTACCTGATCTTGACCAACAAAACCTGTAGAATCAACCTGGGAAGGGTTGTGAATGACCTTTCTTCCATAAGAAGTAGACTGAGTTAGAGGTCTGACTTGGACAGAAGTTGATCTCTGTATATCAAGCTTTTTTTCAACACAATGCACTTCAAAGAGGAGTCTGTCAAAGTCTGAAATGCTGTCATACGGATGCCTGGTGTGAATTTGAAGTGCCTCGCTTTACAGACATGTCCAGAATTGCTTATGAAGGTTATCCTTCCTCTGCATCTTATCTATGTGTCCATCTTCTATGCCTGAAGCAATGTTTCCAGACCGAAAGACTGACGGATTCATTTTCATTCTGGTTCACATTGAAAAATTGCTGCATCAGCATCTCTTGTACTAGTCTCCCAATACTTAACATCCATCTTTCTGAGTATAGAACTGTTGCTGACTTTCCTAGCGCCATGAGAGTTTGCATAGCCTCGCCCTTCAAAGAACATCTAATGGCCTGCACCATAACAGACTGAAAGTAATCAGCCTCCACTCATCCTAACTGACATCACCCTTCTATCCACCTGAAAAAGGAGGAATTTGGGGGAGTTGGGTGGACTGTGCTTGGGTGAAGGACATGTATACATCCTTAATATAGGCAGGACCTGGGATAAGTTTGTTGAATAGGTTTGAGGTGGGTGGAAGGGCTATGGGCATACCACGACCTAGACCAAGAGGAACCTTCGATGGGGAACTAAGGTTAGTTGGTATACTTTGGTCAACAGGCAACTTAACAGGTGTACCTAAATACTTACAGGTGGAAGCTAATGCCTTGACCATCTCGTCCTCCGTCATGGTCACACCACCAGTTGCCATGGCTTTTATTAACACAAGATCTGAAAAAATAAAAGAACAATGCAAGGCTGTAATCAATACATAATACAGCAATAAAACTGCAGTGTTGTTCCACACTGTGGTTGCTGATAAAACTTACATCCCTGTAAATTTTCAATCTAAATTTCACTAGTAAAAAAAACTAAGAAAATAATTTTACAAATATTACATGAAAACAATGAGCAACTATGTAAACAATGAACAAATATATATGACATACAAATGTGCAGTTAAATATGAAACATAAAACAATCACTTTTGCCCAAAATAATAGAAAATGAGAACAAAAATAAGGTGTGTGTATATGTGATGTGTGATTCAGATGGTATATTTATATTTAAGTCTAAAACACTACATTCTACAGGATCAGATGACTATCTTTTACTACATTACAACTACTAGCTAGGCTAATGGAAGTAAACACATATACTATCATCCCCATAGTCACTATCATTCTGACGAATACCACACACTACATAAAATCCACTGCTAATAACTTAAAATTCTCTATGAGAATGTCAAAAAGAAACTATTAAACCCCTCTTTAACAGTTTATTTGACCGAATATGATAATGTTCTGCTTATACAATGATAAATACAACAAACAAATCAGAAAAATATACAAACCATCAAAATATAAACAAACCTTCACTGATAAAAGCACAGTAAAATATCAAGATTTCTGTAGTACTTTTCCGCTAAGATAAAGAATAGATCTTGCCTGTCGTAGAATGGGTTCGAAAGACTTGAACCTGTTCAGTGCGGCTTGTTGAACTGGCCGCCAGGAGAAGAGAGGGCCAGAATCCCCTCTCGTGCCGTTACCAGCATTCACTCTGCATTACCCGCGAAGCTGGTACCCTGTTTATGATAGTGACTGGCCTCTGGCGCTCTGATCAGGAAGTTCGGAGATACCCTCTTGATCGTACTGGACACCATCTGTGAACTCTTAATGTGGCGGGCGATGCGTTTATTATCAGTTAATCCCAAATAAACATCAATATATAATTGCTGAACTGTAAACAGTAAAATAGAACAATAGTATACTAACTTGTTTACCAGGTTATATTACTAATGAATAACTATATAGATGCATATAAGCTTATCTTTATCAAAATTTAACTGTGGGTGTACCTACCCCCTCCCTCCATCATAAAAAGCTATTTCATCGAATACAACCGACGAGCATTTGCATTTGCCAGTTGAAGCACTTTCGCCCACGTTCCACCCGGTTGCCTGCCACGGCCTGTGCGTCTGGAGTGCACAAATCGGCCATCTTGTAGGTAAAGTATGGAAAATAAGTCTCCAACATTATCTTGCAGCTGTCCAACATCTTTAGTGCACTCGCCGACACCTAGGTTCTGCCCATAGTGGTGAAGTATTAAATCCAAACTGTGCGTTTGGAAAAACATCGCATTACTGTTCTACTGCAACGAGGCCTCCCGAAGTCCAATGAACAGGTATCCTCTGATCCAGCGGGATCCATTCTTTAAGATGAAACAACAACTTGAGATGTCATAGTGTGCTTGTTGGTTTGCCGCCCTGCATCAATACATGACGAGGTTAAAGGTAAGTTAGGACCCTGTCCACGACCCATTGCTGCGGACCACACTCCTTTGGTTCAACGGTGTGATCCAGGCTCGCTTTACCTAAGGCTGCAATTCCATGCAAGGCAATGCGATTTCCAAACGCTTCCAACCTGGCACTCGTCATTGATGGTGCAGTCTTGGGATGAATACCAATAACGAAAAAAATGCCATGCGCTCTAAGCCACCTGCGCTGCTGTCGGATACGCTGGTTGATCGCA
Source organism: Sinonovacula constricta (assembly GCA_007844125.1). Lineage (NCBI taxonomy): Eukaryota > Metazoa > Mollusca > Bivalvia > Cardiida > Solecurtidae > Sinonovacula > Sinonovacula constricta. Next base: position 12,287,945 of record CM017560.1, on the reverse strand, counting down.
GAAAACCGCTACTCAGAAGTGCACAGCAAGATCTTTGTGTACTGACGCTGACTCGATTACAGCAGACACTCGTGGTACCCCTTGTGTTTTTTTCTGCCCCCTAGCAAGCTACAAATAACAAACTGCACCGTTCAGTGTACTAGAAGCAATGTACTGGACTTTTGAGCCAGGCCCCAACACATCGGTGCAGCCAAGCTAAGCGCTCGGTTGACCTCTTCTACACCGGCACTACAACGCTTGCCGACACTGCTGTGCCACGAGCAATGTCACCAAACAGATTCAAAAATTTAACCAGCGCCACCATGCCAGGTGTATAATAAAGGCATTTTGCCACTTAGTTGATGGCCAAGATACTCTGTTTGGTCACCTGCTGTCAGTATCTGCCGTTCATCAAATATCACTGGTATATGGTGTTGTAATGCGGGTGCTTTGGTCAGCCCCTCCCCCCAAACCGCTAATACAACAGCAAGGCACCTCGTTGGTTAGTCCGTGCCCTCTTTTAGTCTGCCATCGACCTCCTGTTGTAGTTGACTGGCGATGGATGACGCCTTCTCCTGTCTACCCGGCTCACACCGTTAGAGTCACTTGGATTGCTTCTCTATGGTTAGTGATTGTGGTCGGTCGTGCCCGTTGTTGCGCTCACTTCTCCTTGCTGGTCTTGCCATATGGCTATTAGGGGTGCTATATTCTCCCCTCACACGATGCTCCTTGCTAGCTGTTGTTGTTGCTATACAATAATAGCTCTGCTTGCCCCATGTACTGGCAAGCAACCCTCCTAGGTAATTAGTAGGATCCACATTTCTTCTGGCTGTTTTTCATGCCCCTCTCTCGTGCTGCTCCTACGTTGGTGGTGACCCAGTCGCGACTGGCGAATCCCATCTCAAGGGCATCTGTAGCCAATGTCTCCAGCCACCACTTGTCGAACTGGACGCCAAGAGAATAGTGACCCATAATCCACTCTCGTTCCGGTTCCCTCTGTTTTCCCCGCGAAGTTGGTACCCTGTTTATATTAGTGACTGGTTCCCAGCCACTATGTTTCAATGACACTATTAATTTGACACTTGTTAATAATGAATCACATACACTGAGATAGCATGCTTTAGGCCGATAGCGCCCTTGATTAGCAATATATTTTTACAATGAATAACTTAACCTTTATTTAAAATATGAGTTTGCTATGTAAAACAGGTAATGAATTCAGGGATAGTCACAGTTTTTAGTCTGACTTCACGCTGAACTGGAAATAACCTAGATAGAGTGGGAATAAATTTCTGAAAAATAGGACCGACACCACCAGCCTGAAGCGTTGATGTAGTTAATTTAAAAGAAAGAAATTGTGACTTATAAAACAATACTGGGAACAAAACTTTAAAACTCGACTTTGTGTGTAAAAGTATCAAACAGAAACATCAGAAAAAATAGTTGTCAGTACTTATATAGCATCCTGTTCTGTCCAAAATATAACACAAATTTTGTACACTAAACCCTTCACTAAACACAGATTTCTCCGCAGCCAATGTCAAGGTTGTTCCAGCGATAATCTGAAGCTGAAATAGTTTACTGTTGCCAGTAACCACGTGGTTGGTCTTTCGCGAGCTATTCACTAAAGCCGATTGTAAAATGCACAGCACAAATATTCAATATTTCCAAATGAACGAATTCAAACAATACAAGAAAGTACAGAAACAGATCCATTTCAATACAATGTGACAAAAACTTACGGAAATAACTGGTCGTTTACCAGTTAATAGATACCGCTTTAAATAATAAAGCAATATAACGAATATAGTTGTATCTTACAAAAACTAAAATTTACAATTTCCCTGCGAGAATTACTTAACTAAATGTTAAAATACTTAAAGGATCTGCTGTTTGTCTGTCTAAGAGGCGAGTGAAAATGTTTTATGGTTTAGGGTGTGGTAATCTTCCAACCCTCGTACAAAATCTCACTCTCACGAGAACATATACATAAACGGATACGACAAAAGAGGTTTGTCTAGTCCCGTGCATCACGCAGGCGAGATGAAGACAACCACGACCACAAGCACTGACCTTAAAGAATGACATACACTCTAAGGGTCACGAGCTGTCCGACACAAAACGGACAGTAACAAAACGGACTATAACACAGCGTACATTTAAACAAATGACGAAGCACTAGTGACAAGTACATGTCCAATTATTCCTTTCCATTCTTGTCACACACCCATAATTAAACTTTACATTGCTAATTCTCAACTAGTATTCCATGACTGGTTGGCCCGGTGTCAGGATAATGTAACTGGGTGTGGTATCATGCCAGGTTCATCCACTACATGCTATACACAGTGAAGACAGCACTGTTATTGCCTCAAGTGGACACTTCTCCAGATAACTAAAATACTGTTGGTGGGACGATAAACCAAATAAACAAACAATTAAACATTAATGATAAATACAACACAAAACAATACCCACCCACAAGGGAATAAACGCAAACAGTGCTTTTGATTTTAAAAAAAGAAGTAATTAAACAGGTCAGATGTTCTGGGCCTTTTTTTAAAGTGAAAGTCCGTCTGAATGTTTGTGGCAAAATAGTCCACACTCCTCCTGACCACACATACGCACGTTTGAAAAAAAAAGAAAAAGCCAAGTCTAAAATAACATTTATTATTGTAAAATAACAATAATAACTAGAGGTTAAATCTGATGTGTCTCAGTTCCAGAGAGACCAGAACTCGTGTGCCACCTGTTGAGCCGTACCTGGCTGGTCCATTATCCTGTAGGACACGCTGGACCTATAGCGGGTGATGGTGCCCCTCACCTGGCCCGTCACATACATTGTAGTGAAGGTCATCGTGCCAGGGTCCAGGCTGGACTGGTCCACCTCGATCTGAATACATCAACTTTCGTTAATCTAAGATAATGTTCTAACGAAAGTGAGTTGCAATTTTCTAAAATTCATAAAGTGACACAAAGTGTTTGTATTAGTATAAGTGTTGTTGTCTTCATTTTGAAACAAGCATTGTTGTGTAAATAGAAAATAAAGTGCGAATTATAGTTAAAGTTATAATATTCATGCAAAACACAGTTTGAATTGTCTTTGTTTATAAAAACAATTCACCACATCATCAGTTATAATAATTAAAGCAGCATCCACCAATTCTGGTGGGAGGTAAGACCGCTGTCAATTGTCTGGGTAGAAGGCTGCAACCCCACATATTGATTACGGGCGAGTTATTTAACACATTTTGTAATTAATGATAAAGAGCTATCCTTGATCACAGGAGAGTTATTTAAACACATTTGTAATGAATGATAAAGACCTACCCTTGGTCACAGGCGAATTATTTAAGCACATTTTGTAATGAACGATAAAGAAATATCCTTGGCCACGTAAGAGTTATTTGAACACATTTTGCAGTCCACGATAAAGACATACCCTTGGTCACGGGCGAGATATTAAACACATTCTGTAATGAAAGATAAAGACCTACCCTTGGTCATGGGTGTGTTTTTTCAGCACATTCTGTAGTAAATGAAACAGATCTTACCCTTGGTCACGGGCGAGTTAATGAACATATTTTAATAAATGGTAACTATCTACCCCTAGGTCAAGGGCGAGTTATTGGACACATTTTGTAATAAATGATAAAGACATACCGTTGATCACAGGCCAGTTCTTGAACACATTTTGTAATAAATGATACCGATCTACCCCTTGGTCATGGGCGAGTAATGGAACACATTTTGTAATAAATGATACCGATCTACCCCTTGGTCACAGGCGAGTTATTGAACACATTATGTATTGAATGATACCGATCTACCCCTTGGTCACAGGCGAGTTATTGAACACATTTTGTAGTGAATGATACCGATCTACCCCTTGGTCACAGGCGAGTTATTGAACACATTATGTATTGAATGATACCGATCTACCCCTTGGTCACAGGCGAGTTATGGAACACATTTTGTAATGAATGATACTGACCTACCCCTTGGTCACAGGTGAGTTATGGAACACATTTTGTAATGAATGATACCGATCTACCCCTTGGACACAGGCGACTTATGGAACACATTATGCAATGAATGATACCGACCTACCCCTTGGTCACGGGCGAGTTATGGAACACATTATGTAATGAATGATACCGATCTACCCCTTGGTCACAGGTGAGTTATGGAACACATTTTGTAATGAATGATACCGATCTACCCCTTGGACACAGGCGAGTTATGGAACACAATATGCAATGAATGATACCGATCTACCCCTTGGTCACAGGCGAGTTATGGAACACATTATGCAATGAATAGAACCGATCTAGTGGGAAAGTACCTTAGAGATTATCGGGTCGTTTGTGTCTAAGGTTGCGTTGTATAGGTGCATAAGTTTATCTATACTGCGGTGGATGGAGGAGTTGAGGGTAATCACCAGTGGACCGCACACTGTAGATAAAGACGAATCAATATTATTACTAAACCCATAACTTTTATAAAAGAAACATGAGGAATAGTAGCTTAGTAACTCTAAATCTAAATCCACTAATGATTAAAAGCAACTGTCCTTTGGCTTTTTAAGGGAATAAAATAGGTTTATGAAGCTTCGTGAACTAAAAAAATGAATTGAATTTTAAGCAGAAGTATTTAATTACTTATACAAACTTTTTTCTACTTCTGAAGTATGGTGATAAAAAAGAACACTTGAGTCATCTCAGCCCATTTCCATTAGCGTGTCAATCTCATTATCCTTATTACGAAACAGTATTTACGATGATGCAAGGATTACCGTTATGTATCATCACAGTATTGTTAGCGGTCATTAGTTTGGCACAGTCTCCATCACACCTCGCCATGCAGTCCTGGTCTATAGCGCTATAGTAACGCCGCCGCCGCCCGAACAAACCTGCACCAGTGGCAAACAGTTTTAGTATGGAGGCAATGTTACTGATTCAGAAGATTAAATATGATTCAAAAAGAAATAGTTAGTGCTGGCATAGTCTGGATTACCTGCCCCGCTTTGTCTAAACAAAGGGTCAGGCACAAACGAAATAATGGCGTCGGCGATGGAAACGGTAAGTTTACGAGCTAATAGCAAAAGGTGGTTCATTGTGATAGTATTGATTTTCTGGTCAATATCAATGTTGTATTTTTCATTCATGTAAAGCGTTGTAAAGGAGCTATTACTTATGATGAGATTTTACATTCCTAACAAGTTGAATATTTTTCGGACAAATTTACACAGTGTAATTTCGGACAATGTTTATCAAGTTAAACAATAACTTAAGTGAAATTTCATTTCCTCATATTTCCTTCATTAGGTAATTTATATTGAAAATCATTACATCTGTGTGAAATGCATTCATATACATTTCTTTTATGCAAAAATAAGTCATTTAAAATATATATATATAAATGTAATGGAGTTAAGAAAATTTTAATAATTTTAAGTTTTGACTTAAGATGCTTTGTGAATACGGCCCCTAGGAGTGGCATGTTAAATTTGGTAAAGAGATCTTATTATTACTTTATTATCGCCATTTTCACTATATTTGTCCATTTTTGAACTTGATCATGTAATACAGTCCTATAGAAGTTATTAGTGATAGGTTTGCAGCAAAAAATATTTTTTATGCAGCTAGGATGTTGTTTTAGCTGAAAAATGGTATGCAACATGACAATATGCACTGTGTGGTGTATAGTATTAATTCGAAGAGCTAAAAATGATGGTTTTTCAGCATTATGTTGTATCATTTAAAAATTACTAATTTTGCATAGTAAAATATTATATTTTGCATGAACAATTTATACTCATTGGTTATATTTCACTATAAACATTTCTTTCTAGTTTTATAAGCTTTTTGTTTCATCAATTTTTAAGAAAAAATAAAAATTGACAGGGGTTTGTATACAAGTAGAGTTTTTTTATACATTTTGACAATTTCTTTTAAAATGAAATTAAGAAGCCAATGAATTGAAAAAGAAATTAATATTAAAATGATTTGCAGTTTATTTTTCAAGATTTATATGTCTTTAACACAAAAACATACCTAACTTTGAACTAGCTTTTGTGTGCAATGTTTTTAATTATGTCATTCCTGCACACCTGCAAAGGGTAATATTTTGTAGTGTCCGCAACAGAGCTTCACACATTAAAAAAACAGGAGATACAAAGTTTACTTTGCTGTTATATAAATTGCCTTGGGCACCTGTTTCTACAATCCAAGCGCTTTCACCAAATGCCTTAAGGATTTTTCGCAATTAAAGAAAAGCTTTGTCTGCAACGGTGTAGTGTCCGCAACACAAATATTAATATGCTTCTAAATAAGGCATATTTAAGTTCTCAAATTATTAATTATTAACACGAAGTCAGGTCAGTATAATTATTAATTATGTACAGTGAGTTAGTTCTTCTATGCACTGGGAACTGAAGCAAACATTTATGCATGATAATTCTAAATTAAACTACGGTATATGATTATCTAAAATATAAGCAAGTTAACTGCCATCCCTTGTCATCACCAGCAATGTCATTTGAAATGTTTTAAAATATTACTGTGTGCATGTATACTCAACTCACAGGAAAATTCTTTTAATGTCTTTTTTGTTGTTGTTATTTCTTTTAGATCTGATTAATGGAATTTGTTAAAAATGATTTGAGTGTTTATCATTATTTTGATTTTTTTTTTTTAATAACAATGTCAGGTATACAGAAAGGTATTATTGCCACTAATTTGGTTTTCATTCAATCTGAATTTTTAATAACAATATTAAATAATGATTTAAGAGAATGGAGTGTGTCATTTACACAACTAGTGTGACATTTGCCAATTTTTTCATTTGAATGTGACAAAAATTAACAAGAAATGCTATTATAAAATGAAATACTGGTAATGTTTCTGTAAGAAAAGTTCTCAGGAAGCATGAAGTCCAAAGAAATGAGTGCAAAACACTTACTTAATTTGACTTAGCATTTGCATATTCATTGTTATTATTTGCTATCAATTTTTAAGTGTTTTTTATATAAATTAACAACATTAAAACACACAATTTTATCTTCAGTACTTTAGGAAAACTACTTTTTAAGGTTTGCATTGATTTAAGACAACAAATCTGAAGTTTCTACAACATTTAGGACTCCTTTTTATGTTCACTCATTTGTTAGTTTGTATGTTCTACTCTTAAGTCTTTGCATTTTGGCATTGTAAAGATTCTATTAAAATTATTCTATAAACACAAAAAGGAGGAGCATGTGTCTAGGTGGATCAAACAGTAAGAATAACAGTTCATATTGTGCAATTCTTAGAATGCCCTAATTTTGAAATAGTGCTCTTTTATACACATGGTAAATGATGAAATATTCAAGTTAGTTAATAAAATGACATAGCAAGCATCCCACCATAACTGTATAAGCACAATATCTTTGATTATATTGTAACATTTACATTTAAGATAATATATGTAGTGTCCGCATGGCAATGTAATACTTTCTCAATAAACATAACTAAAACACATTCGTATTGATCACAATACAAAACAAAATCATTTTACAAGAGAACTTATGATCACATATCCGAAATATCACAATCTTCGTATTTGTCCGGAAAGTACTCAACTTGTTGAAATTAAAAAAAATAACATACGGAAATGCTCCACGAAAAGAAACCTTATCTTTAAGAATGTTATATATACATATCGATTGAAAATTAAACAATATCCAGAAGAACCACTTTTTGAAAATATTTGGTTTACTTACAGCTATCATCGCGTCGGCCATTGTTTCGTCAATGCCAGACTTCTATAATGTTTACAATAGAAGCTGGGAACCAGACTAGTGCTGGCAATGCAGGGCACTCGTTTGACCGTTTTTGGGGCCGAATATCGGCCCCATTCCCCTATCAAAATAGTATGTTTTTTCCCCTATCTATGAAAAAAATTCCCCTCGAAAATGAAAAAAACAACAACGAAAGGGTCGCCCGAAAATACACGTAAAACTTTTCGCGAACATTTTTGAGTACGAAACCCATATAAAAACACCGTTTTACTGCGCATGTCTCGGCTTAGGTTGACACGTTTATTTACCGATAACGACTGTGTAAGAGTCAAATTAAAAGAATCCTTCACGAGTAATTTCCCCTGACAAATTTGGAGTTCTCGGATATGGCCGTTGTAAACAAAAATGTCGCACAATCAAAAGCATTATCGTAAGAAGATCACTTCAAAAACTTCAGAAAATTGCAAAAAAAAAATCGATTTTCTCTTTAAACAGCAGTCACTGTCTTCGATCCCAGAACCTACTATATCTAGTATTGAAAATGACGTAAGTGAAGAGCCCTGTACAAAAAAACAGAAAGCAGACGTTAGCAGTAGCATTTCTTATGAATCTTCTGACAGTAGTACTGATTCAGACTCCGAGTCCGATATTGAGACTGACGTTGCAACAAGTAATAATGAAAAATGTGTAATGGTGCCAGACAAAATTCTTGCATTTTAATGCAAGCAAGTTTGACTTTTGAATATTAAGTCTGAAATAATATACTGGCTATTATAATATGTGGTAAAAAACAGTGTTAGGGTTCTAAGGAGTTAGTGTGACACTAAAATCAAAATGTGTATATGACTTAATAAAATTCCCCTTTTTGTCTTTTTTTTCTTAAAACGACACGAAATTCCCCTTCCTGAGGGTATGTGTACCTGTCCCCAAAAGCTGTCTAGTGCCCTGCAATGAGTAATTTCAAGTTACACAATGTGCTAAACACTTAAAGATTCGGTGTGCGATTAGTTTTTTTTTTATCAAATTGCAATTTCCAATTCAATTATTGTTATTGTCGTATACACTTATACCTATAAACTTAAATAAGAAAATATCTATTCTTACTCGAAATGCCATTAGCTATGGCATTCCCAGCGTCTGTAAAGCCATCTCCAATGGTGTTGCCAAGATCAGTCAGACCTCCAGCCGCACTGTTACCGATGTTCTTCAGTCCATCTAGCAAGTCTTGGCCGCCGCTGGCGAAAAGGTCAGGAAGTTTCTGCAGTTCGTTGCCGATACTATTCACCGCACTCTGTTTTCGATGGTCATTGAATGTTAAAGTAAGATTAGAAGCACAGATTTTTTAACCGTAAATTAAGGACTTTGAAAACATGTAAAAGTGGCGTGTATGGATTCTATTTCCAGGCAACACTACAACTATAGATAACAGATAATAAAGCCATGAAAGCTACTAAAATGCAATTGTACAAAAATAAGTTCTATATATAGTGTGTGTATAACACAAAAAAAATGGTCAAAACAAAAGAGATTTGGTCCGACTTTAACGAATTAATAAGCTCCGGTTGATCCCTGTCCCAATCATAATAAAGGTTATATAATGAATACACCGGTTGCAAGGTGTAATAAAATGATATGTTCCATATACTCAGTGGTATAGTCAATGGCTTTAAATTTGATTATAACTAAATTAACCACCAAAAAGAAAAAAATCTGTCGATGTTTCCATCGCCTGACAGTTACCTGAAGTTCCTTGCCCAGTTGCATGCCGGCCTCTGTACCTATTCCCCCAACGGCCTCCAGAAAACCGAAGCTGGCCGTGCCCAGAAGATCCACTACCTTGTCTAGGCTCTCTCCCACCTCAGCCAGTGGAGCCCTCAGGGCGACCAGCGGGTCCTGCTGGTCAGTGTAGTCCCGGAACGACGGCTGCGTCCTGGACAGTGGGAGAACACAGTTTACATTATATAATAATAATTGCACACATTATGTTTTATGGTTTGCCGTTTTTGTGGGCAATAGACATATTATGGTACTGCAAATGTTAACAGAAGTGTAGGCACGAGTTCGCTTTCATTTTTCACATTTAAATGGTTCTTAGAAAACCTTGGAATGAAAGCTTTTCTGTGTGCTAAACCAAGAGATGTTTCTAAACGCCAAGTTCTAAACGCCAGGTAGAGTTTCTTTTTGTTCATATCATATTGTGTGTGTATTCTATAAATACTGTCCAGGGAGGTTTGATTGGAGGTGCATTTCCTAAGCAACACAGTTCTCACTTTAGTAGGGATATACAATTAAGACAAATTGCTGACTGTTGCTATTTAATACCAACTATGAACTATAGCTAATATTTACTACAAAGAAAGTACATCATGGCACAAACATCCAAGGACTATTTATACTAAACCTTCTTTTGCGGACAGTCGTTAAAGTTTAACCATGTTTGATTGGTGGTTAGTTCTTGACAAAGAGACTGACTTGCAGATCTTGTACATACACATAATACACATACACTATTTCTACTAAATCAAGTTTTCTGACATCCAATCATGCTAAATCATGTTTTACTTGGCATGCAATTCTTTGACTACGATACGTACTGACAGATTCTGCTGGTGCAGTTCTGGCACTGGCCAACCACAGCCTCTATCTTGCCATGGCATATGTCCATCTGTTTGCGGAGCACCTCGGCCTGTTGGATGGTGATGTTCCATTTACCGGCGATCTGTGACAGGATCTCTTCACGAAACAACTTTAGGAAAGCTATATGGAGATAATAATTTATATATATATATGTGAAGGGTCATGGTGGGACACAAATTATTCGAAAACTAGTCCGTGCAAAGTTTAGAGACTTTATTTTTTTATTCTCTACGAAGAAAACCTTTGATTACTAAATAACACAATAATTAGATATTGCCACATTATCAATTGGCTGAGCTAATACAATTTAAAATTAAGCAATACAACTATCGACGTTACAAAACAGACATGAACCCGTTCAAACAATACAAGCAAAATACAGAAATTCATCAAATGCAATATAAATACTACAAAAACTTACCAAACAGAACTGGTCGTTTCTCACTTGTGTAGATACCACTATATTAATTATTTTAATTAATTAATTATTAAGTAATATAACTAAAGACGCCAATTACACATTCTTTATTTTATTTCTCTAAAAAGCTAAATGGATATTTAAATGACGGATGTAAACATCTGATAGATGAATTCAAGATAATCAACACAGGCTACTACGTAAACTGTTCGTTTCATGTAAGTAAACGTTATGTATTCAAAACAAAATCGTTTAACAGTTTTCTCTCCACAATATGTATATGATTTAATCTTATTACTTCGACTTAGTGTCCTAGAGGAGCCGACCTTCCAAATGTCCAAATTTAAAACAGCAATAATCCACGATCAATGCATGTTTAGCACCTGTTTTGCATTTTGTATCGAAAAGGAAAATATGGAAAGGTTATGTAGGAATCGTTACCCCATATATTTAAATTCGAACTTCCACTAGACAAAGACACATACATAAGTTAAATGAACAACGTGACAAAAACACAGACGAAACCTTACAAACGAAGAAAACAAGGTTTCTATTTGGCCTGGAAAGGTAAGTCTGCAAAAGGACAGACAGGAGTGCTTACACTTGCTTAACAGAACGCTCAAACTTCACACTTCATTAAGGTATTCTCAAAGACAACCAGTGTTAATACCTCACTAAAGTGAGACAACTAACAGCTAATATCTACATCGGGAATAAATAACCAAACAAATAATATTTTTAAGGACATTATAACAATAAAACGTGCAATTTACTTTCTAAACAACGTACCTGGGATAAGTACCTCGGCAACGAAGAAATCATAAAATTTTAGTAAATAAAGACAAATGCAATAGTTTATTTATTTGGGTTTTACAGCACACCGACACTTAACAGGTCATACGGCGCCGAATACAAAGTTAAATGTGAATAGAGCGTAATCAGGTTAAAACCAAACTACGCATGTAAAATTTAGAAAAATATAAAAACTATCAGGTAAAAAAAAATTCAAAACAGGTCAACACATAAAACGGTTTAAAAAAGTATGACGATTGGTAAATAAACAGTTTAAAAATTTATAACTTATTAAGAATACCAATCTCGACATTGTCCTAAACAGTTCGTACATGTTATGGACATTAAATTACTTCGACCGTATGTGGTCTGTGTCGATACACTGTAATAAAATATGGTTGACTGTCAGTGGTTCCTGGAAAGGAACACATACAGGTTGAACTTCTCTTTTTAAAAGATATGAATGAGTTAATCTAGTATGTCTGTCCAATGCGACAGCGGGTAAGAGCTACGTCTTCTCGTCGACTTTCTCTGCATGCAGAGACATTGGCACCGACCTTAGGTTTAATTACGTGTAATTTGTTACAAACAATACTGTCCCAACTTGTTTGCCACTGGGTTAAAATATGTCGGTTAATAAGTGGTTTAAAATCAGTGTGTGGGATGCAAAGATCTGTCTCAGTGAGTGCTGAGGCAGATTTTGCACCCCTGTCAGCATCTTCGTTTTCTCGGATGCCTACAAGACTTGGAAGCCATCAGAAGGAGATTTCGTTAGTGTCATATAAACTTTTAATTTTGAGTCTGAAAATATAACATATGTTTCACCGGAATGTTCTGAAATGAAATCAAGGCTTAGATTTATAGCCTGGATTTCAGCGGTGAAGATAGACGAGTTGTAAGGAACTCTTTGTTTTATGCAGTGACTATTACTTACGGAGGCACAGCCAACGTGAGTGTCCGTCTTTGAACCATCAGTATATATATGAAGGTGATCAGAGTACTTGTCAAGGAGTTCGAGAAATTCAGATCGTAAAATCAAAGGATCTGTGTTCGACTTTTATTTTTACAGAGTTCTAAATTCACATCAGGAGAACAGAGTTGCCATGGTGGATGTTCAATAATGGGGTTTTCAGAAATGTTTTCGAGTTTTATACCTGATGTGTTTATGCTATCTTTAACCAAGAGTTCCGATAGCTTTAGGTGAACGATTAAAGCTCTTCGTGTTTAGGGTTGAAAACACAATTAAACGTTGGGTTATCGGGGTTAGACACGAGTTTAATTATATACTGCAAAGAAAGTTTCTCGCAACGCAAGAATAATGATGGTTCATTGGCTTCAACGTAAAGGCTCTGCACTGGTGAGGTCCTAAACACTCCTAGAGCTAGACGAAGTCCCTGGTTGTGAACGACGTCCAGCATCTGGAGATAAGACCTCCTGGCAGAACCATAGACTATGCTCCCGTAATCTAATTAAGACCTAATTAGGGAACGGTACAGAAGTAACAATGTTTTCCTATCAGCTCCCCAGTCTGCATAGAATAAATATTTAAGCAAGTTAAGAGCCTTGAGACATTTCTTCTTGATGTAATTGATATGTGGAAGAAAAGTCAGTTTCCTGTCAAAAATGACTCCAAGATACTTTGTCTCCTGGACGACGGGAAAGCGAACGTTATTTAAAAACAATTCAGGCATCACGAATGAGTGTTTCTAAACGAACAAGATGATCGACTGTGCTACGTTGGTGTCTGAATCCACTTTGATATTCTGAAATTAAGTTGTTGGACTCAAGATACCAGACAAGTCTATTATTGATCATTCGTTCTAAGGTTTTACAAATACAGCTCGTCAAAGCAATAGGTCTATAGCTTAGAGAATCTGTTGGGTCCTTACCTTATTTATGAAGTGGAATAATGAAGGCATTTTTCCAAGAATCGGGCACTTTACCGGATATCCAAATTTCATTAAAGATTGACAGAAGTAAGTTTGGAGATCGAATTGGTAAATGTTTTAAGAATTGATACGGTATGTCATCTGGACCAGCAGCGGTATCATGCGATTTATTTAGAGCATCTTTAAGCTCTTTCAAGGAAAACGATTGATTGTAAGTTTCGTTATTATTAGATTTAAAATTAACCTTTTCCCTTTCAGCAGAGTGTTTAAAAGTTTGAAATTGAGGCGTGTAGTTGGTCGATGAGGAATTTTTGGCAAAATTTTCAGCCAGTGTATTCGAAATGTTCTGTTTATCTGTTACTACGGTGCGATTTGTTTTAAGGTGGTTAACAGTTGAATATGATGGTCTACCGCTAATCTTTTTAATAGCAGACCAAACGTTTTTGATGGAAGTCTTGCCATATATTTTTGAAACATACTTTTGCCAAGATGATCTTTTGGCATCTTTAATAGTCCGGCGACTTTAAGCCCGTTCTTTTTTAAGGTTATTAAGATTTGTATCGGTAGGTCGAACACTAAATTGCTTCAATGCCGCCCTACATTTACGAATCGATTTTTTACACTCTTCATTAAACCAAGGTTTATTATGTTTTGATTTAGTCAAGGTCTTAGGTATACACCTTTCTGCAATATTGTGCAATTTTGTCATCTACATTTTCTATTGAAGTTGGGACAAGTTCTGCACAACAAAGTGCTGAGAACAGGTCCCAGTTTGCTCTGTCCAACTTCCAACGAGGATTATCCTCGCCTATTGGCGAAGTATAGTTTGTAAGGATTATAGGAAAGTGATCACTTCCACAAAGGTCATCGTGTACATCCCAAGTGTAATCTAAATATACAGAGGGTTGACACAATGTTAGGTCTAATGATGAAAAGTGTCCAGTTGCGGGGTGCAAGTATGTTGGCTTTTTATTATTGGCCAGACATATGTCATTAAAGTTATTAAAGGCAATAAAGTTTTTTTTCTATCGTCTTGCCCATATTATTAAAGTCACAACATCCCCATAGCGAGTTATATCCATTGAAGTCTCCAACGAGTATATATGGAGTAGGCAACTGGTTAATACGATTATTTAAATCATTCATAGATACATTTGAATTCGGTGGAAGATAGAGAGAGCAAATAGTTACAACTTTATGTAGGGTTACACGAATAACAACAGCTTGTATGTTTGTGTCAAGTTCGAATTGAGAGTGTGGCAATTTGGAGTTGACAATTATTGTCGATCCTCCAGATGCCCTCTCGCATGCTGTATGTATATGATTATAACAAGTATATCCCTTAAAATCAAATTTATCAGAGTCTTTAAGAAAGGTTTCCTGAAGACAAAGCACAGCAGGGTTTAGTGTAGATAATAAAATAAGTATTTTATTGTAATTGGCCTTAAGACCTCGACAGTTTCACTGAATGATTCTATTATTCATGGGATTATTAAACTTAGTTCTTATAGATTATATTTAAGGTGCTTTTACAGGTGACCTTGGTGGTTTTTTAGTGTCCGATGGAGACTCCATTAGACACTCAAATTTGTTTTAATGGGTGTTTATCACCCGAGTGTTTGGAGCAGTGGAAGGACTGTGTCCTCTCCTCTGCCCCGAAGGACCAGGTGTCTCCTTAGAGGAGACCTGGTCCTTGGCTGCAGGCTTGTTTTGTGCCTTTGCGTTATTCCTCACAGAATGACTTGAAGAGGAAGTGTTTTTGGTTGAGGGAGAAGTATGAGTTTCAGAAGATTCCGATTCCTTGTATTTGGAAGAAATGATGATTTTGTCAGTAGTTTGGTCGCCAGTCGGGACCTCATACTGGGTGAAATCGTCCTTGTGGTCTGAGATGCTTTTGTTTTGGTTGCTGAGGTATATGTTGCGCCTCTAGCAGGAATTTTGCCAAATTCATGGCTTCTGGAAAGGAGATGTTATTTGTGTACTTTATTTTAGTACTACCTTTTCCAGTTTCCAGGCAGGACAATCCTTGGATTTGGTCTCATGTGGTCCAGAACAATTAACACATTTAAGTAGGTTGGGACATACGTCTTCCCTGTGCTGGGCGGACACTTCACCGCAACGTGGGCTATTGTTGTCGTCCTTGCACTGGGAGTCGTGGTGGCCAAACTTCTGACAATGAAAACACCTAAGTGGATTTGGAATGTACACCTGCACTTTCCCGTTGAGGTAACCGACCTTAATAGAAGTAGGGAGTGATGGGTTGGCGAAAGTTAAAACAAAAGTGTTTGTCGGAACTCGCCGGCCGTCCCTCAGGAATGATATCCGGCGGACACCACACACCTCCTGTGGCATGAGTTCCCCGAGGATATCCTCCTCAGAGACACCAGCAAGGTCAGGGCATCGAATGATCCCTTTTTGACGAGTTCTGAGAAGAGTGGGGGAAGGTTTTTACTTTTAATGTACAGAAGTCAGTTAGTTTAAGTAGTTTATCGGAGTAGGTTATGCGATCTGTTTCGATTAGTAAGCAGCCGTATTTTAGTTTTTTGACTGATACTACACTGCCAATAAGACCTTTGATGAATGTTTCTATGACAAAACGGGATACTTTAATTATCGGCTTTTTCTCGGTCGATTCAACAACAATAAAGTGAGGAAAGCACGTGCTTGTAGGTGTTTCGGTATCGGAATCTTCTGGCGATAAAGTAGGGATCGAGTCTTTGCATTTACGTCTTCGTTCCAAGAGAGTTTAATATAATAATTCAGCATCCTGGCTCACCACCCACCGCGGAACCCATCAAGGGGGCGTCTTAAGGGAGTGGATATCCGACCTCCTAACGCCAGTGATACCAGGATGCGATACTCTGACATAAAATATACAATTAAGCATACAAAATGCCAGATTGATCCGTTAAGGGGGTGTCGACCGGCAGTTATAGTAAATAGGGAAAAACATGATAGAATGAGATTACGGAACACGGTTTATTTGAAGAAAGAAAGAAGAGAAAAGGAGTGGAAAGTCGGAGGCAAGAAAGTGGGACGAAAGGGAGTAAAAGATAACCCAGCACCAGCCGAGGGGTTAGCCGATTGGGGATACAGGACCAGCACCTCGCCCGTCTACCCCACAACTTAGGGCCAAAGTGGTGTGTTGGTCAGAGTTGACTTATATGTCAATATCCTGACAAGCCAACAAAGACCTCAACCACCAGGATCCCCTCGTCGTAGAGATACAGGTCGCCACCCACGGCAAACAGGTGGGCTACCTTTGGAGGGTTCTTACCCCGCTATAGGTAGCGGCAGCCGGAGAATTTTAAGGCAGGGCCGACAAATTGTAACAATCTTGATAGGATCAATTAGATGACAACACAACATAAATACATGGGAGATTTGCTACGACGGCGACACTGCACAAGTAACATTGGTGTGATAATAAATCAGACAATTAGAAAAGGTCCTATCAGAGCTACTATATATACAATTTTGAACTTCCATTAGACATGCTTATTGTAAAAGTGAAAACAACATAAGAGACTTCTAATATTGGCAAATATTAATTTTTACAATTTAATTAACCAATTTAAACTTATAAGCATATATTTACTTTTTAAATCAGAATTACATTTTTTTTTATTTAAATTAATAATGCAATATTGAAGCCCCCTAATATAACATTGGCCTTAATGTTTGCACTTTAAATTTTAGGCCCGTCTTACTAACCTTGCTTACACAAGATTTTACGTTTTGTGTACGTTCAAAGTAACGTTCAAATGGTGTCTTGGTGTCTTACTAAACGTTCGTAACTTACGATCACGGAGAAAATTGAACGTAACTTTACGCACGTTCTAAACCTTGCTTAAGTGTTATGGCGGAATTTATTCCAATTTTTCAACGCATTGATAATAAATCCTAGAAATGAACGGGTTTCAGAGAAAGGCCAGACATTTTGGCCATGTATCGAGACGTCGAAATAGTCTCTCAATACAAGTAAACAAAGCAACGATACAACAACTGATTGCTTTGCAAGATGCCGATTTAATGAGCAAAAACTGCTACAATACATGTCATTTATATGCGACCAGTATTATAATAACAAATATACCCTTAAATAATTTTGCATCATATATAAATACTGTCGGTGGGACGATAAACCTTATACAGTTAAACATGATATTATGTGTTTTAAGCAGATCCATTCCTAATAAACTTAAAAAACGACAAGGAAATGGACCCATATAGACCATCATATAACATTTAATTATGACATCTGTTCATATACGACTTGACAAGATCCATAAAGATAAGGAAACATGACCCTTATCTCTAGCAGCTGGAATGTCCATTTTAAGATATGAACCATAAATGCAAATGATTTTTGTAAAACATTTTGAACTTACATTGATAGGAAAATTCATCTATTGGGTGAAGAATTTCTTCGGTTGCTATCGCTACGCCCGAACATATAAGTAGCAGTTGTATTATCTTTGCCATGCTGTAACTTTATGCCCAGTTCTTGTGCCAGATCATAATGCATAAATGGTCTGTAGGGCCTGAGATAACACGACCCTGACTGCAATGTTAAATTCTTCGCTTGAACATAATCTTGTGATAATTGTATGAAGGCGTGACCGAGACAAAGTACATTTTAAAAGATCGTTGTTTAATTCGTAAACATGTAACATAGATGAACAGGACAGAAGGTGACAACTCCAGTTATAGTTAAGCGGCAGATCCAAAGACGCAAAAGTTTTAACTGTCCCCATTACAGCGTTTTTCAGCATTTCTCACTTAAGTCAACAGTTTTTTGACAGTACATGTTCCAGGACAAATACACCCTTAGCTCATAAAGACTTAACTCAAACATATCTCCTTTTGGTTCATTGCGTGTGTTTTTTTTATCATTTATATTATACTATAGTGAAATATTAGGATTTATAAGCAAGATAATATATTCACTAAAAGAATAACACTAGGAACTACCGGAACTTACATAATACCGTCACTCTTCATTAGCTTCGGGGACTGCAGGTGGGGGCCTTACAATGCTCCGGCTGCCGCTACCTGTTGCGGGGTAGGAACCCTCCAAAGGTAGCCCACCTGTTTGCCGTGAGTGGCAACCCTGTATCACTGTGACGAGGGGATCCTGATGGTTGAGGCCGTTGTGGCTTGTCAGAAACATGACTTAAAAGTCAATTCTGACCAACACACTACTTTGGCCCTAGGTTACGGTGTAGACGGGCGGTATACCGGTCCTGTATTACCAATCGGCTCACCGACAGATCTTGGGTAACCTGCGACACCCTTACTCTTAAACTTTCCTCTTATTTTATTTCTCTGAATTGATTAACCTTGTTATACAATCGATCCCCTTAAATTTTTATCTTTCCTAATTTAATCCAGATGTCAGCCTGGTTAAGCGAACCATTCGGGCATACTTTTACTTTTTAAGTATCTAATGGACAAGCTGGTATCTCGAGTCAAATAATTTATTTACTGAATAGCAAAGTGGATTTAGACACCAACGTAGTACTGTCGATCATCTACGTAGATTAGAAACGCTTATACGTGATGCCTTTATTAAGCATGAACACCTTGTGCCAGTGTTCTTTGATCTTAAAAAGGCATATGATACTACATGGTAACATGGGATTTTAAAAGATTTATGTGATCTTGGACTAAACGTTCCTTTGCGCACATTTATTGATAGTTTTCTATATGACAGAAATTTTCATGTGAAAATTGGTCCTACTTTGACTTCTGTTTACAAACAGGAACAAGGTGTTCCTCGGGGTAGTATTTTATCAGTTACCCTTTTTAACATCAAAATAAATAGTATTGAAAATTCCCCATATGATGGGAGTAGATTCTTCATTTTTCGTGGAGGATTACTTAATATTGAAAGGCAGCTACAACAATTCCGTAACAAACTGCAAATATGGAGCAATAAGAATGGTTTAATTTTTAGCTCATACTGATGTGGGAGCTGACTGGAAGGTCCTATTATAATTATATCGATCGCTAAAACAGTCAATTCGAACCATTGTATGACCGTAACCTTAAAGTAATAAAGCCTCTTGGTTTACGAATGAACGAAAGCATTCAATTAGCAGGTCCAATGGCAACTTCATGCTCATATTGTCAATTTGGAACTTTGTAAAGATAAAAAAGTAGAAAAAAAAATCCTTTCGTCTTACATGCCCAATTTCTCGATTTACGCAGTAAATACACTGATAATCTCCACATTGATACCGATGGCCCAAAGGTGGATTCATACGTTGGCCTTGCCTCTGTAACAGCCATTTCCGTAAACAAAGATTACCAAATAATTGTTCTTTTTTTACAGCTGAAGTTTATGCTGTACACATATCACTTGATTTTATTTCGATACATTCCGAGGAAAAATATGTAAAATTCTCCTGCTCCTTATCCGTTTTAAAGTCCATTAACCGTTCAACCCCACTTAGACATGATAAAATTGTTACAGTCATTGATCTTTCTATTGATTTTAGCTTCCGCGTCATATCAGTATCCGAGGAAACGAGATTGCTGATAGGAATGCAAAGTCTGTCTTGACTCTTACTGAATAAAATACATTGCATAAATTAAATTGATAAGACTTGTAAAACAGTATTGGTTTGCTTTCAGATACACATCCTATGAGCATTGCAACATATACCATACTCCGAAAAGGCAAAGAACAAAGGTATTTCACATTCAAGCAAAGCGAAAAGTAAGAACAAATTTGTGATGAGTCATTAAACGAAAAGAGCAAACCCGACAGTTACCGCCTTGGAGCGATCAGTCGGAAATAGACTGACTGGGGTGCCTAAACCGGTTTTACAGAGCTCTAACCTCGCACTTCCTGACGAGTTTCTCAAATGCAAGCAATGAAAAGAAAAACGATTTATTTGAATAAAAAATGTCTAAGCGCTGATGTTTTCTATTAGTTATGACGAAAGTAGTGACGTCATTGAAAAATAATGTCACATAGTGTTTAGAAAAGAATATGGTATTATTTCGATTTGAAAAACTACACAAAAATGGTTGACTACAAACGAAATTAACTTTCTGAATCATGAACAAACATGACCAGAGACGAATAAATGGTTGTAACATCCTGTTCATGAGAAGATGGAATTGAAGAACCAAAGTCCAATGTCCATCAAAGGAAATACACGTAACAGTCCTTATAGGATGAATTAAATGACAACATAGATTACATGCACAGGGAGATTTTTTACGACCGCCACACTGCACAAGCAACATTGTTGTGATCATGAATAAGAATATATGACAAAGTCCTATGAGCATTGCAACATATACCAAACTCCGAAAAGGCACAAAACAAATGTATTTCACATTCAAGCAAAGCAAAAAGTAAGAACAAATTTGTGATGAGATGAGTCATTAAACGAAAAGAGCAAACCCGACAGTTACTGCCTTGGAACGGTCAGGCGGCAATATAGACCGACTGGGGTGCTTAAACCGGTTTACAGAGCTCTAACCTTGCACTTCCTGACGAGTTTCTCAAATGCAAGCAATGAAAATAAAAAATAAAAATGATCTATTTGAATACAAAATGTCCAAGCGCTGATATTTTCTATAAGTTATGACGAAAGGAGTGACGTCATTGAAAAATAATGTCCAGATAGTGTTTAGAAACAGATAGTGTTAAGAAAGGAATATGGTATAGAAAAGAATATGGTATTATTTCGATTTGAAAAACTACACAAAAATGGTTGACTGTAAAAGAAATTAACTTTCTGAATCATGAACAAACATTACCAGAGACGAATAAATGGTTGTAACAGCATGTTCATGTGAAGATGGAATTGAAGAACCAAAGTCCAATGTCCATCAATGGAAATACACGTAACAATTCTTATAGGATGAATTAAATGACAACATAGATTACATGCACGGGGAGATTTTTTTACGACCGCCACACTGCTCAAGTAACATTGTTGTGATCATGAATAAGAATATATGACAAAGTCCTATAAGCATTGCAACATATACCAAACTCCGAAAAGGCACAGAACAAAGGTATTTCACATCCAAGCAAAGCGAAAAGTAAGAACAAATTTATGATGAATCATTTAACGAAAAGAGCAAACCTGACAGTTACCGCCTTGGAACGGTCAGTCGGCAATATAAACCGACTGGGGTGCTTAAACTGGTTTTACAGAGCTCTAACCTCGCACTTCCTGACGAGTTTCTCAAATGCAAGCAATGAAAAGAAAAACGATCTATTTAAATACAAAATGTCCAAGAGCTGATGTTTTCTATAAGTTATGACGAAAGGAGTGACGTCATTGAAAAATAATGTCCACAAAGTGTTTAGAAAAGAATATGGTATTATTTCGATTTGAAAAACTACACAAAGATGATTGACTGCACAAGAAATTAACTTTCTGAATCATGAACAAACATGACCAGAGACAGGAGCATGTCCCGGACCACCCCTTGCAGCAAATTTGTACACTGTACAAATTCAGTTCCGTAAGGGTAATTCGTGTCTTTCTGATATCTAAAATGGCGTATAGAGGGGTGAGAAATATAGAAGAATCATATAGCGAGGACAATAAAACAAGGTTCATTTGCATACCTAGCATTTGAAATAAAATGCACACCACGCTTAAGGGTAAGATCACAGATCCAGCCCTGTGTATAAATGGTAAAATAACAGGTTACAGTGATCATCCAGTTAGCCATATATAAGTGTATACAGGCGAATAGCTTATATAATTAGTCGTTTGCCATTTTTAATAATGAGAGTTTGTCAGACCATTTGGTACATATACAAGCATTCCTGTATCTAAGAGGTGGCATTTCCCATTTTATATTTTGGGAATGTTATCTAGTCCATCTGTGTGTCTATGTACTTGTGCTGATGATATAACAATGATATGAGGGAAGCTTTATGTGCTTAAATTCTTCTTACAATAGATATAGCACAACATGTTAGCAACTTGACATTGTAGCACAGTAGTTTTATTTGTTATTGTTACTTTAGTACGGGTCCAGCCCTTAGCTTGAACGGTGGGAATGAAAATAACAGCCATAAAGTATGAGATTAACACTTTATAGTCTTTTTAGAAATTTGAGTGTTAAATAATGTTAACAAACATAATTCAAATACATCTTAGAATAGAGCCCTAAACATGGCCTAAATTATGCATAGAATAAGATTCCCTAATCAGCGACTCCACTCGGTAAACACAGGTAAAAAGATACCTGTCTGCTTCTTGAGTCAGCAAAGAAACGAGGGAATCGCATCCATTTTATATTCGAACGCGCATGCGTCAAAGGCTAAAGATGCAAAAAAATCGTTGCTGGTAAATGGATATCTTTAAACACAAACTATAGAAAGATTGTGCATTGTGAACGGACATAAAGTTGGATTTTCACTTCGATACCACCTGCTGTCTACCTCAAACCCGGGCCCAAACAAGAACAAGATAGAACAACCCCGTCAAAAAAGGAAAAGGGTCAAATTAAACACCGATAAGTCAAATGAAAATGGCCGCCATTTCCCGATAACCGGTATACACTATAAACAATCTTCAAGGCACTTAACTGCGGAAGACACTGATCACACAATGGACACTATATTTTCACAGAAATCCTGTGCTGATTATATTAGTTCTGTTATGAATTCCCAGACTACTTCAGCTATCAAGTTCGGCGACCAAAACTAGTTTTCCTTCAGTGCCACACCCGCCCATTCACCCCCATTCCCCCCCCCACACACACACACACACGCACACTGCTCCACCGTAGGCACTGGCAACGATGGCGGACATACAGACAATCAAGTCAGCTTTACCTAAAAGTGATAAAATTAAAGCAACTGTAAACAAAATTAATATGAAGGTGTACCAAATGGAAGAAAAAATTAAAACGTTAGAGGTAAAAGTCACAGATGTTGAACGTCTTGTTCTTTCCTAGGCAAAGAATGGGAGGACAATACAGCGGACATGAAGTCAATGAAAAATGACATGAAGCAGCTAAAATCCACCAAGACATTGTTCGACATACACGCCAAAACTACACAAGACTCTTTTGAAAGATTGCACGATAAAATAACGGATCTCGAGGCTCGGTCAATGAGGGACAATTTAATGTTCCTATGGCATCCCAGACAACGATGATAACGAAGACTGCTTATCGCTGATTAAGGACATGATCGTAAACTATACCGACATCGACGCTTCGAGCATGCCCGCATTGGTTTTACTACAGCTAGAAGACCACGGCCAGTTGTAGCAAAATATCACTATCATTAAGTTAGAGAGAGCATACGACAGAAGTCTTACGACAATACTATCAAACAAAGGCTTAAGAAAGGATCACGTGGTATCGGAGTTCAGTGGCATTCGACACGTGATGCACGTCGAGCATTCTTATCCTGTCGTGAGAGAAGAAGAAAGCAAGGGACATTGCGTTCGGCAGCAGGGAAATAAGCTGTTTGTCAACAACGTGCTGAAACAGCAATTCGTAGACGGTTAACAATCGGAACACCTCGGATAATTCACGAATCATCTCTCGGATGTATGTAGGAAGTCGGATCACCTCGGTCATTTATCTAAATGGGGCTTCTTTTGAGACAGACCACTTGTTTGATTTTAACCAAAATGTTTATATTTGTTGCACATACATCCCACCCAAAGGCTCAACAGTAACGAGATTTGACCAAAGCCAGTTTAATTTTTTCGAGCAATTGGAAACTGACATCGAGCATTTTAAGCTGTTAGAAAATTTGTTTATTACAGGAGATTTCCATAGTCGTATATCGGACATAAATGAAGTATTAGATTATGATCAATACTTAGACTCAAACGATCAAGATTATGTAAATACCATTCAGATACCAGCACGTGC
The DNA here is from genome assembly GCA_007844125.1 of Sinonovacula constricta. Lineage (NCBI taxonomy): Eukaryota > Metazoa > Mollusca > Bivalvia > Cardiida > Solecurtidae > Sinonovacula > Sinonovacula constricta. The sequence goes on along the minus strand of CM017560.1, from coordinate 12,263,572 downwards.
AAGTCAAGACCATGTGAGCGAGGGTCATGGACATCGTCTGTTAAAATTGTGTAGCAGTACAGGTGTTATTATTGGTAACGGTCAACTGCATTCAGATGCAGGTGTTGGCAAATATACATACCCTCCCTTAAAGGGTCGAGTACAATAGATTTATTTCTATTACAGATAGAAAATTTTAATTTAGTCACTGATTTTAAAATTATTACGGCCGTAGAGTCCTCCGACCATTGTCCTGTGACATTTGCACTGAGTGGTAAATACGTGTATTCGTGTAATGCTCCATTACGCAATGATGAAAGAAAAGATGATACTGATAATGATGATAATAATAATGATAATGATATTAGGATAAAATGGGATGAAACTAAAACTGACAATTTTAAACAAAAAATGCACGATGAGAGATATAAGATAGATCATTAAGGGCAGGACAATTCCTTGAGCGTTGACCAAGTGGCACAATCCCTCATAGAAATATTGCAATATGTAGTGAAAGAAGTATTTGGAACCAAATAGTCCAAAGAGAGAGGAATTTATTAGTCTTAGAAATAAATATAATCGCATTAAACGGGTATAGAAATACAGATTTTCTGTTTCAGAATCAGTAAATTTTACAACATTAAGTAAAACCCAACCATAACAATTCTGGAAAAGAATACAGCAACAATACACAATTAAAGATACAGTATCCGAGCACTTAAACATCGACCAGTTGTATGAACACTTCAGAAAATTGTATGAGAAAGACGAAACAAAAAAAGATACTGGACATATTCAAAAAGAAGAGTGTGTGTGATGATGAATAAGCTAGCAATACAACACTAGAAGAAGTAAAAACAGCAGTATTCTGCCAGAATAACAATAAAAGTAGCAGTTTAGATAATATAATCGCCGAAATTTATAAAAATGCCTTTGAAATACTAGCGCCAGTCATTCTCAAACTTTTTAATAAAATATTTGATAGTGGTTCATTTCCAAGCATATGGGGCAGTGGCATAATTGTATTGATACATAAGGGAGGTAACAAGGATGAGATCAAAAACCACAGAGGAATAACACTTTTAAATGTATAAGAAAGAAATATTCACAAATATTGTTAAATTGTCTTACAAAATGGTCTGTTAGACATGAAGAAAGTATTCCTAACCAATTTGGTTTTCAAAAGAAAAAAATCTACAATTGATTGCATTTTACTGTTTCATTTAATTATTAAAAATACACTGAATACAAATAAAAACTCTATTGTTGCTATGTGTTCGTTTTAAATCGCACCAGTCGGAATTCATAGACTCTGTAATTGGCTTGAAACAAGGGTATCCGAGCTCTAGCCTGATGTTGTTGTTTTTTGTCAATGATATATTAAACTCTATTTATTGTTATGTACAGTAGTACACCAGCGTTTAAGGTTACGCTAGTCAGGTTAAGGGTTGTTTACCGTTAGGGTATTGATGAAGTAGCATTCACGTAACTGCTAGAAAGAAAAGGATCGTGCTAGAAAGTTCATTTGTTTATTTGTAACTTGGTTTCGAGAATGTTCTGGGTTTCGTGAATGTTCTAGAAATTCTTTGGGTCTATATAAGGGCGTGTTAGCCGATTTAAAAAAACGTTAACTTTAGAGTTTGGATAAAAAGTTTGGATAAGAGTTTGGACATATAGTTTGGAAATACTTGAAGCTTCTTTATTACATCTTTCTGTGTTGTAACTTACGTGGACTTATTATATTCTACAGTGATATAAATATTAAAGTGTTGAATTGGGAATTATATCATTTACATTCGTGTATTGTTCTACCTTTGGATTATTTCAACTGTGCTTATCTACGAGGACATTCTACCGAAAACTCTTCAGGATTATTCGACGTTGGATTATTAATTGGACTATTAAAGGGACACCTCCTAAAGGGACAAACTGTAAGCTAACATTTATTTTGCTTTCTGAAATTTTGTCTGATTTATGTATTATTGTTTTATTACGCCATAGATTTAATTGTTTGTCAAAATAAAACATTATTGTACTAGTTTTTTGCTGGCTTGTTCTTTCTGTTACACCATTTCGTCGTTTAGTAAACGTGCCATTTTATAAATAAACTTATATAGCGACACCGGTCGTAATATAATACAGACATAGACGGATTATACCAGGCAGATAGCATTAAGATATTTATGCTCTTATTCTGTGATGATTTAGTTATTTTTGCCGAAACCCCTGATGCCCTACAATCTATATTAAAAGATATAGGCGATTACTGCAAAAAATGGGGATTAAAGTTATGAATAAAAGAGTAAAGTCATGATTTTTGAAAAGGGTAGACCAACAAGGCACCCATTTAGATTAAACAGTGCCGAACTGGAAATTGTTGACTCATTCAAATATCTTGGAATCCATCTGTTTGAAAAATGGAAGCTGGAATAGCACACAAAAACTATTATCAAAACATTTGTTACATTCATTACACAATCTATTTATTGTTTTTAACCAGCTGCAACTTTCAGTGAACGAAGAAATTCAATTATTTGATAGTTTAGTAGGTTCAAATTTGAATTACGGATCGGAAGTTTTAGGTTATTATCCTAGCAACGACATTGAACAAGTGCATGGCAAGTTTTTACGTAAAATACTAGGCGTGAACAAACAACAAACCGCGATGGACTTTACTGAGAGTTGGTATGATACCCTCTTAAAATAATAAGACAAATCTCTATATAAACTCAGACAATGGATTAGTTAAATTAGTATACCGCCAATTATATAAAGATACAGAAAATGGAAACACGTATAACAATACAAATTGGGCCAATCAAATCAAAGAAATCCTAACTAACAGTGGCCTAGGTCATACATGACAAAGTCAAAACAGACTGAATGTAAGATTTGAAACAATAAAACAAAGAATCATTGATAAATACAAACAATACTGGCATAGTAATATACATAATTCAAGACGTCTAGCATCTTATTGTTTATTTAGGTGCAATTTTGAAAGAGAAACATACTTAAGCAATGTAACTGCTAATAAATATAGAACGTCACTGAAATAGTTCAGACTATCCTCTCATTACTTGGCCGTTGAAACTGGTAGATGCGACCATTAGAAGACAGGAAATGCATACTGTTAGATGAACGTTGTTGGAACGGAATACCATTTTAACTTGAAAAGAGTATTTGAAACCATATTTTTGTCACTGGTCAACTTTGCATAAATTTGCCTCTCTCCTAAAAACTGAAAATGTTAATGTCTTACGAAATATTGCAAAATTTGTATACCATGCTTTCCAATTCAGAGATAACAGCAACACAAAATAACTTCGTTATGTTAACCACATTAACAATTCCACTTCTCTGCAAATACTAACACCCTTTGTTCGATATGTAGAGATTATAAATTATCATGTACGTTGACTATATTTATATGTAAAATAATGCCAATAAAATTATGTTGCCAATAAAATTATGTTCATGTGTCCATGTGAATGACAGCAGATCGTTAATATATAATAATAAACTAATAGGGCAAAGTATCAAAATATGTATTTCTGCTGTACAATGAAGACAGCATTTAGCTAGCTTCATTTGGGAAACGCAAAATGTTGGATTAACTGTGTATAGTTGCGACTTTATCTAACAGACAATTAGAACGTGTTTGTTATATAATTGAACTTCACAAGAAACACAAAGTACTTCTCTTCCACTACTGCCCCGGAGTTTCTCTCATATAGAGTGTTTCACATGATGCAGAAGCTACTGGTCACGTGATAAAACTGTTAACACAAAAGTAACCCGATCTGAAATCCGGATGTAGTAGAAAAATCTTATCATGGTTATTATTTACAATGAATGCTGTTTAAGCATTCCTGTTGGTTTTGTAGCTATATACTAACGACAATATGCAGAGTTAACTAAAGCTATGGCTTGAGAACAGTTCAGATCTACGCCATTTTGGATTTGCATTATCAATTTGTGCTGGTTAGATCACACCAGCACCTGTCGAGGTAGAAGCACCGGAAGTACCTGGGTCAGCTTGTCATAAGACAGATCTTGCCTGGATTGGGATTCGAGCCCACGCTGTAGTAGTGTATCAATTAGTGGTTATCTCAATCGGAACTCCTCGGGTAATTCCGTCCTCGAGACAATCATCCCTCGGATGTATTTGGTGCAATGTTACTTGCTCAAATCAAGATCGTTTTGTTCGCCGGAAGTCGGAAGAAGTTGCTTAAAATGTAGTTCGCACAAAATATAAACAATGGCGTCGTTTGACAGATGTGTCTTTGCTGCGCCGGTAAATTAAGCTTGTATGATTTAAATTTGAAGCAGCACAAAGTGAAGTTTTACAGGCATCGTACTTTAGTGAGCTGTCATCCGAGCTGCCATCTTTGTTTTGACGTCTGTCACAAAAGAAGTCCCATTAAGAGAAATGGCCGAGGTAATCCGACTACCTACATACATCCGAGAGATGATTCGTGAATTATCCAAGGTGTTCCGATTGAATATTATCTATGTACATATGCTGACTTACAAAAACCAATACAAGTGCAACGAGTTTCGAAATTGATGGTTGATCATTTTTTACATCACATAATGGCTAAAAGTTGGTGAATTTTGGTGAGTCACCAGTTATATCTCTTTAGTCCTTAGTCTCTCACCACAAGGGTTAAAGTCCTAGTTGGGACGAAAACGTCCATGGGAAATGGTCTGTCAGCTGACTTGCTGTGTTCTGGCTGTACTACCCAATCTGGGGTCCTCCTTCACAATAATAACTGGACATAACTATAGTTACCATACGATTGTTGCTGTGAGGGATCTCAAAAAGATACAAAACAGAAGGTGCTAAAACACAATTGATAATATGTTTTCCCCCCAAATATCCATACTGTTAAGTTTTTTAATTACAAACAGACAAAGCAAGTCACACCTAATTTATTTATTTAGCTTATTTATTAATTAGTTATAAAGCCATCAGTCAGATCAGAAAGGGGGATTATTAAAACACAGACGTCGAATCTGCCTCAGAACTCTAGCAAGAATTACATATTCTGTATAGACACCTTTAATTTATTTGAAACAACTTGGTCACAGTAGGTCAAATTACTATTTTAGCTCTCCTGAGCATATACTCGGGGTTAGCTATTGTGATCGCTCACCTCAAACATCACATGTCAAGTATGCCTCAGTACTCTTTAAATGACATCTCCTCTGGAACTGCTGTCCAAATTCAACAAATTCCTCAGAAAGCTTCAGCAGGCAGCGTGGATAATAGGTTGTTTAAAGAATTTAGGTCTGTCAAAACATGACAGGGCCACGACCTTTACTTTATAGAGCTATATAGGAAATCTTCGAAAATAATAACGCCGTGGCCATTTTCCGTATATGGCTATGTAGTAAAATAAATTAAAACTGATTGTCCAAATGTTGCTTGTGTACTTGCATTATAATTATTCTAGACCTGGTAGCGCATTTTGTACAAGGTGCCGGAGACCACTAGTTCGTTCATTGTCTGCGACATGAAAAAGTCATCAGAAATGATATTAGTATAGCTTCCTTGGTAATGCCCAAGCAAACAGATAGGTAGCTCCGCAACAGGTCTGCTCGGTGTCAGGAATGGGTGTAGTATAAAATAGTTGTTCAAAGCATTCCATATAAAGTGATGGACCGGACGTGGAAGCGCAAACGGTATAGCGATGGCAGCAGGATCCGGTTAGATCCTATGCCTTGACATACCAAAGTTGTTACTAATGGTAGCGGTATAGCTTTCTCGCGAATGTTCAAGCACAAATAAGGTCAGGTGTCAGGATAATGTGACTTTAGTATGGTATTCTTCACAGCATTCTATGCACAGTGAAATCAGTATTGTATCTGCTTAAAGTGAAAACCGGTTCCAAATAACTAAAATGCTGTTTGTGGGACAATGAATCCAACAAACACTTATTCTGGTCTGTTTAAACATTGCTGATATTCTACATAATTTTAGGTTCCCTCCGCATTTCCAATTATTTAGATGAAGTTCCAATACAATATTAATTTAAATGTTTCTTGTATCACTTAATGGTGAAATTAAGTGATTTATTAAGAAAAGTGACTAGTAAATAGGTTGTATTTGAACTTAAAGTGAAACTTGCGGAGCATGTGATAAAGATAGGAATTTGAACTATGGAATATGGCATTTATTTAAAAAAAGTGTTCTAGGCATAACAATATTTTTGAAATCCAGTGTTGAATAGCCTATATTTCAACTCGCGGTAGGCAAAAAGGCATGTTCACTTATGGCTACGCTACTCGTGAAAATATTATTTTGCCGACCACTTTCTGAAATAAAACCCATTAAACTGAAGAAAAGATATTGTCTATATATTTATTTACCATAATGTGAAAAACAACAACAACTTTATTGTACATTTATTAAATAAATAATATACAAAGATAATACAGTGGACAAGTACATAAATTACACATACAAATGACACAGCTCTGCAATAATAACAATAACAGAATATTTGAATGAACAATGTATATTAGTAATCTATTTACGGAAAAGAAAACGCATAAAACTGTTAGTTTAGATCAATCTTTCCATCAAATACAAACAATTAAACGTTTCAAAAGAATATAATGATTATTATGTTCTAAAGACATCTCATACAGCCAGATACCATATAACGTGTTGCTGACTTTTCTATCCTTGCTTGTCTAGACTGTACAGTACAATCTCACAGCGTTCGCGAGGAAAAAAACAAAACTACAGACTGCAGATGTTAATGAACACAATACTTGTTGCCCCATGTCGTTCTTGAAAGTTGATGATGATTATTACAAACTTGAATAATATTGATGGTTTACCCACTGCGGCGAACAATGATAGCACATCAGTTGTGAAGCATCATATTTAAGCAGAAATGGAATGCCCTTTGGGGGACTTGCGATGCTTATGAAGTAAATTTGCAACACACGTTGTTATTTTAATGGCGCTCCGAACAGACTGAAATCACTCTATCACATTGAGACAGTTGTTTCCCTACATGCTCCTTCCAGTCCATCTTTTGTTGTTTGGTATACCCTTAGCCTTCATTTCGTTCAAAATGGCATTTTTCGTCCTGTCAACAGAGGGAAAACCATAGATTATTCATATGTTGTTATTAATGAACACGGCTTTATTAGTTTTACATGGTATATTTTGTTCTCTTTCACAAACTCTCTGATCGTTTTCTGGTCAGAGGAATTGCTCGTTCTCTGCCGAACTCATCGATCGTAGAAGTAGGATTTAAAACGTAATCATTCTCCTTCTTTACCTTGTCTGGAATAGTGACTTGCAGGACCTTATCTACTTCAGCGTATATATTTTCTGGCACATTAGACTCGCCTAAAGTGTTGGCCCATCTACTTTTTAATTCTTTCCCCAGTTGAACTGAATCCCAAACATGTGCATAGTCACCTTCAGTACTCGACGAACTTTGACAGGGTTTCGAAGACGCGCATGCGCCAAAAGAGGTTTCTGGTTCGATGCTGTCGTATTCGTCTTCCGGCAGACGTTTGGATATACAGACACTTGCGTACTCGTTTCCGGTGCTTCTTTGGGTCTGTTCCCGACACTGAGATGCTCCGGGTTTTGCTTGACTGGCAGGATGTTGCGTGTTGGAGCTGGTCTGGTTTCCAATATGGCCGTTCACATAGGAATGAGGTCTCGTAAAGTGACGTGTCGGTTGGGTCACGCGATCTTCCTCCAGAGCGAAGAAGTTGTCGTGGATTTGCGTCGTTCCAGAGTCGTCTCGCCTGATTTTGCATCCCCTGAAGACGAAAAGAGTTTATGTCACCATTGATATCATGTTCCAGAAATGGATATCTATTAGTTCATTTTATGATTATATTTTGTGTGCACAATGTGTTCACATTGTATACAATCGTATGTGTTCTAATCGCACGTTTATTTATTGGCAATCGTGTTGTTCTGCTTTATGTGTCAAAAAAATCACGTTGCTAGTAAAATGAAGACAATTTACTTCTTATTATACTTTTCTCGAGCTGTACAGTAACTTTGAATGATGTTATACATAGATTACTAAATAAATTTGGGCTGCGCATGTTGCTTGTGAATCTGAACAATTCTGGCCAATGATGCAATTCAGGCAAGGCGTACCTCCGTTTCAGAATACAGTAGACGACGATACCCGTAATAATGGCCAGGACCCAGGCCGCAGTGCCGCAGATCACGTAAATCACCAGGTTGGAGGCTGGAAACGGTCGGAAGATATATTGTGAGTATTGTAACGTGCACATATATTGTGTATCATGAAGAAATCGTATAAATACTTTTACTTTTATATAACTTATAGCATTTATAAATAGATACACGCATTTGTTAAACCTCCACTAGATTTAGAATTTACATGTTTTCGATTAAAAATACCACAATCTCAAAGTTTTGATAAAATGGTCTAGTAAATTATTATTTAAATTTTGAGGTTGTCTTTTAGAAGATGATCATGTGATCATCATGCTAAACCGCATATTATTATTCATATTATTATTCAGTAAACATTTCTTAACAAACAATGAAATGACTGTTTCATCAAGGAGAAAACGTTGGATGTCTATATGTGTATCAAAATACTTACTTCCAGCTAACGCTGTAGCCAGCGCTGAAAAAGAGAATATAACATACTATTTTACAGCAGTTAAGTAATATTGCAGGAGTGTGTACAAACTGCTTTAGCAGATTTCCTTTACCAATAAAAGCGCTGAGGAACATGAACAATTTAAAAAAAGCTGCTATCTTTACAAAACCAAGTTGCCTTTTGCTTCTTGATGTATATGGTATCTTGTTAATTAATATGATATGACAACATGTGTGTACTGGTAATGCAAACGAAACAACACTGCATTAATATGTCCAAATGTATTTTGCTGGTATAATACCAACTTCGCATTACCGCACGCTTAGTAAAAATGTGTTCTGTTGTGTGTGTTTTTTTTGTGGAAATTTTATGTTTATACAAATTAAACCTTAATGTATGCAACTAGTTGCTTATCAAGCTCTACTCACGTATCTGACAGACATAGCTGAAGGGAACACTGCAGGAGTTAGTTTTAAAGCGGAGAGCTCCCACCTCGTCTTCGGACATCGTGGTACACCAGTTTGGACTCTCGGCGTTTGGGTCTGTAATACCAGAATCATTTGACATTCACCGTTTATAAGATAAATTTATGGGCCTCTACATACCATTGATGAGATTTAACAAGTTATTTCTTCAGTTATAGTAACGATGCATGATTCGAGTCCATACTTAATATGCAATGTACTGTTAGGAGTTATAAAATAATACTAAGAGTTTCCGAGTATTGTAACTCCAACAGATTTTAAAGTTTAATATTTTATTGATGAAGGTCATTACCAAGTTAAGGAACATATTACAGGATGTGTTTCGTCACATACCTACGTGCCAGCCCCAAGAAGTGTTCCGGAAAAGCCCCACCCAGTACTGACTGTGAGCAGGGAGGGCCGAGATGGCCTCCATGTTGTTGGCGTGAAGGTCCGCCAGACTGCCTCCTAACTTCCGGCACTGGTCACGTGACTCGGTCCACGAACCAGTCTTGCCCTTGGGGCTTGTGAGCTCGATCAGGGACCCACCATCTCGATCTGTTATGTATGTATATGTGTGAGTGGTGTTTACGACATTGGTCAAAATTGAAAGTATTTGTCAGTTGTATTAGATGCTGTTTTAAGCGACCAGGAAGACATTGTTCGCATAACGATGCAATTAGGAAACTTAAACAACAACAACAAAACATTGCAAATCAGCATATTTGTAACCGAGATCCGGTTTCCTTCCTGGGTCTCAATATGTAATACAAATATATCCATAACACTCTACAGTATCTCGGTGAAAACATCAACCTTAAATATTCATTACATCAGGTGGAAGACAAACAAGACAAAGATTATTACTGGTGAATTAGGTAAGCATCGAATACAATTTAACAAAACATTTTTCTAAACTTTATATATATATATATATTATACATTAATGATATTTACATATTTTGCACACGAGGGGTACTATTGACATATTTTGTCCCATAAATGGCACGCACAGATTTAAAACATAACGGTACTAACATATTTAAAAACTACTTTAACATCGAGTTTACTTGCTTATCTAACACATTTATGGTCCTTAAATGTACACACCAAGGATACTTACATATATTACACACTAAGAACACGCACTTAAATTACACACGAAGGTCACTCTAATATACTGAACACAAAATATGCTCAATATATTACGCACGAAGGTCACTCTAATATATTAAACACACAGTATGTTCAATATATTACACACGAAGGTTACTCAAATATATTGAACACAAAGTATACTCAATTTATTACACACGAAGGTCACTCAAATATATTGAACACAAAGTATACTCAATATATTACACACGAAGGTTACTGAAATATATTGAACACAAAGTATGCTCAATATATTACACACGAAGGTCACTCAAATATATTGAACACAAAGTATACTCAATATATTACACACGAAGGTCACTCTAATATATTGAACACAAAGTATACTCAATATATTACACACGAAGGTTACTCAAATATATTGAACACAAAGTATACTCAATATATTACACACGAAGGTCACTCAAATATATTGAACACAAAGTATACTCAATATATTACACACGAAGGTCACTCAAATATATTGAACACAAAGTATACTCAATATATTACACACGAAGGTCACTTACATATATTGCACACGAAGGTCACTCAAATATGTTACACACGAAGGTTACTCACATATATAACACACGAAGATTACATACATATATAGAAAACGAAGATTACATACATATATAACACACGAAGGTTGCTCAAATATATAACACCTGTTATACACACCTATTACACACGAAGGTTACTCAAATATATTAAACATCAAGGGATACCCGCATATTTTACACATGGATGATACTCACATATTTTACACATGGATTATACTCACATATTTGACACATAGATGATACCCACATATTTTACACATGGATAGTACCCACATATTTTACACATGGATGGTACCCACATATTTTAACCCATTAAGGGATACTCACATATTTTACAAATGGACGGTACCCACATATTTTAACCCATTAAGGGATACTCACATATTTTACACATGGACGGTACCCACATATTTTAACCCATTAAGGGGTACTCACATATTTTACACGTGGACGGTACCCACATATTTTAACCCATTAAGGATACTCACATATTTTACACATGGATGATACCCACATATTTTAACCCATTAAGGGGTACTCACATATTTTACACGTGGACGGTACCCACATATTTTAACCCATTAAGGATACTCACATATTTTACACATGGATGGTACCCACATATTTTAACCCATTAAGGGGTACATGGATGGTACCCGCATATTTTAACCTATTTAGGGGTACTCACATATTTTACACGTGGACGGTACCCACATATTTTAACCCATTAAGGGGTACTCACATATTTTACACGTGGACGGTACCCACATATTTTAACCCATTAAGGGGTACTCACATATTTTACACGTGGATGGTACCCACATATTTTACACATGGACGGTACCCACATATTTTACACATGGATAGTACCCACATATTTTAACCAATTAAGTGTACCCATATATTTTACACATGGATAGTACCCACATATTTTAACCCATTAAGGAGTACTCACATATTTTACACATGGATAGTACCCACATATTTTAACCCATTAAGGAGTACCCACATATTTTACACATGGATAGTACCCACATATTTGACACATGGATGGTACCCACATATTTTAACCCATTAAGGGATACTCACATATGTTACACATGGATGGTACCGACATATATTAACCCATTAAGGGGTACTCACTTATTTTACACATGGATGGTACCCACATATTTTAACCCATTAAGGAGTACTCACATATTTTACACATGGATGGTACCCACATATTTTAACCCATTAAGGATACTCACATATTTTACACATGGATGGTACCCACATATTTTAACCCACTAAGGGGTACTCACATATTTTACACATGGATGGTACCCACATATTTTAACCCATTAAGGAGTACTCACATATTTTACACATGGATGGTACCCACATATTTTACACATGGACGGTACCCACATATTTTACACATGGATAGTACCCACATATTTTAACCAATTAAGTGTACCCACATATTTTACACATGGATAGTACCCACATATTTTAACCCATTAAGGAGTACTCACATATTTTACACATGGATAGTACCCACATATTTTAACCCATTAAGGAGTACCCACATATTTTACACATGGATAGTACCCACATATTTGACACATGGATGGTACCCACATATTTTAACCCATTAAGGGGTACTCACATATTTTACACATGGATGGTACCCACATATTTTAACCCACTAAGGGGTACTCACATATTTTACACATGGATGGTACCCACATATTTTAACCCATTAAGGAGTACTCACATATTTTACACATGGATGGTACCCACATATTTTAACCCACTAAGTGGTACTCACATATTTTACACATGGATAGTACCCACATATTTTAACCCATTAAGGGGTACTCACATATTTTTACCCATTAAGGGGTACTCACATATTTAACCTATTAAGGGGTACTCACATATTTTTACCCATTAAGGGGTACTCACATATTTTTACCCATTAAGGGGTACTCACATATTTTAACCTATTAAGGGGTACTCACATATTTTTACCCATTAAGGGGTACTCACATATTTTTACCCATTAAGGGTTACTCACATATTTTTACCCATTAAGGGGTACTCACATATTTTAACCCATGGGGTACTCACATATTTTAACCCATTAAGGGGTACTCACATATTTTACACATGAACGGGAGAGGTTTCCTGCAGTCGGTAGTGATCCAGACCGGTGTATCATGCTTCAGGATATACACACAGTTCTTCCAATCAGCCCGACTTTCCTCTGTGGAAGATAAAGTAAGATAAACGGTTAAGAAGACCATTTTATAAAGGATAAAATGACACACGTTGTAATATAATGACTGTTGGCATCTTATTGTAGATTAATAAGACTGGCAGATATCGTGTTTTGTTATTGGTTTATTTTGCATTACATGTTAATAGGTAAATAAGAAATGTTCCCATCAGAATTTCCACAGATATTTAAATTTTATCTACCTGTAGACAAAGGCAAACAAGGTAAATGTAAACGTGACAAAAACACAGAGACGAGACATAACACACAAAAAGAAAAACCATCAGTTACCGCCATCAAATTGTCTAATCAATGCCAGTGTATTTGCTTCGGTCCGATTTTAGCGATTGCTCAGAGATACCGTTGGACATTAGTTTGGTGTACTCATTACCGGATATTTTCGTTCTTTAAATGGCTTTTAATTTACAAATGAAATAACTTTTAAACAAATGTATATTCCATTTAAGATACATTAATGCATATTTATGTTTCATACGCGCTTAATTACTTTTTTAGTCGTATGTATTGATTAGCTTGATTTAGGATAATAAATTGAATGATTAACTGTTTGATTGTATTTTTCCTGATAAAACTCACCATGTACTGTTTGCTCAAGATCAGCGCTGTCGGCTGCAGCTTCTGCAGACACAAATAACACACAAAATGCATAAATCATTTAGAGTTATTACGTATTACCAATATTATACATGCAACGTTTTTATTTACCATTGTCTTTGGTCATCGTTAATGAAACGGTAAAATCCGAATTCCAAGAAAATTCAACCACTCGTTATTTTAAGATAATTTGCTGTGTGTCTGTAGTTATACTTAAGAAAATAATAGTATTTCTCTGTTCACACGCAATAGCCTGTTCACGCCTAAAGTCCTAAGTAATTTTACACTATCTCTGCTACATTTTAATAGCATATACTCTTCCTTGTTATTTGCTAACTATGCAAAGGAGTGTCTAGACACAGTATCAAATACCTAGGTGTAATTATTGTTATTCCGAGTGAAAGCTTGTTGATCCTGATCAGACAGCTCCCAATGGAAACTTGTTTTTCCTGATCAGACAGCTCCCTATGGAAACTTGTTTTTCCTGATCAGACAGCTCCCAATGGAATCTTGTTTATTCTGATCGGACAGCTCCCTATGGAAACTTGTTTTTCCTGATCAGACAGCTCCCAATGGAATCTTGTTTATTCTGATCGGACAGCTCCCAATGGAAACTTGTTTATCCTGATCAGACCGCTTCCAGAGGAAGCTTCTTGATTCTGATCAGACAGCTCCTAGTGGAAACGTGTTTATCCTGATCAGACAGCTCCCGATGGAAACTTGTTTATCCTGATCAGACAGCTCTCAGTGGAAGATTGTTGATGTTGATCGACATTATTTGCCTAGGCCTGATCAGGCCGTGCTGGGAGTCATTCATTCAAGTTTAACATCTATCATCAATATTGTAACATTAAAATCAGTGACAAATCCTACTGAGTCGATCAACTTAACCATTTTTATACTACCTTTATATCCGTCCACGCCGCCTAGACTGTACAGCGATATGGACGCCGAGCCTCCACACATCTCCTCGGTAGAACCAGGGCACGGTACATCACACTGTTTACTGTTCCGGGGTGTATAGGCACGGATATCCTCGAGGCAGAAACACATGTTACCCTGGATACGATTAGAAAGTCTAGTTTTTAATATAATCGTTATACTGAGAGATCCCTTCGGTTGTGAGTAATTAAAATTGATTTCTAGTCTATATCCAAACTGATTTTCTTCGTTGACCTATTTGTTTGCATTTATCTTCCTGTACATTTAATTCCCGATTTAATCACTTCTCGTAAATAACTTGGGTTTTGATACACAATGATGTAAGTCTTTGACACGCCATTCTGCATTTAATGACCTAATGCTATATCTTAGTTTTTTTGCTTAGCGTCATGCAAAGATATTGAAAGTTCTCAATCTTGATCTACACTATTTACCTAAGCCTTACAGACCCAGGTATATTAAATATAATTTAACAGATTAGGACGGAAACCCGTGCATCACCTTTAAAGCCGCATATGTGGTGTTACTACAGTAGGTGGCGCACTCTGAGGCTTGATTCAGCGGAATACGAACACCATCCTTCCGGGATAGATCGCCCTCGTCAAAACAACCTGCAAACATGTATAATATATTATATGTATATAAACATCTGGTCATTATTATAGTAGGCGGTCCTCTCTTGTCGCCGCTTTCTCCAGCAGGACAGACGGTGTCAAACATCATTTAGGGGAGGTAACTGTCGCAAATTTCAGTCAGAGTGTATGGTAAGACTTGTCTTTCTTCCCTTTTATATAGAGTTTTGTTACAAAAATCTTATATAGTGTAAGACAACATACGCTCAAATATGCTACAGAAAACATAATGTCCCCGATATTGTGTTTGACAATTATGACGTTTATCGTACCTACTCTTAAATAAATTTAACATCAAGATATACTTCCAAAAATGTGCAAAACTGACGCAATTGATAGATCTCAAAACAACTTACTTCTTAATTCATAAAAAACCGATTAGATCTTAATAAAAAACATACGGATGGTAGCAACGAAAAATATTATTATATTATATTATATTATATTATATTATATTATATTATATTATATTATATTATATTATATTATATTATATTATATTATATTATATTATATTATATTATATTATATTATATTATATTATATTATATTATATTATATTATATTATATTATATTATATTATATTATATTATATTAAAGATTGCATTAAATTAGTAATATGCAAACATTTATATCAAATTATCAATAAGATAATTATTTTAAAGTTTTGATAAGAAATCTTTTGCTAGAAAATTGTTAAGACTTTTTAATTGTGTAGATAAATTTATAATCTATAACCTAAACCTACAATATAATGTCACCGACCTCTTCTCTTTACGAAATCACCTTGTTTTTGAGATTGCTTTTGTTGCTTTATTTTATTTTAAAATAAAGACGACCATTTGCTTTTGTTGCTTTATTTTATTTTAAAATAAAGACGACCATAGCCATCATTGCAGAAAGCATTCACATGCAACCTTTAGAGACATTAATTTATTCTAACTCTCACATTGTTGCAAAATCTTGTTCAGACGAACGTATGAACATGTCAAGGTAATACCAAACTGAAATCCTCTTACTGATGTCACATTAGACACGTTTTCTTGGACAAGGAAGGAGAATCTTGTAAAAACTACGTCACCAAACATGACGTCGTATTGTACGAGTATAAACAACGTGTGACTGATTTGTTTATTTATGCCTTTACTAATGAGAAAGTCATACCAATACGAACCTGTGGTGACATTCTAGCTCTAGTTGTACATTGCTTGTACAATCATTCGGATTAAATTCCATATTAAATACAATCATTGTTAAAAAGCGCCGATGCGCTCATATGATGCGCAGTAAAAATCTAAAATCGTCGTAAAGTAATGCAGTGACACAACAAACACATATCTTACAGGCAGTCTGCATTATATTGCATTATATTAAAACAAAGCTTGTAAATGTTCTGACTAATGAGACTCCGCAGTATTCATGCTTAAATGAGTCTACAATCCAAGGCCTCTTACTAACTATACTTGACATGCACAGTATCCATTGTTTGTGAGTAGCATGAATGATAGGTCTAGGCCTGTTGTAACCGTAGTCAGGTCAAAGTGACTGGATGAAATAAAAATGTGATCATGGCAAGTTATATCAGGCATTGCAGCACTGCATTTGCTTTATATGGACACCGTCTCTGAAATATATATAATGATAAGGCGTCATTTGTGCTGTTTTGCTTCCTGCCCTCCTTCCGTCACTTCCATGGAATTCTGTGACCATTGTTTGCATGTAAAGAAAGCACCTGATCTGTGCCCACGCACCTTCCACCCAGAGCCAGGGCGAATGTTTCCTGTAGGCTGCCGTCCAGACGTTCAGGCCTGGTTCCAGAGTCACCCGCTGCTGGAACCTCAGAACCTTATCGTGGGTGTCCAGCATCAGCAACTCGCCGTCACGTGACCGGCAGTCCGCGTACGCATCAGGCCACGACTTCCGGCTTTCGATCAGCTTGTAACGAACATCGTCACCATATGCTGGAGGACACGGGAGACATTGGGTTTATTGTATAAAGGTTGTTAATAGAAAACTTTACCAAAGCATTGTTTAAACTGAGGACAAACTTAACACCGATTGTAAATCAATTGTCGTGTTTTTATAATTCACAAAAGTATAAGAGGAATAGGTTGACGAAAAGTTTGATAATTACAAATGTATATTGATATTAATTTCTTTAGAAGTAGTAGTAGTAGTAGTAGTAGTAGTAGTAGTAGTAGTAGTAGTAGTAGTAGTAGTAGTAGTAGTAATAATAATAATAATAATAATAATAATAATAATAATAATAATAATAATTTGTCTACATGTTGAAGAAAGAACATGATCAGTACAATGGAGATTTAGTAGACATGACATCTAGGTATGAACTTGACAAATACCGTAAGTTACGTGAAAGTTTCTGAACAATGATTCTCTCTACAGTTTTAGCATGTTGCTGTTTTTGCAAATAATGAATACTCTGATTACTTTTACAACACACTAGTAGAATCGATCAAATCATTGTGTCTAGACCTGATACTTGAAATCATTTTGTTGTAAAACATCCCGAAGGGCTATATTTGTATGCTATTTTAGTCTATCTTTACATAATCAAGTATGAACAATAATTTAACCACGTTTTATACAACAGGTTTCCCGTCAGTGTGAAAAAACATACTAGTAATCAACCAATAAAAACATTATGCTCTATTTTGAAATAACAATAACAGGATATTTAACTCAGTTTGCATGCGCAAAATATGAGTTTACGAAGACCAATATACATTACATGTCAGATGATTGGAATGCAAGAGCATACGTTGTTGTATTTTTATAACAGATATGTCCATTTTACGTTAATCACGTATGTAGTCGAGCGTCAGTTTATGGACATGTGGCAAGGTGTGGGGATATTATTTAAACTTTAAACAAAACTATTGAATTATTGTCAACATGCTAACTCTATGTTCTCACGTTGATGCTAATTTCAGAGAAATGTAGTTGATCACAAGTAGCAATGGTTATAAGTTAATGCATTTCGAGACATCGACGCTGGAACTTTAGGTGAGTAGGTGAGCTAAGTCACCAAGAATGGAGAGTCAACAAGGCCATGTAAAGTACTAGGCAGGTTGTGTTTCTCTATAGATAATTTATGTTATAACAGAGAAACGGAAGTCTGTTGCAGTTGCGTATAAAAGTAGTGAATCTATAGGCGTTATATATATCAGAGAAATGAAACAAATGTACGATTTTAGTCGAACACCAAATTGTGCAGCCTTAGTTTCAACTTTAACATGTACATGTTAATCGCTAGTCAAATATTACAATTATCCATAAGACATTTAGTATGAAAACCGTACCTGATGGAAACATGAACATTCCAAATAAAATTAAAGATAATCCATAGCCACAATAAAAATGCATCTCCTTTTTACAAAATAACTTGTAGAGTTTAGTCTAGCAAATACACAGATCTACTCACTAATGACATTTGCTTTAAACGTGTAATGCGCGAGAAATTAATCACTAAAGCCCGGGGGTGACTTGTGACAGTACTTCACTGTAAACAAACCATTGGACGGTTGAAATTTTAAATAGCCTGTGGGCAAATTAAATGGCATGTTTATCAAGATACTTCCGCGCGAAACTCCGGAAGTGGCAAAACCTCATGCAAACAAATGTTCCACAAATCACACTAGAAACAAGAAAAAGTTAATACAGAGCATCAAAGTCGCCGGGAAAATGTTGTAAACAGAGCATTTAATAAAAGAGAATGCAGTTTCTTATGAGAATTGATTTTCACAAGTTTATGACCAACAATCTTATTCCTCGGACCAACATTTACAATATTAAAATAAAAAAATAAACCTCATTAAGTATTTATACAGATCATTTTAATAAAAAATATCATCCAAATCAACCCTAAATTATTTTTAACACACAATAATTAACAGATTTATAATTGCCCGAAATGTTCAGGTCTATGCCTGTTTTTGTTGATCAATTTTGGTCTTTGCAATGATAATTCGTACCGATAATGTTTCGTACATATGCTCACTTACTTTGTATGTATTGATTCAAGTATGTACTTTAGGGCGCATTTAAGTTGTTATTACTAGCCTATAAATGTATACATATGCAAAACCATATAAGTTGTATACCTCCATTATCCATAGCACATCAATTGCAGTCGGAAAGAAATTGAACTAAGTATCTATGTAGGAAATTCATATTTGTCACATTTTACTTTAGCAGCGTGTGAACGAGGTCACATGAGTGTCTAGAAATTTAAAATAAATATGGAAAATATGGGTAAAGCTCAGCTACAGTACAATATGGGTGGGAATTAGCTTGTGAACCAATTGCGAACTGTCAGGCTATTTCTGTATTAAGTGCGCAGGCTCTAAATACATAGTTATCATAAAAAGAATAACCAAACAATTTAAATCCCAACAAAACTAGTATTTCGAATAATACACATCTATCTTCTAAAATGTTTCAGTAGATGTCTGTGATAATTAGTGCAGTCTGTCCTAGCAGACAAATTAGTGCAGCCATGTTATATAAAATAAGATTTAAAAATTGATATCAGTAAGATTTTAATTATGATTTTGCCCACTGTTCCTACGTTTATTATTTATTTATTTATTTATTTATTTATTTATTTATTTATTTAGTAGTGGTAGTTGTTTAAGAAACAAAAGAATCAAAACACCATAATAGATATATAACAATGTGGTCATTTTACTGCTGAAATAGCATAAACAAAATCGTTATAATACGGTCGCTTCTTAAAGCTGTGACATCACCCCATAGACATTTCCGAAACTAATTATAAAAACAAGACGGAGCTAGATTATGAGACTTCTAAGACGCCGGAGAGAGCTTTAAAAAAGAAGATGACCATCCAGGGAACTAAACACTCACTTATTAATTACATAAACATTTGACAGTAACGAACCATGACTCTAAAGGGAAGAAGAGTATTTGCTACATTGTAAGTTTTTCTTGTTCTTTGCTACATCTATATTTACAAGCTGCATTGCTAAAATCGTTATACTCGATTACTTTCGTTAAACAAGACCTAGTCAAACGAATTCCTATTAATGTCTACTTAATTACAAGCTACACTTTATTTTTGCAAGCTTTTCAGAGCGGTGCCAATAAGGGTCGCCATTCTCGGCTACCTTATGGTCGTCATTCTCGGCTACCTTATGGTCGCCATTCTCGGCTACCTTATGGTCGCTTTCTAATAACAACTAAGTAGACGTGAACAGTTTAAAGCAAGTTTGGGGAATACAGTGTTTGAAATTAAATTCAAATTTAACTGTATTCCTTATTGTATGGTCAACGTTTTCTTTGGTAAACCACGTGTCCACGTGGGAATTATATGCAAACATAATGAAAGCTTTGGTGTTTACAGAAAATTGACATATGTATTATTTGTCATAAATTAACGGATTTGTAACCCTCTATTAGTAATTTCATAAAGTTTAGCTTACACGGGCAATTATCAACTTTGTTTAAAAAGAGACTCTTTTTATAAATTTATAGATTGGAATGACTTTAAAAAACTTTTATTCGCTGAACATTTTTATCTTACCATTATTATTTTTCAGATGATAATTTAAGTACATTTAATTGCACAAAATGGCGTTAATGTAAACATATGATGATTTTGTTCTGCTACGAAATTTTAACTGTGACCCTGACTTCCATTTCACATCAAATCATGGAAATGCGTAGAACTACTTTATGTCTTACTAGAAACAGGAATAGTCTGAAATCGTTATATTGACAGCTTCATATAAAAATGGTGATTCTGTTTTCAGCTTACGCAATGAATACAAACAAAATAGTTCACGCAAAGGGCAAGATTCACTTATCTTTATTAAGAAACCAAGTTAGATAATAAAGTTAACTTAACAAAATGTCAATGGTAGATTATTTTCAGCTCAAATCAAATTAAATTTTATAGAACACTTTTAAATATATCCTTATTGAATCATGGTTCAGAAAACTTTACAGATACTTTTTGTTGTATCATAACTTGAAAGACCAACAGATTCGATGAACCGATTAGTTTTAAAAACAAAATGCAAAAATACCAGGGCGTGTACGGTTTACGTGTCTCTGTTCCAGCTAGCAATGACAGGCAAGCGGTAGACACCTGCTCTGGTCTTCTAGACTGCCACCGATCCGGTCAAACAGGGTTATCAATGAAGACACACGAATACAAAAACAAACGGAGTTTTTATTTGTGTTTTTTGTTCTGTTATGTAATTAGTACTTGTAACATTTAACATTATGTGCGAAAATTGAATATTGGTTTATTTTTGTCCATTGAGCCATGAGGGGGTGCGGCAACACGGCGTGTTTGTGGCAAGCCGACACAGGGCCGTCGGGTCTTTCAACTGTTTCTCTGGTGGACATTATTTAGTTCTGGAACGGAGCCTTCCACAGATAACCAGCCCTGGTGACAACTGATACTCTTCTCAGCCGGCCTAAATATGCAATAAAGATCAAACAAAGACAATAGTTACCGCAAAGCAGGGACATTTAGGTCTATGTAGAACTGACTTAAGTTCCTTAACTTGATAGTATCTCATCTTAATAGCCATTAATTTAATGCCCGAGCAGTATTCTTTATTTCAGACAAAACTGAGAAATTAAGCTTTTATTGCCTCTTTAAGTTTATTTTATTTTGTATTAATGCTGCCACTTTGGATAGAGTTACGTTTCATTCACACCTTGCTGGTAAACAGGGTCCTTCATTGACGATATTGACACTAAAGGCCTTGCTAATTGCGGAGCACAGGATATGTTTAGTAATCCTAGTACAACTTTTGGAGATGCGTCGTAAACCTTTAGCTTAGTTTCGTATGACACGTTTTATAACCGGACTCGTGAGAAGCACCAGGGTCCTCGTGGTGATCATTTGGCCCAGTTTGATTACTTTGTCACTCCGCTTCAATGTCAATGTATCATTAAAGTCCTGACCGCTTGAGATGCGTATGTCGGACCTTATGGCTCTAAATTGGCAGGGAAGGCCTGTTCAAATCACTGCCTGACAATACTGGGACTATAACTTATTGAAGGAGCTGACCTCTTGCTCCGCTGTCCAGGCGCCCGGGGACCGTGGTCAAGTGGCCGCACTCAGACACTCGCGGTCAGTGGAAGGTTTGTGGTCAACTGTGTTCTCTGAGCAGGATCATTGTTAGACTCGGATGCGGACGGAATGATGCTTCAAGGGTAGATTCAGTCACTTCAAGTGGCTCAGAATCGTCGGGATTATTGGACGTATATTGACATTCATTACATGCAGGTGGTTACCTTAATTCATTTACACCATGCCTAGTGGTGATAGGCATCTGGAATAGATTTTTTCACTGTACCAGGTGGTTTCTTTTTTTTTCTTTTTGTGGGATAATGTGCGGATCGAATTTTAGGCAACTTTATGCAATTGTGTGGTTATTGTGAGATAATATATTTAAATGCTTCATCAGCATTTACTTGACATCCATGTCTTAAATACGGTATTCTATCGGCTACTATGGAACGGATGCTGACAGGAGTGACAATAACGTATAATTAAAGAAGACTAATACATACCAAAATTTAAGTGCAGTTCATGTGACTAATGACTGGATTGTCCTTTCGGAATTAACTTTAATGACAACTGCCTACTACGGCAAGGTAAGTGATAGAATATATTAAACTTATTTAGTGACACCGGCATGCCTTTATATTGACAGCAAAACATCCAAATAAGGTGGGTTCACTTTTAATATCACTTACTCTACAATGTAGTAAAATCATAAAACTGTTTTTTATAAACGAGATCAGAATAAAATGTTTTAGATTTTCAAAAATGATCTACAATAATAAATATACTATCGGTTCGTTTGTTTTAAAATGCGTGCTGTACTCTTAAATGTGCTGATAGAGGTGTATATAAACCCGTTTTTACAGTTAAACATACAATTGCTAATGATGTCCGCGGTAACGTTGAAAAGGATTAGTATATATATATATATATATATATATATATATATATATATATATATATATATATATATATATATATATCAGCGCATACAGTTCACATCTAATTCTCATCCAAAGTATGAACCCCCACCCCCACCAAAAAGGAAAAAAATAGCCTTTTTACCATAGCCTCTATACCATAGCCTCTATACCATAGCCTCCATACGGCAACTTAGCGTACATACCATTAACTCAAACCCGGCTGCACTTGTAACTTACCCATACTGAATGTTATTTGTTAGCAGTTGTATGCAATGATAACAAAACGTATGTGTATAAACTTAGCATCAACTAGTGCAGATCCGGATCAGACATCTCTCAGCTGTAACTGGCCGATCTCAACACCATTTGTTTAGGCCTTATCCACACGTGCTTAGCAGGCTAAGAGTAAGTCGTACCTTAAAAAGTTTGCCATAAGGGACAGACATTCTAAGCAAGACATTAGGGCATCCAGCAAATAGTGTGCGTGGAGGAAACATTAAATAGACTGAGTGCATCAACACCCACTTGATGGAGGAGTGTTTTAATATCATTGTAAAGAATGTACTGCTTACGTTTAAAAATATTTTACAAGTTTCCGAGGGTCTCTGATAGTTTCCGTGCAAACATGCTCATGGCGAATTAAATTTTGTCAAGGATACATTTTCTAGTCCATTGTTTATTCAGTTGAAAATACGGATTTTTTGTATAACTGAAGTTTAGAAGCTGGAACACAAACTTGACGGCATGCATTCTGGTTCTTTAGAGATTTAATTTAGCGTTCACCTTCCTACATAATCAATACATTGACACTCTTCCACGACAATAAGTGTGTCATCCGAAAAAAACCCACAACTAAACTCGTTC
The DNA here is from genome assembly GCA_007844125.1 of Sinonovacula constricta. Taxonomy (NCBI): domain Eukaryota; kingdom Metazoa; phylum Mollusca; class Bivalvia; order Cardiida; family Solecurtidae; genus Sinonovacula; species Sinonovacula constricta. The sequence continues at coordinate 12,239,478 of CM017560.1, read as the reverse complement.
GAACACTTGTGTAGACATTTAGTCATGATAGCTGACTTAGCAGTTGTACTAACCTTTTGTTTGTGGCAAGTCGTAAAAGATGACACACAGTAACATGATAGTGATCATCAATCCAAAGCACTGCAGATGTATAAAGTAAAAATTATAACGATGAATAAAAATAACAATACACCTGATAGTGTTTTACCAGCTGAGTAGATTATCTACCATATACATAAATGGTGAATACTAAATTTGTTTTGAGTTTCACCAAATAAACAACCATTTTATTCCCTGAAAAACCTCTACATCTGTTACCCTGGTGAGATCATACTCATAAATCGTACCAGTATTTTAAACTGTAAATTCACGACAAAACGTCGATTTTGTCTGTTCTGTATTTGCGTATATTGCTTAGAATATCAGTTGTAAGACAAAAAAATAAATAAAGTCGTAATCACCGCTTTTTACTTTTAACCGTACAGTCGTTTAAGTGTTTCGCGAATATACACTGTATATGTGTGCACACTGTACCCTCCATGTTAATCTGTTAGTAAATGCCCAGTGTGCACAGGTGCAGTTATGTTGGCGAAGTACCAATATCAGAGTACAGTTTAATTAAGTGCTTTACTTTACTATTCGAGTCAACAACGTGCCAGTGTTAGCTCGGGGTCACTGGTTACAAGCAGCCTAAAATAGTCCTTAAAGAGCGATATCTCACAAAACAGACAAACAATAATATAAACACACCCAACAATTATTTGTGATATTTAGTGTGTGCCAATAGGATATCCATAAAGTTCAAGTGGTTCTGTTGCTTGCAGTGTCATTCTCGACATAACTGGTCTGTGATGAAGATGATTAGGGAAACACGTTTTCACGATGAACAACATGCGATGTCAGCAGGCAACATTAACACAAATTAAAACATAATAAAACATTTTATTTGTTTACTTTTTATTATATCTGTAAATATTTTACTAATATAGTAATTTTTAACTATTTCATTACACGTTGCATGTCAAAGAAATACCATTATCTCTATTGTTTGTTTATAACTATGATCTCAATTAATCCAATTTTGACAATTTTTAAAACAGCCGTCACGTGCTCGATAAGCCAGTCGTTTTGCCGTTATGAATACATGTGGAGGTGTGTTTCGCTGTTCATACATATTTCTGGCACCAATAAACCACATTTTGCAGGACCTTTTCAGGTTACTATGATGTTTTGGTCCAAAATGTCCAAAATACCACCTTGGTAGTTCGGTAGTTCTCGGTAGTTGACCAACGGGCGCACATAATAAAGGCACGGTTCATTTCTTGACGTAATTAAGCCAGTCATTCTACTCAAATGGGTATATTTATGTAACATAGATGTCGCCGACATATGAGGCGAACTTATCATCAGAATATTTCAAAAAATAGCACTCATTGTTACGTTCACAGTTGAACATAGCGGTTAAAAATGTAGGTTTTATAATAAAACATAAGTACAAACATGAAAGTTAAATCCAAGTGTAACAAAGAAACGCTGATAGGAAAGAGTACATCAACTTGGCTGGGACTTAGAAGAATGCTACGTTACTTTCAAATTAGCAATATAACTTGGTTCTGGTGCAATGCACAAACACTTAGTAAGATATGTTATATTATTTGGCATACATATGACAAAAAGAGCTGAACGTAGAAGCCCATATATCGATTTAACAATGTTAGAAAAAATATTTTATCTGGCATTACGACAGACTTATTCTGACAATGCAAAAAGTCAACGTTTACTATTACGTCAAGGTATGTTCGCACTATATGTACTTTAATTGTGTTATTGGTTGGTGCTTTTGCAGTTACCTGAAATTATCAATCTATTTTGAAATGACACGAACATGTTTACCTAAGCATACTAATGTATCAAAAGTTTGCAATGTTTTGTCCCGTGCGTAGTTTGGTATCGTCAATGAATGAAGGACGTGAGCAGAAATCAGTGTGCGTGTTGCACAGTTGACAAATGTTTGATTGTCATATGATAGGCATGCTTCTTTTGACAAATTGCTGGTACGATCGCATAAATAACGAGTGTTCATTGTTGACCGATTAACCACACTGCAGATAAGATAATCAGTCGTTTTCATCTGACCTTACAACACAATGGCAGTAAGTCCGCTGCGGTCCCTAAGATTACGCTTGCACATTTGTACGTACTCATTCCTGCAGTATGAATGGTAAAACTCCGCAACAGCCCTGTTTTGAAACAGTGGGTACTTTCAAAGTAAGGAAATAATAAACAAGTTTCATGTCAGATCAGAAAAAAGGAAATCGGGTGTCAAAACTAATTCATCATATTATCGCCAATTTGTGAATTTTCCATTTGGTGCGCTTTTAGAGTTGTCATCGATGTTTTTTACCTGTAATTGCAGCACCATTTAAATCGCTGCTATATAAATGACTGACAAACAGCAAATACTATCTTAGAGACGAACCGCTTTATTTGATTCTGTTTGATGCTATACGTAAGTAGATCGTTTATGTAAAATTGTTTTACTCCTTCAAGTCTTCCATGGTATATATATTGTTATGTATGTAAAGCGCACATTATGCATTTGCTATAATTTTCACTTATTTGCAAGCGCTACTTGAGAAAACGAGTAAACAGGTGTGTTTATGAACTATGGTATACATTTATAAAATATTTTATTGGAATATTAATTATAACTCAATTAGGCTAACTGAAAAAGAAATTAATTAATTGTAACAATCCTCACCTGCATCTTTCCGATGACATATGTGTAAAATGTTGTCGCTTTATTGCCTGAGAGATCCATTGATGAGAACTTCTTATTTTTGTAGTATTTTCCCTTTATATTTTTTTTTCGAGAACCGAGATTAATGTTCATCTTTTGAAAAATAAAGTATCTCTTTAGCACCTGTAGTGATACAGATGCTTACTGGACCACCCGCGGGTGAGGATGGTATCAGTTAAACTATTTTCTCTCTCATTTAGTTCCTGTCATCTACTGAATCCTCCTGCACATCTCCGCTGCTAACCGAACTATTGTCAGCGTTTAATCGAGCAACAGTTTCTACATATCACTTACGCGACAAAAAATAGTCCCGTGCGATTCGTGTTTTGTCACCTCCTCTCGAATACGACAGGCAACTCTGATAATCGTGTCCGCATCGTTAGGCAATTTTACGACTTGCGATTTCGACAGATGTGTTGGACAATTGTTAAAAATGTCCAGTTAATCCACATTCCGACAGGACAGAACAACTGTTCGGAATTTAGACAGTCTAGTGGACATTTGATACGATTTCGTAACGCAAGGTATTTTGACAAGCTGGTCACATTCATTCATTGGTACATTCAATAAAAACAAATATCGAAAATGCTGTAAAATATTTACAGTAACTATTACAGTCAAAGATTAATTATGAACAATTCAAAACAGTATTACATGTATGTTTTAAATTACATGTATATGCATTTATATAAACAAGTTGAACTCCCAAAATGTACACAGGCTGCACGTGTAATAATTTACCAGCGATGTTGTTTAAATGCTTTCATCGTATCTATTTATTTTTACAAACAAACGTCTTACGTTAACATAGTACAGAGCGGATACACGTTTATCTGTGTATTTTTTGTTTTCTTGATATTTTAATAAGACTTTGAAATATAAGCAATGTGCAGTGAAATGATATATCTAACCTTCTGCAACCCAATATCATACCACCCACGGCGGTCTTTTGATACATTGGTATAAACAGATTTCATAGACAATGATTATACGATCAACAATAACACGATTTCTTAATCGTTGTACAGCTTAATGTAGTTTTCTTTTCATGTAAATAAATAAATGCATAGATTGAAGTAAATTTAAGATTATTGCCAATTAGATGGACGATTGATCAGTTGAACTCATAATTGTTAGCAACAATAGAAACACACTTTTTATGTGTCATCCGCATGACAGCTGGACTTTCATTCCCGTGATGTTGTTGCAAGCAGTTTTATTCTATTTATGTAATGTTTTTGTAATATCAAATGATGTTGAGACAGTTATTTTTCAGGATATTTACTTAGAAATGTGTACAGGCTTAGCGTATTACAATAACACACTATCACAACATTACTGTACCATGTTTGTTAATTCCCAATGGACCTCGGAATTTATTAAATATGATACACAGCATTGTTTACCCCCTTTTGTGATGTCGGAATGTCTTGATTGTAAGTGTTGCACAGTTACGTAATAACATGTATGCTAGTCATAAATATGTGGTATATATATATATATATATATATATATATATATATATATATATATATATATATATATATATATATATATATATATATATATATATATATATATATATATATATATATACATGTACATTAATATGGCATGCGAATAAGTAATGCAGTAAGTTAACATTATTGATAATAAATATAACGTACGCGTAAGACGTGTTAATGAAAGAGCCTTTTAACTAGCTTTAATTGTTGACAAAACTTCAAATCTGTTTGATTTTTTTCTTATGGCTTAACTCCCTTTTATTTACCAAGTCAATGTGTTTCATTGAATTTCGCACTAATATTCTATTGACAGTTTGAAGCTTACAAATTATATCTTATTACAGAGGTTCATATTTTGATCATATTATTCGTATGGCAATAAACAAATTGCACTACAACATCTGGTTTCCTTTAAAATATTTGGATGACCCGTTTGAGCTATCCGATGCATTGTGATGCCAACGTATGTCTACCACACACGTTGTCGGGATAGTGTATACGACACGTGCCCAAATCAAAGGTTAGAAAAAAATGAGTGATATAGTTTATCCATTTTATAGCATTTGTAGCTCATGTGAAATACAATAAATGTCAGCCGTTGGTTTTGAATGTGACTCGACGTACTTTATTGTATGCATTCGACGTGACGTATCTAGAGATTTTTCTCAATGCATTCTGACCATGTTTCTGCATTGGTCAGGACGTAAATGTTGTTCGACATTACAGAAACCTATTGGTCGTCTTGAATACCCGTGCTAATACAGATATTAATTTGTGTTTGATAATTATAATGATCGCCTGCATGTCTTGAAAACTAGTCGCAAAGGCTGGTAAAATGGACTTGGGCTAGTGAATGGCAGTTATAACCCTCGATATGTTTGTTTAAACACCATTTAGAGAAAGAGTAGAAATAAGCATTTAAAATAGCCACCTGAATCAAATAATAACAATAATATACACAATCATTGCTGAAAGTATTACAAAAGTATTCAAAACTATTGTTGTCCTTCTGCATCTGTTAGGGCCTGCTGCATAGAGTGTATGCTGTAATAGCTCATATATTATATTAAGTGCGTTAGCTCAAACTGACTTTATGTCAGCTTCAAGAATAGTTTTAAACTAATCAAGGCTCCAATTTTGTCCTACTAAACAAAATAAAATATGTTATTGACATTTTAAATCCAAATGCAGTACAGTCGTTTTTATTCATACACGTTTACAATATACTTGCATGAAATAATTAAGCGCTACTATTCAGATTATCGTACAGTAGCTTGGTGCTTTCTCTTTTCCAAGCATTAAAACTGTTGATTGCCTTTTTGTCTGCATTCCTCTTTCCTGCACTATATGGACAACACCAGTACCTAAGACATCAACCTTTTAATCCTGTCACTTTCAAATGCCTACAAAGCACACTGAGCTGTATTTTGATTCAATTATGTGGTATTCTAGCCCAGCTCTTTAATCTTCTTGCAAGTGTCAGTGGTCCGCCATCTGGATACGAAGAGCCCCTTGACGGCTTCCATGTCCCGGTGAACTAGCTGTCCCAAACAATAGATCGTCCATATACTTTACACCTTTGTGACGAGTTCCCACAACGGTCATTACGGTGCAAAACTGAAGTAAATGGTTAATCTTTCCATGGATTCAAGGAGAGTTAGTTGTTTGAAATAAAATCGTTATGAAAGTGTCATTGGTGTTAGTGGATAACAATAATTATATTTTCCTTCATGTTTTTATCAATAATCGTATCAAACATAATAATTAAACAAATGAAATATTGACACACATAGTTCTGTTGAAAATGACAATAACATACAACTCCAGTTATTACCGGATGCTTAAATTACATACCGACTTGTAAAACGGTTTTTAATTGTTCGTGTCAACAAAGTACAGAAAAAACAACAATAAAAATAGTAGTTTTATCAAACTTTTGTAAATTATAAGAAATAAAAATCATAAAAAACAACAACAAATAACAACAGATCACTTTGTCAAAGTACGCAACACGTCACTGGACAACTGAACGATTGTTGGTGGACGTTTAACCGAACAGACAAATAACCACAGCGGCCAGTTATCTTTAGACTCTAGTATTCTTCCATAGACAGGGCTCAACTATCATTTAAGTAGCCATATAACTAGGTTCACTAACAACGTGCTGGGCTTAATTTAGGGTATAAAGATTCAAGCCCGGGGCTGTAGATATGGGGTCAATAGAAGTCACCCACCAGTGTACAGGGTAGACGAACTGATGGCCACGGTGGTTCCAATGACAATAACTTACTTTAAACAATTTGTTTTGCGTTCTATTATTTCAGTATCATCGGTTCTATGAGAGACATTTCGCATCTTGGAAGTGACGATAACGTTAACAGTTTATAATCTAGAGCAACATATAAAGAAACGTATAAGAATTTCAAAAGTATTCCAGAAGTCATGATTTAAGTGTTTACAACAGCGAAGTGAATAAGAGAAATGAGAATGAAAACGGGTCATTAGGAGACTGATTTGATTTGCACGTTTAGAAAAAGGTAGTATAACCTAGTCTAATGGGAAAATGATAATAGATAAATATTTTCCTCGCGAATGCAGCTTGGTTTAAGGACAAGCGATTTCAAAGCGTGCGGTGCATGTAAATAAAAACTCTTTAACTAACTGCATCTTTGTTTAATACTTCGTACAGACTTTGACCAATGATGAAGTACGCTGTGCGATAATTACACACTACAAAACTTAGAATAAACAAATCTTATGGCCATATGTTTCAATTAAACAAAACTTAAAATGTTGTTCGATTATTAGACGTTAGGAATAAACACATGCTGCTCATCTTGTGTTTGGACACGTGATATTCTTTGTTTTTATCCGTCAATCCAAGATGATGTATCTTGTTTATTCGGGGTTCAGTTTACAGTATTGATGTAAACGTACACCGGTAAATATTGACTCAAGTCCAGCCGGCTTGCCCAGGCTCAGCGAACCATTCAAGGGATGAGTCTCTATGGGACACACAAAAAACTCTACAATTAGCAACAGTATATGTGTTTATCTTTCTGTGATTATGTAGATTGATTCCTGCGTTTGTTTGTGTTTTTTTGAGTGCAAATCATGTATGTTCGTAGGGAGTTAATTTAACAATCAAATTTGAAATATATTTTTTTGCTAAAATAGTATCATAAAATAAGAAGAACCATATGAATTGAAAAAAAGATAAGAAATATGTTTTTCTTTATATAAAAACTAATTTAACCAAGCAAAAGTTCGTACAAATTATAAATGATGATACTCGTGTTTGCACGGTGCAGTTAATTTTGTGTGTGTTAATCAAGTATGAGAACAACATTCTCGCCTGTAAAAATTACATTTTTATGTTAATTTTACAGGCACATATTTAATCAAGAATATCAATAGTTTTTTATGTTTCTTGTTAATTAAACCGGCCAAAGTATAAAAGTTATAAAACACTAAATATATAGCAGTCATATAACGAAAATGATTGCTTCTTTCCTGTAGATGTACATGTACGATAGTCATACGGACTTACAACAACTGCATCGTGTTGTCTCGAAATGTCCATCAAAAATCTGTTAAAACATTGCAGTTGATTGAATAGGAGTATCTACTTTGATTTATTCCCACGCACAGAGGAAATACACCGCTATTTAAGGAGCCACTTTGACCAAGTGATACGTTCAATTTCAACGCAGTACGGCTATATGTCTATTTTCACCTGTCTGTAATGCTCCCGAGTGACGTATCGGTCTGCCTTTGACCATCAAGGTGTGACATTGTAATAGATAATTACTGGTTATTCTTGGAGCGAGACCGGAGCTGTGGTGTGAATCTTTGACCGAGGTGCTCCCGTATGGTCACTGAAGCATTCTGCCAGGCCATAGGGCCACCACCCATGGCAGTTACTAACACGTACATGACAGTCACATGTCAATTGTTCGCTTAGATAAAACGTTCTTGTAAAACAAAGAGTTATTTTACGATCAATTATTTTCAATTAATACAAGACAAGTGAGCCCACTATTCTTATCTGGATATTTTTCTATTGTACGTTATCTTGTTTCCCGACTGCAAACCGGGGTAACTGGGTATGCCAATCTTAAAGATACAAATCAAAACTAACTCACTTGTCAATGACTTTTACTATGGTTCCTTTGTAATTTTTAAAACATTTCAAATATTTGTGTTGTTGTTGTTGTTGTTGGACAAAGTTTATTTTATGGTTGCAAACACAGGTGGCGTAAACAAGGGTCAAACCAGAACGCCAAGGCAAAAAATACATCTTTTGTCTGCTTTTATCAGTTCAGTTCATGTACCATTGTCTTATAAAACTAATCTTTTCTTAATTAAAATTTGACAAAGACATTACACTACAATATACATTTTTAACCGCAGAGGTGTGAAACCAAAAATATTCAGTTGACAAAGACATTACACTGTCATATACATATCTTTACCGGAGAGGTATGAAACCAAAAATATTCAAGTATGACAAAAAGTTAAAAGGTACAAGCATATTTAGAGTTTTGATTAATTTATATAACAAGATTTAACAAAACAGAATATTAAAGATGTAATAATAACACATGAACTACACTGCATGAATTCAAAATGCATTTTGCCAACAAATAATGCAGATCCTTGTTTACATTAACAAGATCTATCTCCCTCTCCTACAAAGTTTAATTTCCTAAGTCAAAACAAAACTGTGATAGAAATTATGCACCGTGCATATATTTCCGCAAGCGGGACCATGTGCAGGCTATACCAATATTACATTATGACTTTCACAAACACTACGATCTCAGTGACGTGCTATCTGGCGTGAGCTTGTAACCCGGGTACGCGTCATTAAGCAATTTTCCCCGTGATTACAAGCCGTTAATTTGACAATTTATTGATCATACAAATGTAGCGGGCTTTGTCACAAAGGTCAAGGGAGTTTTCCAACTGAGCTACCTTAAATAGTGACAGGTTTGTTGTGTGCAATACGCTTGCATTAGAACAGACGGTAAAATGACTGATTATGTAGAAAGTTAACATGCACAAGCAGTGTTCTATGACCTCCTTTTGGTGCTACATGCACATTTTGAAAACTGATATTCGATGCATCGAAATTGCAACTATAATCGTTTATACACACAGTTGCCATTATACGACTTTAAGAATTACCAGCAGAAAACGAGCAATTGTTATGATTTGACACTTTCCAAATGCCTGTGCATGTAGAAAGTAAAGTATTGTTTACTTATAATTTCTGGATGATATTGCATATGCATTCTGGCCCAAGACGTTTGCCAATACATGCACAACGCCATTATTTATTTATTTTTAATTTTTGTTCTCTAAGTGTCTAAAAGTGATGATGGCCCACTTTAAGTTTCGACGTTTACTTTTATATGTTTTCAAAAGTGTTACGTAAACCATTTGAGTTGGATGTGTTGCGGTTTCTGTGATGTCTTAAATATAATATAAATATAATATATAATAATATTAAATATAATTTTTTAAAACCATTTATATCTAAGTCAGTGGTAAGCCGTAATGATATATTAAAAGAAATAAAAACATTCATTCTCATGTACGCAACGCGGAGAAATAAACAGAACCACACCTGCCGAAAACGCGACAATATTACTTGTCCTCGGTAACGTAAGTAATGAAACGAATCAGTTTCGAATATCAACTTTCTAAACTTGGTGAGTGCATATTTTTCTTGGTAATTACTGTCCTTTTTTACCAGAATGGGCTGCTTTAATTAACACTTTCAATTGAAAGTTTATTGGCATAAAACGTACAAGCCATTGCAATAGGTACTTATATATACATATACGTCCTACTGGAATGAGCTGCTGCAATTAAAGTTCTACCTGAATGAGTTGCTATAGTTAACGTTCTACAAAACTGAGCTGATTTAATTAACGTTCTACCGGAATGAACTTCTATAACTAACGTTCTACAGGAATGAGCTGCTGTTATTAACGTTCTACCGGAATGAGCTGCTGTTATTAACGTTCTACCGGAATGAACTGCTGTAATTAACGTTCTACCGGAACGAACTTCTGTAATTAACGTTCTACCGAAATGAGCTGCTGTTATTAACGTTCTACCAGAATTATTTGTCCTATTCAAGTGTGCATAATTGTTGTTTCATTGCCAACAACGACACAAACACTGATAACGTGTCTGTAGGGCAATAAATCATGCGGGTGATGTCGATGGCATTATTGTTCTCCTTCACAGAGAAATGCCTTTCAAGCACTATTAGAGAGTAAGCACTATAAACAGAGGTTATTAACTGGCCGTGTGTTGATTACAAAAACAATGAAGACTGGGAGCCAGGAACCTTTTGCCCTGTATTCAAAAGTCCTTATCAAACATCTGCTCGTGGTCTTTTGCAAATGACTATTGCTTTTATTAGGCTGGATGGACTTCTTGTCCAAATGTTTAGCAAATAACGGTCGTGATGAACAGGCTGTAAGTAAAAAAAGAAATATTAATTAGAAAGATGAAACAAGCGATAATACTGGCGCGTATTTCAAGCCTCAGTTGTGTTTGATATGGTCCATATGAATTACTAAAGTTTGATTTTAATACTCTAAAAGATAATTTATTAAATATATCTGGAGCAAACCCAAAACCATAGAAAGCCATTAAATTTGTAAACATGACATTATATTTTTACGCACCATCATACCTTTTTTGGTCTAGGTAGATGAAACATAATTCAATTAAAAGTTCAAAACATAAACATAATGTTAAGAACATTGCATAAATTATTAAAATCTCTTTTTTACGTGTGAAACAAACTAAGGCATTTGCAATATTTTAACTTTGCATATACCTTAGTGCTCGAGAGATGCATTTACATCTAATGCCCGACATCAAATTGACAATCATTTTATGCAATTTTATCAATTTCCGGTGAGCAACTCAAAGACAACAGACCCAACAGAGAATGAAAAGTACTGTCAGTAATTAGTTCACACATCCTACATGTCTTTGGCCTTCCGCTATTATCATACCCAGTCCCATCCTATGCTTTTAAGGCATGAAATGTACATCGATTTTGTGTCATAGCGGTAGAATTTGATGCTAAATTAAGGATGTGGTGAACAAAAATAGTTCCAGGAAAGTTACATTATGTCTCGTCGAGATGTCTTGTCATGAACAGCCATTTTTACGAATTGCCCCAGTATCAGGACGATATTTCTCCGACTTTAAGTTGTATTTTCTCGTTTTGCTCAAAGAATGGAGTATCAATTGTTTGTGTTAGATATACAAGAATTCCTAAATATGTCGGAGCAAAGTGTTTTAACATACTGGATGAGCCCCATTTTTTGTCGTACGTCAATAACATACTATTTACCTCCACCCACTACTTGATACTACGGTCTTAATGATTATCGTTCATGTATCATTGTATTTAAATTTCTAATTTCAGTAGGTATAAAATATATCAAATGAAGAATTTATGAGAAAAAAAAAAGAAGACGTCAATGCCCAATCATGAAAACAAATGTCCTAAATGTGAATTACTCTGATAACATATGCAAGATGTATAAAAGTTTATATTAAATTCTGATGCCAAACGTTCTTCTCTTTTGAAATCGACAAAATTGCTCGTAAAACATTATTCAGGATAATTTATTTACATGTATAGTTTTAGCATAAGGTTGTCTGTCTAAACCACCTTCATATCGTGTGTCTAATTTGTCTACGTTATTTTAAGGGATCAGAACCGAATAAAATGACTTTTCATTAATTAAACCTAAGTTACAATATATCAGCGCTTGGGCTGTTTTATTTGTTCTTATAATATCTTATAATATATCAGCGCTTGGGCTGTTTTATTTGTTCCTATAATATCTTATAAAATATCAGCGCATGGGCTGTTTTATTTCAAACTGATCTCTCGTTTGGGATTTTCGTTTTTACGTTGCCGAGGATTTTATCTACTGTACATACTGTACATATATTTATAGTTTATTTTGTTGCTAGTTGTAATGTATGTATATAAGTTCATTGTATTTGTTTTAACTCCCGATGCAGGTGCTTACCGTTAGTTGTTTCACTTTGACGGGATGTTGTTATTTATACTGTTTGTTTGCTAGAAAACCCTTCAGGAAGTGCGAGGTTGGAGCGCTCCACAAACCAGGTTTAAGCACCCCAGTTGGCCCTTTTGCCGACTGACCGTTCCAAGGCGGTAACTGATGGTTTTTCTTTATGTGTGTTATGTCTCGTCTCTGTGGGTTTTTTTCACATTTGCATTTACCTTGTTTGCCTTTGTCTACTGGTAGATAAAATTTAAATATCTGTTAGAGTTTTGATAGGACCTTTTCTTATTTACCTATACAACTCATTGTTACAATAGCAATCATATCTTACAAGCTACAACACAGTGTGGCTTAAGTCACAATGACACACATATCTTACATACAACACGATGTGGCTAGAGTCACAATGACACACATGTCTTACAGGGTACAACACGGTATGGCTAAAGTCACAATGACACACATGTCTAACAAGCTACAACACGGTATGGCTAGAGTCACAATGACACACATGTCTAACAAGGTACAACACGGTATGGCTTGAGTCACAATGACACACATGTCTTACAGGGTACAACACGGTGTGGCTTAAGTCACAATGACACACATATCTTACATACAACACGATGTGGCTAGAGTCACAATGACACACATGTCTTACAGGGTACAACACGGTATGGCTTGAGTCACAATGACACACGTCTTACAAGCTACAACACGGTATGGCTTGAGTCACAATAACACACATGTCTTACCAGCTACAACACGGTGTGGCTAGAGTCACAATGACACACATGTCTAACAAGGTACAACACGGTATGGCTTGAGTCACAATGACACACATATCTTACAAACTACAACACGATGCGGCTTGAGTCACAATGACACACATGTCTTACAAGCTACAACACGGTGCGGCTTGAGTCACAATGACACACATGTCTTACAAGCTACAACACGGTATGGCTACAGTAACAATGACACACATGTCTTACAGGGTACAACACGGTATGGCTTGAGTCACAATGACACACATGTCTTACAAGCTACAACACGGTGCGGCTTGAGTCACAATGACACACATGTCTTACAAGCTACAACACGGTATGGCTAGAGTAACAATGACACACATGTCTTACAGGGTACAACACGGCATGGCTTGAGTCACAATGGCACACATGTCTTACAGGGTACAACACGGTGCGGCTTGAGTCACAATGAAGCACATGCCTTACAAACTTCAACACGGTATGGCTAGAGTCACAATGACATACATGTCTTACAGGGTACAGCACGGTGCGGCTTGAGTCACTGTGACACACATGTTTTACAAACTACAACACGGTGCGGCTTGAGTCACAATGACACACATGTCTTACAAACTACAACACGGTATGGCTAGAGTCACAATGACACACATATCTTATAAGCTACAACACGGTGTGGCTTGAGTCACAATGACACACATGTCTTACAAGCTTTAACACGGCGCGGCTAAAGTCACAATGACACACATATCTTACAATCTTCAACACGGTGTGGCTTGAGTCACAATGACACACATATCTTACAAGCTACAACACGGTTTGGCTAGAGTCACAATGACACACATATCTTACAGGGTACAACACGGTGTGGTTGAGTCACAATGAGACCCATATCTTACAAGCTACAACACGGTATGGCTTGAGTCACAATGACACACATATCTTACAAGCTACAACACCGTATGGCTAGTGTCACAATAACACACATATCTCACATACAACACGGTGTGGCTTATGTCACAATGACACACATATCTTACAACCTACAACACGGTTTGGCTAGAGTCGCAATGACACACATATCTTAGAAGCTACAACACGGCGTGGCTAAAGTTACAATGACACACATATCTTACAAGCTACAACACGGTATGGCTAGAGTCACAATGAGTCACAATGACACACATGTCTTACAAGCTTCAACACGGTTTGGATAGAGTCACAATGACACACATATCTTACACGCTACAACACGGTGTGACTTGAGTCACAATGACACACATGTCTAACAGACTTCAACACGGTGTGGCTAGAGTCACAATGACACGCATATTTTACATACAACACGGTATGGTTGAGTCACAATGACACACATATCTTACATACAACACGATGTAGCTAGAGTCACAATGACACACATATCTTACATACAACACGATGTAGCTTGAGTCACAATGACACACATATCTCACATACAACACGGTGTGGTTAGAGTCACAATGACACACATATCTTACATACAACACGATGTAGCTTGAGTCACAATGACACACATATCTTACATACAACACGGTGTGGTTAGAGTCACAATGACACACGTATCTTACATACAACACGATGTAGCTTGAGTCACAATGACACACATATCTTACATACAACACGGTGTGGTTAGAGTCACAATGACACACGTAGCTTGTAATAAACCAAAGATATTAAAAGTGTTGAAGGTTGTATCCGGCAATTTGCCTCTAAATATATACTATATACATCTATTATTTGTCCACTGTTTTGGAGAAATATGGCTTAGTTTCTGCATAGATTCATACTTTATTCAATGTTAAGACGAACATTATAGACAGTAAACACGTGTAAAAATGATTTCCAAATATTCAAATAAACACGATATAGATTTCTGCTAAAATAGGTATTGAGGCCAGAACGGATTCCCCGGATGATGATTTCAATAGAAGGGGGTCACGTGGTATTCCTAGTTTAAAAATAGTTAACTAAGCTGCGAGGCTAACATGGAAAATACATGTTTGTAGAGTCGAATGTTATTGTTCATGTTTTTACATAAATTCAGGATTTTATGTGATTAATAACTTATTTGGTTGTTTGAGTTGAAACACTTGGTCCAATTTTAAAGTGCATCTGTCCCGTTTTTGTGGCACGTCTAACCTACAGAAAGAAGCCATGCGATTGAGACACAAAAACATTTTTTTTAACTTTCTATAAATTAACCTACACGTAATTATCACACCCCTGTCTTGTCAAGAAGGTCAATGTGGCGATGGTTTCGATTAACATAACATTGATAACACACATCTACACGCCAGCAATGGCTGACAGTAACAGAAGACATTTCTGCTGCAGTCTACGCCCTTCATTGTGCTTTTTAATTCTGTAAAAGTGTCTTATTTACGATCGAATAGAAGAATAAACATCCTTGTTTATGTTGCTTTATTCTTACAGTCGTCTCTAAATTCCAAAACGCTATCATTACTGACAATTTCATTTATCATGTCTAATGATGAATGGTTTGACAACAGTATGACAGTGGTTAACTGTCTTGTTGATAGGTTCGGACAATAGTCGAATGAGTATGCGTGAGCACTTTGTTTGCGGACAATAGATCGAACATGATATGACGTGCTGCATATCTTGTTGATTGGTACCATTTATAGACTGAACAGCTTTGATGAGCAAACCGAGTATCACCTTGCAGCTAATGTGTCATGTCTGTGATTAATCGTTATGACATGATTAATAAGCTCATGCGATGTTGTTTACTATTAAGGCATTTTGCAAAGATTTGAAATTGTACTCTAGGTACAAGACGATCCGCAACACTTGCGCTTTTCTTAACAGTTCTTAAAATCAATCGATAATTGATGTACATCAAATAAAAGAGTGTATATTTGTGCTTTGTTTAAATATTTCTTGATTGTTTAAGTTCCAGAATTTGTATAACATTTGATAACATGTTTATTATGATCACCCGTGTCACATAGAGGAGCATATTTCGAAGTCAACATTTAAAAATGTACAAAAGTATTAAAATAACGTAGCGATTTGTCAGATGTGCTGTAATTAGAAATATAATCTGAAGGATTACGTGCTTGGCCATATTCTTGAAGCGTCACTATAGTAAAGTCACTCATTGAATGTTGTCTATTCATGCAAAAAGTTTGCGTTAATGCATAACGTGTCAAATTCTTATAAAGTCAACACTCAACTAATTTGATGCATACAAATTGACTAACTCATAATGACATGTGAATGCAGTTAGAAGGAAAGTGTTGGTTTAAAGACCCATCTTATATTTTAAATTGCATTTTACAAACGTTTATATAATTTTAATATGAGGCTTGTGTTGCGATTAGGTAAATATTTTTGCAATGATGTGGTAAAACAAAATAGTTCTGAATAATGCAAAAGAATTAACACGCAGCTTTTGACTTACGTTGATTATTCATTAGTAATAATGTTAAGAAGAATAATGGTTGAAATGTCATCAAATTGGGCGGATCCAAAATGGCGACGCAGCTTCCACCCGTGCCATTAGATTACATTGTAAACCCCGCCTATTGTGAAACGAAGAAGGTCGTACGCGAGATGTCCGCGAATAGTAGACGGTGTCACGTGACTACGGACAGTTCGTGCGATACCGGACCTGCCTACCTCCAACCGTCCACCATAGGCAACATGGGACAATGTAACAAGCATTGATAAAATGCAGCCGCACGTTACCTCCTTATGGCTTTAACTAGCTTTTTACAAATGTATACATACAATACAATGTACTCCGTACGACAGAACTGTGAACAGATACCGGATTATATTGACTGACCGACCTACAATTAAAGTGTTAAATTAGACGCATGAAATAAAACACCAACGTTTTTGTTGAATATACAGTATCGTTCTAATTGATTTGTTAAAAAAACTAATTGATTTGCATAAACAACGTGGATCTGTGGCGTGAATAACGAACAAGTGAGTATTTTGGTTTATTTTGTGTGCATAGATAACTTTCCGTGTACTTTTCTATGTCTGTGAAAGTTAAAACATTTGGATGTACCAACGCTGCAGCACAGGTAAGTAGAAGCTCTCATTCGAATACTGTGATATTTATGAAATTCTGTACGAAAGTGTGTATTTTTACATCGGGCGAGATGTCAAAGAGCGCAGCAGTTGCGTGCAGTGAGAGGCTGGTGGTATTTCACGGTAGTAGGACAGTGAAGTTACATACATAGGGTGCCTACCATCTGTGTGAGAAGGTGTCCCCTAGAGCGTGGACCTCACATACAGCATATGCACGTCTCCCCCCGTAAACACACTTGCTAGATTTGTTTATTTGTCATGTTTATTCAGTCTGCCGTTATGTCGTAATGTATGTAGTTTTTTGTGTTTTTTTGGTCAAATTCTTAATCACAAATCTGCTATTTTATGTAAATTTTAAAAAAGAAGCTACTACGAACAATACGTTTTTATACTATAGTAAACATTAAAGTGCATATTTAATGGTTTGTCAATTCATTCTTATTATAAATTTTAATTTCACATTAACCGGCTTTTAATGCTTGTTCAGAATTTGGCGAACATAAAATGGCCAAATTTGTTTATTTTTAAGACATCTTATTTGCAACAATTTGTTGATTCTACCAGTTCTATTTTTCATATTAGTTATTGGAGAATTCACATCGTATGATCCATCTAAATATGTTACCTTTAAATATGGTTGGTTACAGCACTGAAAGCAGGGAATACTTTAAAGATACAGAAATGTAAGTTTAATCAGCTCTCGAAGTAAGTTTAAGTTTTTTAAGTTGTTTCTCTGTTGGTCATAGAACTAGGTAAATATTGAACGTAAGTAGTTATATAACAACAAATACATGCATAGTAATATATATCCATTATTCTACCTCCACAACAAATAGACCTAGTGCCGCTGTCAAGAAATTCCTGCGAAAAGAACTAAATATGGTATGAAACCTAGAAGAAATGTCAAACAATTTACAAAATAATGACGCCATTTAAAATAATTACATCATTAGTCAAGATCATGGCAAATAGTTGTGTTGTTCAAAAATGTAAGTCCATTATAGCCACGTCCATCTATGTCTGACTTAAGGTCTGGGCAGAACTTCCGTCTCAACGCTGGAAGACACCCCCATCCCCTCCATATATATGTCTGGTTAGAACTTACGGCTCACCGCTGGACGACTGGAAGACCTCTCATGCATATGTCTGGGTAGAACTTACGGCTCACCGCTGGAAGATCCCCACCCCACCTCCCACACACATACATATGTCTGGGTAGAACTTACGGCTCACCGCTGGACGACTGGAAGACCTCTCATACATATGTCTGGGTAGAACTTACGGCTCACCGCTGGACGACTGGAAGACCTCTCATACATATGTCTGGGTAGAACTTACGGCTCACCGCTAGAAGATCCCCACCCCCACCTCCCACACACATACATATGTCTGGGCAGAACTTCCGGCTCACCGCTGAAAGACCCCCACCCCTCCATATATATGTCTGGGTAGAACTTACGGAAAGACCAATCATACACATGTCTGGGTAGAACTTCGGCTCACCGCTGAAAGACCCCCACCCCTCCATATATATGTCTGGGTAGAACTTACGGAAAGACCAATCATACACATGTCTGGGTAGAACTTCGGCTCACCGCTGAAAGACCCCCATCCCTTCATATATAGGTCTGGATAGAACTTACGGCTCACCGCTGTAATTAACAACATTTTACCCATGACTTGGTAAATTTGGGCATAAGTTCTGTATCAACTCATGCTTTAGTCTTAATAAAGATAATATGGAACATTACTTGAAGTGTTAGGCAGCACAAATCCAGAAAAACACGCCCTAAATATTCATTCTTTTCAAACCAGAAAGTAAGATGAGTACTCATACTCAAGATAGATACCGACGCAAAACCGAATTACTCGGATGATATAACGTGATCTTAAGTTGTTTTCTTTTTCAAAAAATGCTAACTGTGACTCAGATAGGAAATACGTGTTTGTAATGACGAATGGGGAGCTATGCTTTATTATTCACGTAGATGTAGGACACCATTTAACAACATTTCGTGGGATATTTTCGGAGAACATTATTTTATATGGATTTTTGAGAATATAAAATCGTGTTCAAACTGTTAGATACAATCTTTAATAGACGACATAATAAAAAACAAAAATGTGTTTATTTTTGTTTGTCAGAGTTAGATTGAGCTACTTTAGTAAACCTCAAAGATTCTACAAACCCAAAGCCAGATATATCTAGACTCTAGAGGTATTATACAACTTGCCATTACGTGTTTTGTTGTCATTTTAATTTTGACTCTATTTAATGTTAGTTTTGTGTTGAGCAATGTTGTGTATCATTAAATAAATACTGTGATACTTTCCGCAATGTTTACGTTTAAATAAGTACTTTGATACTTATCTCAGGATTCAGGTATAAATACTTAATGTATTTACACGGTAAAATAATATTAAAAGATTACCAATCGGGGGTGATATCACGTTTTGTCGATCCTCGATGTGACAATATTTACCACGGCTTACGTCTCGATCAACAATTACCAATCTTTAAATGTTACATACATTATTTCCACGTTTTGACCATTCTTGTTTTTAATACTTAAGATTTATCCATACCCCCCTTGTTTCCATCATAATATGGTGTTTCATTTTAATATACTTTAATATTATTCCATGTCATTCGTGAAAAATTGTATTTTTCATAACCAAAATTGTCAGTCAAATGGTATCTGTTCCCTTATTAATTAGTGATTTCCAAATTCTTCCTTAAAAAATCAGGTACTACCTCTATTTCAGAGAATATGAAAGATGTTTGTTTTCGGTGGACCACTATTTACATTATCTCATCAGAATTATTTTTACACTTCGCTTTAAGCTTCATGGACTTCCGTCTATACGGTCGTTAGAATGGACGCATAATCTGGATTCATAAGCAACGGTCGCACTTTCAGTTTCGTTGAGAGATGAAGATATACACATTCATTCCAAATGAAACCGATACCCAGACATGTCATATACACTTGCAGATACAATATGACAGTGTGTAAATTACACGTAGCTAAAGGGTCTTCATCTATCTCTAGAATTGTGCCTATTTCAATTACAAATTATACAAAATAGATCATTTTCAACATCTCGTATATAAGTTAAAACTGCCCATTTTTGTAATTTTGAGTTTCCTGCCATAAGCACGGATTGTGTTTTGTATTTATATCATATGCATAAAACGTTAGCAACAATTTTAATTCTTCGTATTGAAGTCCTCTGTTTTCTTTTGCCGAACGTTGTACGAACACATGTAGATGAGACACAGCCAAGGGATGTCTCAGCATAATTTACAAACAAATTGAAAACAGGTCATGCCAAATATCAGTAAATCAGATGAAATATGCCAATAAGGGAGTCCAAAAGATATTTTAATTTAGCTCTCACCGGCTGGTCTAATGCTGACTGATAAGTTATTATGTTATGCGATGTGTGCACACAATCGGAAAGGAAAGTTAATTTTCTGCTTTTTTCAACAATCTTAAATAAGGTGCTGCTTTCTGTCCGATATTTTACAAATCAACTGTAGAAGATTGTGGTCCTTTAACAGTATTTGAATGTAGCACAACACACCCCACACATGTAGTTTTATGTGTGTTTTCGTGTTATAGAGATAGCAAGGTTATCAGAACATACCTTGAATATGATGAACAGTTTGTGAAACGCAAGACAAGAAGTACCCCATACATGTCTTAACGTTTGAAACTGTATTGGTTTTAGAAAACCTTGGAAAATAATGGCTTAAGTATTTATTGCGTAGGTTGCCCAATTATTTAATCATCATTTTGCTGCCAAATGAATGAGGCCAAAAATGATTGTTCTATGTCTTTATTCCGTTTGCACTGTCTTTTGTTACAGTTTGATAGCTTAATAAGTATATGTTTATTTTTCTTAAATTATATGTATTTAGTAATGATCACTGGTAAAATATTTTAGTAAAAATGTCAAGTTAATTAGGACGAGGGCTGATTAAAATTATTTTTATACTCGTACACAATATGTATTTTATTATGTATGTTTGCGTTTGATCACGAATGGGGAATACAGATATGTCCTTGATCGCATATATCTGTATTTAAAGGGTTTGTATTCTTATTAGTCAATAAGACCCGTAATTAGGAAGGTTTAACATAGTAGCTACATTGTTATTAATTACAATTTAAAACAACAGTTCTGTTAGTGCATGGGATACAAGACAGTGATGCATCTCTATCTGAATGACAAATGTTTTGTACAAACAAACAAACAGTATTCTTACATATATAAAATAATATATAAATCATCTAAATATTACGATTGTTGTAAAATGGGGCATGGAAAACCCCGGTCTCCCCGGCATGCTACGATAAATGGTATTGTATATACACTGTTTAATATTATACACTATTACGAAGTGCCACAGCAGGTCACTGACTTGTGTTTCTACTGACGAGTATGAGCTTGTCGTTATAACAAATGCCAACCAAACATTGTAACATTGATTTAGATTCCAATACTTCAACACATGTCCATACATGCATCTGCAGTGGGACAGCGTAAGCTCCGCATAGATATAATATTAAAATATAAACCTTTTTCCTAAAATACGTTGAGTGTTGAATGGCAGTGATGAAAGGGTTGACATTTAGAAAACAAAAAAATGTTAGGAAGCTTCCGGCACACCATTGAACTGTTATGACCTGCATCTGATTAACAACTCTCGTGTTGTCTGGTTCCGATCCTGTCGGTGTAGGTAATAATTCGGCAGTGGACACTAGAAACAACTCTCGTGCTGTCTGATTTCAAACTCATGTCGGTGCTGGTTATTATTCGGTAGTGGACACAGAAAACAACGCTCGTGTCGTCTGGTTCCGAGCTCATGTCGGTGCTGGTTATTATTCGGTAGTGGACACTAGAAACAACGCTCGTGTCGTCTGGTTCTGAGCTCCTGTCGGTGCTGGTCATAGTTCGGTAGTGGACACTGAAAACAACTCTCGTGCTGTCTGGTTCCGAGCTCCTGTCGGTGCCGGTTGTAACTCGATAGTGGACACTGAAAACAACTCTCGTGTTGACTGGTTCCGAGTTCCTGTCGGTGCTGGTTATAATTCGGTAGTGGACACTGAAAACAACTCTCGTGTTGACTGGTTCCGAGCTCCTGTCGGTGCCGGTTGTAACTCGATAGTGGACACTGAAAACAACTCTCGTGTTGACTGGTTCCGAGCTCCTGTCGGTGCCGGATGTAACTCGATAGTGGACACTGAAAACAACTCTCGTGTTGACTGGTTCCGAGCTCCTGTCGGTGCTGGTCATAATTCGGTAGTGGACACTGAAAACAACTCTCGTGTTGACTGGTTCCGAGCTCCTGTCGGTGCCGGTTGTAACTCGATAGTGGACACTGAAAACAACTCTCGTGTTGTCTGGTTCCGAGCTCCTGTCGGTGCCGGTTGTAACTCGATAGTGGACACTGAAAACAACTCTCGTGTTGTCTGGTTCTGAGCTCCTGTCGGTGCTGGTCATAATTCGGTAGTGGACACTGAAAACAACTCTCGTGTTGTCTGGTTCCGAGCTCCTGTCGGTGTAGGTTATAATTCGGTAGTGGACACTGAAAACAACTCTCGTGTTGTCTGGTTCCGAGCTCTGTCGGTGCCGGTTGTAATTCGGTAGTGGACACTAGAAAAAACTCTCGTGTTGTCAGGTTCCGAGCTCCTGTCGGTGCCGGTTGTAACTCGGTAGTGGACACTGAAACAACTCTCGTGTTGTCTAGTTCCGAGCTCCTGTCGGTGCCGGTTGTAACTCGGTAGTGGACACTGAAAACAACTCTCGTGTTGTCTGGTTCCGAGCTCCTGTCGGTGCCGGTTGTAACTCGGTAGTGGACACTGAAAACAACGCTCGTGTTGTCAGGTTCCGAGCTCCTGTCGGTGCCGGTTGTAACTCGGTAGTGGACACTAAAAACAACTCTCGTGCTGTCTGGTTCCGAGCTCTGTCGGTGCTTATCATAATTCGGTAGTGGACACTGAAAACAACGCTCGTGTTGTCAGGTTCCGAGCTCCTGTCGGTGCCGGTTGTAACTCGGTGGTGGACACTAAAAACAACTCTCGTGCTGTCTGGTTCCGAGCTCCTGTCGGTGCTTATCATAATTCGGTAGTGGACACTGAAAACAACTCTCGTGTTGTCTGGTTCCGAGCTCCTGTCGGTGCTTATCATAATTCGGTAGTGGACACTGAAAACAACTCTCGTGTTGTCTGGTTCGGAGCTCCTGTCGGTGCTGGTTATAATTCGGTAGTGGACACTAGAAAAAACTCTTGTGCTGTCTGGTTCCGAGCTCCTGTCGGTGCTGGTTATAATTCAGTAGGGGACACTAGAAACAACGCTCGTGCTGTGTGGTTCCGAGCTTCTGTGGTATCTGTTATGACTGTGGATACTAGAAATTCTCAGAATTGTTTATTTGATTTGTTTTTATATAAAAATGTACAACGAACGTGGCGTAGGGAAAATGGTAAAAAGAGTTCAATTATGCATATAAAATAATCACTAGAAATATAAGAAATAGTATGGATACATATGTTTACCCAATTTAAGTTGCATATAAAATGACATCTGCAAACCAATCTCTCGTGTGTTCAACAACTGTTGTGCATAAGCTACCCTTATATTAATATTTAAGTAGATTGTCGCGCCTTTCAACAAAACGGACAGATGGGCGAACAACCATAACGCATTTAGAAACACCAATTGAACGCAAGTTCAACATCAACATCAACATTGATACTGTAATCAATTGACGGGATTACTCTATGTTTATGGTTATAGAAAGTATTTGTTGGAGTTACTTCCCTTTAAGGCCCATGAGACCGATACCGTGGTTGATGCTGAAATATAGTGCCGGGACTGTTGTTGGTAATTAAGTAGAACTATAAAAAGAAAATGAATAAGAAAGGATAAAGAAAACAAGTACTTTAAATTGGTGACAAAGCTAGAATGCAAATTAGTCGTTGTAAAGGTAAGAAAGCGTCGAAATAAAGTTTACGACCATTCGACGAAGTTACCTTTGTCAGTAATAATCACTTCTTTGTCATTTGTTTTTAATCATCTTCAGAACAAGTTTTTTAATAATATTTCTTCTGAGTGTTCTTTTGGAACAAACAATAAGAGCGAGAAAAAAAAAACTGCACGGTAAAATACATTTGTGAGAATAAAAAATAGGATATTTAGCAACTGTTTATTTCAAATTTGTCTTTTTACACGATAGATGAAGATTTATTTGATTCCTATGGACCAGTTAAGGTACATGATTACATTAGTTTTTTATTATTAACTAAACTGTTATATGTTTGGACATGTAAGGGTTATCGTACCGTTTTGAAAAGAAAATCTGATAAAGATTGCCTCGAGAGTAGGAATATTTTAATCCAGGATTAATAATGGATACGGCTTAATTGGATGAATTCTGAAAATATCGCCCCTAGAAAAATTTCAATGTTAATGTAGATATTCTGCGATTGGACAATAAGCACATAAACAAATGAATATGAAACCACTTACTCGTGAAACTGGATGAAACATGATGCTGGGAGGAATGGGGTTGTGCTGACAAGTTAATGTACGATGTTGGAGTAGCAGGAGGTCCGTTATAGTACCCGAACACACCTGGGGGCCCGACACCCCGCTCGTCTGTCGGCAACAGGTGTGCGGCCATGACAGGACAACATCCTGCACCGACACCCAGGCAATATGTCTATGTGTTAATTGCCGACAAAACTATAGTTTAATTGGAGGTTTATGAGCTAGTAAATGTTTTCATATTTAATGCCAGTAGTTGAAGCTTCTAGCACCAGTGTGTGAGTGCAAAGAGCGAAGGAAAATATTAAAATACTTTATTGCAAATCTGCGGTGTTATTTTGGATGGCGATCTTAATAAAGATACACGACAGCTATGCGAGCAGAATAAAATAACAAGTAAGAATATGAGTTTTTGTCAGCTTTATTTGGCTGCGCATGTTAATGTGTAGGTATTTCTATTTTATAATGCGGACCCAATTATTTTATCATAAATCTTGAATTTAGTTATCGTATCCATAATATTACATATACTTACAGCAGGAATTTATGATGTAAATCTTGATAGATAAAGTTCGACTTAAATATATGTTTGACACATAAAAAAAGGTTTTGATATCAGAACATAACTATACTTTAAGGTATATTTAACACTTGTCACTGAATGCCACTGTCCCAAATTTTGTATTCTTTTCTCTGTAACAATTTATAATAATAATAATAATAATAATAATAATAATAATAATAATAATAATAATAATAATAATATATATATTAATTGATTATATATTAATTATATAATAATATATTATTATTATTATTATTATTATTATTATTATTATTATTATTATTATTATTATTATTATTATTATTATTATAATAATAATAATAAATAATAATAATAATGATAATAATAATGATAATAATAATTTCATCATTATCATCATAATCATCATTACACAAAGGATTGTTTATTTATGTCTAATACATTTTATTATTTATACTTATCGTCAAAATCTTTTATCTTTATCTTAATATCTTACTGACACAATTAATTTCAAAGGGAAAGTAATTTAGTGCCATATCTTTGTTAATCGCGTATAAATTATAATTAGTCTTTGATGTTTTACTTCATAACTTGTCGCTAATAATATATAACATAATTGGTAATTTTTCTATTGATACCTTGTCATAAAACCTGACGGTTTGTTGTTGTCTGGTATCTTATTAATATTAGTTATAACAATATATTATATTATATAAAGAATTTATACCGTTTAGCTTGTTTTATCTTTTTTAAGTCAAAATTATTTAAATCTATAAAATATTTTAAACCGTGCAGCTGTATATTTGGTAAGATGTCTATGCAAACATACATCAAATACATTTCCATTACGTGTAGATCCAAACTTCAAGTTGTATTTTAAATGCATTTGAAGCAATTTAAAATTTCTCAATAGACGCTGATGGTAGATGCTGGATACAGATGCTTCTGATGACTTGCTTTAAGAAGATTAGCACAATGTTAATAAACAGGACTAGTGTGAAGTGCGGATCACGTGAAGTATCCGTATGAGTGCGGGCACCTGCATCTGCGAAAAGCCAATTGTCGGTCATCAATGATTGTAAAATCTCACGGACCACTGTTTCTTATAAACACCGCTTTATACACAGTTTGTTCTCTTGTGCTTTCTTCCTTCAGTTACAATTACCACAGGTATCAAAGAAAAACGTGCTCCTGAGGAAACGGTTTCGCGCAAATGCTCTTCAATGGAGACAAAATTTTAATTAACGGTTTCAATTTCGCTTCTCGAAGGGTTACTTAATAAATCAAGGCTCTATTAGTTTCCATCGCTTCTCCATCAGCGTGTGGTAAATCTCCCAAATGCTCACCTCATAGTTAAATAAACAATATGTTTTTGTGTGGTGAATGGATACAGTTACATTTAACAAAAATGGACAGTTTATTGGTCTGTCAGTTTGATAACTGTTTGAAGAAATGTCATGAAATGTTTACACCATATTGCATTTGATTGTAACATATTATGTTTGTTCCAACTACTGATTAATGGAAAAATGGTTATTTTGGTTTTATTAACTTATAACAGAATACATAGTAGAACAGCACATTCTCGAACACTATACTGAAATCTCAATGAAGTGACAAAGTCCAACGATACTGCAATGCTTGTTTGCTGATAAACTAAGATACCATTATTGTTTTGTTTACCCCCCCCCCCCCCCCCCGCCGCCCCTCAAACCCCCTACCCCCATACCCCACACCCCTTCTTATTATATGCAATGACAATCAATGGGAAAACAGAGGTACAAATGTAACTTAGCTGCATTTTACAATCCATCTCGAAGTGAAGTGTGTGTTTGCTTGTTTCGGCATCTTTATGTGAAAAATTTGAACCGGTTTTTCAATATATATTCCAATTCTTGATATATATATTATTTATTTATATATTTATATATTTATATACAGTTTTCAGTGCATTTGATGATTGAATATTGTTTACTGTATATGATTACACTTGCAGAGACACATTGAATATACTTACTGAATTTATGAAGTAAAAAGAAACAAATAACAGCGAAAACAAACAAAACATCCATGCAGTCTTATGTTAATATTATTTAAAGATTAAATTGCAATATTTGAAAAAAAATAACGCCCTATTAAATATCACATTTCAGATACCAAAGCTCCCTAACGTGTTTCATACGATCCCTTGAATACAAAGTGTATGATTTATGTCTCTCTTCAAACATCCCAAAATATGTCTTACATATATTCTAACAAAAAGGAAACAAAAAGCGTTTATGTCAGATCGCTTAAAACACTCATAGCAGTATTTGAATTATAATATTTAAGTTTGAAAGTTTCTTCTTTCGCCTCCGCTTCTATTGAGAATTGTTTTAACCAATATTAAATGCAACATCCAAAACGGCGCAAATGTGTTCAGACAATTAATCATATTTAGTTCTTATTCTTTTTATTCTCAAAACACAATATAAATTAATTATGTTCTTTAATATAATGTCTGTATTTTTTTTCTGCGCATCCTATTTAGCAATGTGCAAACAGGGTTTTAAGTATCAGCTCAAGTCCGTATTTATATGATTGATTACTAAGGGTTTGTGTCAAGCGATCTTGCAGATTCTTAGACAATAGGGCGTCACTTTTGTTATAAGTAAAGAATAAATAAAAATATAAATTAAAATAGAGACATATTATTTATTATTATGTTTATCTAAAACTTAAATGTACGTTTTCGTATAGTTTAACCACTTGTTTGGCCTTTTTGTACACGAATACTGGTGCTCATACATAAAAATGAAAAATTAAAGCTTGAATACCTTTTTTACATTATACTTATTTCGCATTTAATGAAACTTATAAAATATAAAAATAACGTCAAGAATATAAAATTATTTTAAAGTGGGATTGATCAACATCATTTTAAAAAGAATACAATTACCGTGGCAGTATATTTGCTATATCTCAATCGAATAAGCATATATTTTCCTGACTTCGCACCATCCCCCCCCCCCCCCCCCCCCCCCCCCCACACACACACACCACCCGAAATATAT
This sequence comes from Sinonovacula constricta, assembly GCA_007844125.1. Taxonomy (NCBI): domain Eukaryota; kingdom Metazoa; phylum Mollusca; class Bivalvia; order Cardiida; family Solecurtidae; genus Sinonovacula; species Sinonovacula constricta. The sequence goes on along the minus strand of CM017560.1, from coordinate 12,211,097 downwards.
ATTTTGATAAAAATTCTATTAAGGAAATTGAATCTAGAAATAGTTTTTTTTATTCGATGGGATTAACTGCACGTCAATACTGATTCTAAGATCAAACTCTAGAAACAGTGCAGTGTCAGTATTAACTGTTTATAGTATTCATCGAATCCTTGCAAACTTAAGTTGTTTCTTTTTATGTCCGTGTATAAGTGTGGCCAATTGACCGTTGCTTAACCATACATTTATGACTGAACACATTTCCTTCTCCATAAAACATCTTCACACATGTGTCATATTCTCTGCCAACATTCTGAAACATCTGCAGCAAGCATATATTGTCTACGACATAAAACATCTTCACACATGTGTCATATCCTCTGCCAACATTCTGAAACATCTGCAGCAAGCATATATTGTCTACGACATAAAATCGTACTTCAAATTTAATTTCTGATGTAGTAATCATTTTAGAGGAATAAAAATAAAACGTATCTCTAACACGCCGCTATCATATATGATATGATCATTTCATCATAAATAGTCACACTCAAGGGCCAACTTATATCAGAAGCAAATTAAATACCCATATTAAATTAATATTTCCACTCGTCGAAGGTGACCCAGTACATCTAGCACCTGAACTGTATTCCTAATCAGCCCATAACTCCATTAAAAACAAGCTAAGTAAATTTATATTAATGCAGCCACCTGACCCATCATTTGGTTCATCTTCCGGCGCATAGTTTCTTCTACACACTCGTAAAAATCGCACTTCTTAAAACTGTCAGATAAGATGTCGTTCTAGCCTAAAGTTTAGCCCTGTATGTCAAAGAGTATCGTTGATGTGACCCAATATTAAAGGAATATTTTTGCGTAAGGTGTTTTTCGTAAAATTTATTCATTAACCTTGCTGTATTTACCCCGGTCACGGAGTACGTTCTTAGTATAGTGAACATGTACTGAATATACGATTAACAAATTACTAAAGGAGAATTAAAAAACAACCTTAATGCTACAATTTACTGCAAACTTTTTGTGTTTCAATTGTATTTAAATAAATTTTGACGTTTTCATTAAAAAGATTAGGAAATTCAAAATACATTATCAGCACACTTCTCAATAACTTTTTTGTTTATACATTATAGCTGACAAAGAAATTGCTTTTAGTGGAAACATGGCGGATGTATAGTGTGAAAGCATTAACCGACATTAAAAAATAAACACTGATATTTTGCTACATTGATGCATAAAAATCGTTATAAGGTTTCAATTTTGCCTTACATTTTTCTTTTTAAATTATATTCAAGTCAACATGTTCATTCCGTTTTTAATATGCATGCATAAATAATAAGACTGTCTTAAAGAAAAAGTGCTCATGGCAACCCAATCATTGTGTGCAGTTATACTATTTTAAAAGTAAACATATATCAACATTTTTGGTTTAAATGCGTCCTTTTCGTATATTCTTTCCATACTGTGCAAAGTGTCAATCAAACCAGGATTCGTCTTGACGCATCAAGTCAACACTCAAATATCTATTATCTTAATCTTGATTGTGACTTTATATGAAGGTCTTTGTTGCATAGCTGACAGCTGTCGTGATTTATTGGCCTCGTTGTAATTGTTTCAAATTTACGATACTGGTCGGTATTCATCCTTAGAAATAAACTATCGTCCATTTACGACACTTTAATGAAGTTCTGTTTATAGAAATAATCGCGAGCTGTTGTCACTATCGCAGTGACATAGTTACTTTGGCCTTATGGCGGTTCATATTCTTATAAAGTATGTTGAACCTTTATTGGACGCTAATAGTACGTTTTTACGTCTTGCGGAAGCATAAAGCCATCAATTGAGAACGTTTTTGGGGGTTCCCAAAATATTTATGGACAACATTTTAAATGGAGGAAATCTTTATCCGCGTTCGTCTTTTTTAAATACGTTGTGACATTTTCTTGGGTTGTATATTGGGGTTGATACCGCAACAGTCAACACATAATTGAAACTGTTAATCGTTTGTTGTTTGTTTGTTTGTTTGTTTGTTTGTTTATTGATTTTAACGATCAGAAGAATTTAAATCAAATAGAGTCACATTTTTTTCAATCAAAAATCACGTATGAAAGATTTTATTTTATTCTAGAACTAACAATGTTCTAAATGCTCAATGTAAACCAATGTTGGACATAAATAAGATATTGCTTGCACTAGTTAGTAGGTTTCTATATTCCGATGACACCCGGCCTTGTTATTTGCAGCCTTAAACTGTTTCCTTAAAAAAGTAAGCTACCGACTATGAGATCTTGCTGTGTTTACATTACCTTAAATCTTAGCAACACAAACAGACGTGACTGTTGCTTTTTTTTACTTGAATAACAGATTTAGAAATTGTCGCACAATTTGGATTCACCGCCTGAGCGCCAGAATATGGAGTATTTGCTTCCATGTTTTATTTTTACAGTCAATCGAGACATCTGTCCATTTTCTTTTCAAATGCCCGTCATTTTCACAACATACTTTCTATTATTTTGTAAAGCACGACTTTATCAGACTGTGGCAAAAATGTAGAACCGGATCATCCAGCACCTGCTGGAAGCTATCTGATCATGATATACATTCATTGCTACGAATACTCAATAAAAGTATGTCTTACAAACGTTATCAAGTTGTTAGCAATTAAAAAGCATTAAGAGTGCACTGGTAACAAATTAAACACGATAGGAGTTATTATAAAAGCTATTTTTGTTTGCTGTAATAGCCGATGACTGTTTTGAGACGGGTTGTCAATCCAACATGCCGTTCCAGCTTGGCCAGATCCACCCCTTGTCGGCCTTTGTGTGTGCTTATCAGGCTCTATATTAGCCCTTTACAGCCCTGGAGTGGTCCCTGTTCAATCAAAATGAAGCATGTGCGCTAAATAATCACACCATAACCATGAAGCACCCGGCTACTCTATGAAAACATTAATAAGCTGTCAAATTTTACACGAGAACACTTCATGTTTGAAATCTCCACTGTACGAAAAACACAAAGCCCTTTAAAAAGCGAACTGACGGGATTAGTGAAGTTTAGAAAAGGTTGATCTGTTGCAGGTTTTCAATAAATAATCCAATTCAAATTAAAGAAAAGCTGTTTGAAATTCCTTGCCAGATACCTCGTGGGAAGACTTGAAAGACTATTTTGGCGTTCGCAATGGATTCAGAAAGTGAAGCACTCTTCTAACGCGTTTCACTAACTTGATATGTGCTCCCCTCTTCTTGATGTCAAAGACTTGCATTTTTGAACTGGATGACACCGTACCTTTCTGAAGATTAATTTTTTTTGGGGGGCCTATTTAACATAAGAACACTACAAACACAATATAAGGCCGATTAGACAGCATTTCGCAAGTCTTATGAAATAATAATCCTTGGATAGTGATTATGTCTCGCAGGCGCCCCTTCGTTAATAAGTTGATGCGTTTCTGAGTTTTATAATTATTACAATAAAGATTTTCTTTACATAATTTATCAGTGCTTGTTAAATGTGTTGTGACCTTTGCTTAAATTTGTTGATTGTAAGATATTCTTTATCGTAAACCTAGGCGACGGAAGGTAACATAGTGGGTGCATTGTGATTCTGATATCAGTTCGATTCAAAATTAATGTTATGCCAATGATAATGTGACAGCGGCTTCTGTCGATACATTTGGTCATTTTACCAACGTTGTTGGGTCGCTGCTTTTTCGTAAAGTTAAATTATTAAGTCAAATTGGTGGTTTCGTCCAAAGGAATAAGCTCAAGATACCTAAAACAATCTATAGTCACGGCCACCGGGAGACTGTAGGGGCGTGTCGTCTGTCAGTAGTGGGCGGCCTGGAATGATTGACGGCTGTCAATCGCTCCCCACTTCACGAGAATACTTTACCTGTCTGTACCATTCAACCCGTCTCTCAACTTCTACTTCAATCGTTACAACGCTAGCGCTACTCAAAGCTGTCTTTTTACCTAGTCTTAATTGATAATTATTTCAACCGCTCCAAGAAAACCAAGTTATGTTGATAATTGAAGACCAACAGGATTAAATCGTGTTTAATGTTATTCTTACAAATACTGAAGAAAAACCGATAATTAATTGTTCATATTACATCGCTATGTTGAGTTGAAATGTTCAATGGTAGTATTTTGGTCTTTTATCAAAGAGGGCTGACAAAGTGCACAGAAGGGACAAAAGAAAGGAAAAGGCTAGCCAGGTTCATAACACTCGAAGCAAGGGTAGATCGAATTTAAAACGATGACAGCATCTTTTTAACATAAACGTTATTCAATGAAGTATTAATTAAGATTGTTAATTGACTAATCCTTACAGGCGGTTGCTATAATGAAGACCTATTCTTCAATTGTTGAAACATGTCAAACTAGTTCACGAATTTCTCGTCAAGCTGACAAAACAAATGGAGGAGTCTTCGTTTGATTGGTGATAGATATCCCTAGAAGTTTTGGTCATCCGGACTTGAGCTTGAACGTTATTATAATACTTAAATTGTTCTTCTGAATTATTAAAATGATATAACATAATGTATGTTATATAAAATCTGCAAATATATGTAAAGAATGAATATAACTTGTTGCTTCTGTACGTTTGTAATTTTGTAAGATGGTTTTATGTAAAGTACAGATAAATATATAAAGTTGGGTTGTTTATATTTTATACGAGTATTTTATATTGTATGAATAACCACTGACAGAACAACCAAACTAGAGATCTCAGATGGTTGAGTTGAGATTTCTGCAGGCACATAGCAATAAAAAGTACAATAATAAGTTTTGAGAGTTTTTCATTAATGAGAAAAGGCTCTGATTTCTATTCACTGTTTTCTTGGCGCTGCTCAAATTAATATCAGAATTTACAGTCACAGTTTGACTTCTATCCTTAAACACAGACCTTGTACGCTGAGTTACTAAAGCCAGTCTTTGTTTTTTTTATGACTAGTGAATCATAATTTTCTTCAGACTTATTAAAGGAGATATTATCATTTCTCGTAAAGATACGGCGGCCAGTCTCAGACACAATATCAGAGAGATATCCCAAAGACGCCCTGATGATTTTCCGGCCGACAGTGTCGTGGAGCGTAGTAGCTAGACTTGTTATATCTTGACAATTACAGTTGATAAAGATGAACGTAGGCGAAGATAACGATAAATTGACAACTGTTGCTTGTAGCTCCCTCGACGTGATGGTACAGTAAAGATATTAAGTGTTTGACGTACGGCAACAACTTACGGTCATATGATGGCGGGCCACCAAACGTAGGAGTTGCGAGACAACCCAGTCGACGCCTGCTTTTGAAAACCGGCTCCCATTGCAACCTTATAGTTATTGCGGGGCTGGTTAGTCCATGGAATAACGGGCTTGTCGGCTACCGCCATCAAGAAATGTATAAAATCTATTAACAGATATGATAATCAACGTCTGAAAACTTTTAGAGCAATTTCAAGACTTTGATGGAGTCTGTTCGTGTATTAAATTAATGTCTTTTATCAGTATGTGTATCTGTGTCTACTCCAACTAACCTGACAATAGTTAGAAGAGTGCGCCATTCTTACTTTCAATCATGAACTGGCGTTGTGGTATTGTGGTGGGCTCACAACTAGGTGCTCTGTCGGCAATAACCGACATCAAGTCCGACAGGATGTCTCTAGCACACACTCCTCCATAACAAACCCGTTTGTGTAAGAGATCATGTGCTAGAATCTAAAACACTTCGCAAGCATGTGTAAAAACGTTTTGCCTTTTCAAACAATGTGTGAATATTATTTTTAAAAGATTATTTTTGTAACTATCTGAAAGTGTTTATATATTTTTTCTCAGCTTCAGTATATGCGTTTATTTGTGCGTTGTTGTGTTTTATCAACATAAAATGATGCGTTATAACTTCCTAATATGATTTTAAAAACCCCAAAAAGAAATAAAATTGAAAACATTTCACACCGCTGATTTCACACTGCTGGTCTCACACTGCTAATATCTCACTGCTGATTTCACACTGCTGATTTCACACTGCTGATCTCACACTGCTGATTTCACACTGCTGATTTCATGATTTCACACCGCTGATTTCACACGGCTGGTCTCACACTGCTAATATCTCACTGCTGATTTCACACTGCTGATTTCACACTGCTGATCTCACACTGTTGATTTGACACTGCTGATTTCATGATTTCACACTGCTGATTTTATGATTTGACACGTCTGATTTGACACTGCTGATTTCATGATTTCACACTGCTGATTTCCTGATTTCATGATTTCACACTGCTGATTTCATGATTTGACACGTCTGATTTCACACTGCTGATTTCACACTGCTGATTTCATGATTTCACACTGCTGATTTCATGATTTGACACTGCTGATTTCACACTGCTGATTTCATGATTTGACACTGCTGATTTGACACTGCTGATTTCACACTGCTGATCGCACACTGCTGATTTCTCACTGCTGATCTCACACTGCTGATTTCACACTACTGATCTCACACTGCTGATTTCTTACTGTTGATTTTACACTGCTGATTTCACAATGCTGATTTCAAGATTTCGCACTGCTGATTTTACACTGCTGATTTCATGATTCACACTGCTGATTACACACTGCTGATTTCATGATTCCACACTGCTGATTTCACACTGCTGATTTCATAATTTCACACTGCTGATTTCACACTGCTGATTTCACACTGCTGATCTCACATAGCTGATTTCATGATTTCACACTGCTGATTTCATGATTTCACACTGCTGATTTCACACTGCTGATTTCACACTGCTGATCTTACACTGCTGATTTCATGATTTCACACTGCTGATTTCATGATTTCACACTGCTGATTTCACACTGCTGATTTCACTCTGCTGATTTCACACTGCTGATTTTACACTGCTGATTTCATGATTTCACACTGCTGATTTCACACTGCTGATTTCACACTGCTGATTTCACACTGCTGATTTCTCAATACTGATCTCACACTGCTGATTTTATTATTTCACACTGCTGATCTCACACTGCTGATTTCATGATTTCGCACTGCTGATCTCACACTGCTGATTTCATGATTTCGCACTGCTGATCTCACACTGCTGATCTCAAACTGCTGCTGATTTCATGATTTCACACTGCTGATCTCACACTGCTGATCTCACACTGCTGATTTTATGATTTCACACTGCTGATCTCACACTGCTGATCTCACACTGCTGATTTCATACTGCTGATTTCTCACTGCTGATTTCACACTGCTGATTTCTCAATGCTGGTCACACACTGCTGATTTCACACTGATGATTTCACACTGCTGATTTCATGATTTCACACCGCTGATTTCACACTGATGATTTCACACTGCTGATTTCACACTGCTGATTTCACACTGCTGATTTCATGATTTCACACTGCTGATTTCACACTGCTGACTTCACACTGCTGATTCCACACTGCTGATTTTATGATTTCACACTGCTGATCTCACACTGCTGATTTCATGATTTTACACTGCTAATTTCACACTGCTGATTTCATGATTTCACACTGCTGATTTCACTCTGCTGATCCCTCACTGCTGATTTCATGATTTCACACTGCTGATTTCACTCTGCTGATCCCTCACTGCTGATTTCATGATTTCACACTGCTGATTTCACTCTGCTGATCCCTCACTGCTGATTTCATGATTTCACACTGCTGATTTCACTCTGCTGATCCCTCACTGCTGATTTCATGATCTCACACTGCTGATTTCACTCTGCTGATCCCTCACTGCTGATTTCATGATTTCACACTGCTGATTTCACTCTGCTGATCCATCACTGCTGATTTCATGATCTCACACTGCTGATTTCACATTTCTGATTTCACACTATTGATTTCACACTTCTGATTTCACACTATTCCGCAGTGTGGTTTCACATGTGTACATATATCGCTGTAATGTTGACGTCACATGAACGTCCCATTAGACATGGTCTTAAACGCTGCATGTTCTTCCGCCATGTTTTAATCAGACAACCTGATCAATGTATCGAATATGACAACTGTTGTTGTTGTTGTTTTTCCATATAAGTAGAGGTAAGAAAATATGAATATGTCTGGCACCAGACTGCACTGACTGTTCTGTGGTCATGATTCTGGTTACCCCGGGTTACTTGGTACAGCCCGACCCCCGAGACTGGGGAATGATATTCAGGTGGTTGTCACGACAACAAAGACCTCCATCCACCGTTGCCGAGATCTCCGTCAAGCATCCCTCACATAGTGACAGCCGTCAGATCCTATCTCCCAGCCGTCAGCCAGGCACACGAAGGATCTACATGACTTTATACTTACAGGACAATCCGCAATCACAGCCTGTAACTCTGGCTCACATCCCGCCTGTCTCTGTCTCATCTACCCGCCAAACCGTCCGATATCTTAGCAAGAGTCTGTAATAGATTAACGTGAGGTTCGTAAAAACTGCTTGTTTGCGGAAGAACAATTTAAAACAGTTATTCTTTATATTTAACATATTTGGGATATTAATTTATCGTGTAAAGTCAGGTTTATATCTTTTCAAATTAAATATATCAATCCTGTCTGTGAAGTCATAAAGTCGGCCAATGTTTATATAATTAACAAGAATACTACAAATGAAAAATATAAATACGCGAACAGGAGTTATACAACTTGATCCCGTCACGACATGAACTTAAAGCCAGCCACAGCACCCAACGTCTCTTTGAGTCATTTATGTCTCGAAGGCATTCGCATTCACTTAACTCTTCAATACAATAAAGGAACGAATCATGAATTTAGTGTCTCTCTTTTGTATATTTTTTGGTTTTCTACTTGTTTCACACTAGACATGTTCCTTGCTGAAATCCAATCTTTCATACCCATGAGACCCACTGTCATTTATTGGTATTGACCGCCATGGCAATAAAACTGGGGATAAAATGAAAGTGATTCATAAAATCGTCCACTTATTTGCATGAATATGTGAGTGAAGAATACAAGGCATGACCTGTTTAGATAGGTTGGGGACATACGGTTAATTAAAAAAATGGCCTTTCGAAACACGAAGCGTACGACGTGGGTGTAGGTTTTCAGTACGTTTTACTCATAAGCTGTCGCTGGCCCGATGAGGTGTTTAATTTAAGGAAGAATTTTACTATTTCCTGCGGTCTAATTTAACCCGTCTTTTGTCCAGTGTCCGATACTGAGTCTTATGTATGACACATTATTAACGTGTGTACTTTTTAAGTGCAATTCTCTGCATTTGCAGTAAAATTCGTCGTGCTTTATTATTCTCTATCCGCCCATTTTCATAGTCGTGCAAGTGGGTTTTGTGTATTAAACTAACATAAATATTAAACGGATATATAATTTTCTCATGAAATGGCGAACTATATATCTTAGCAACAAAATAGTGTCGAAGTATTGTTTAAAATATCACCGTACAATGTTACACAGTCATTCCAAATCATGCTCACCTCCTTTGAGGAAAATAATTAAATACATATTTATTACCGTCGATGTGATTATATTATAAAAAAATATTGTTAATGCAATATATGTACAGAACTGGACAGAGAATATGTGAATGTACGTTGTGTAATTTGTGATAATGCTGTGGACTATTGTACTTTAATATGTTTTTTCTAATGGTTTGAGATTGACAGCTTTGGTATGGCCGTTGTCCCGATTACAAAACAACAAAAACGTTCAGACCAAAGAACTGTATATATTACCATAGTATGGTATGCATATTATACCACTGTTATTGTAATTTATACGTCTAGCCTAACCACTAACTTTCATATTATAACAATTTGGTATTTACCTTTATAGAGGCAGATTTATTACCATTTAGAAAATGATTTAAAATGATTTATTATCATATCGTATCTGCTTGATTGTAGTGTATTTTATAAATGATTCCCCAACGATTGGACGAATAATGCTCTTATGCCAAATTTAAATGTAGATTGAATTCGATGTACATTGTACTTCATTTGCAATCAACCGTCACCATCATAAGTGGCGTGTTAACAATTCTAGAATACTATCTGGGATTACTCTTTTTAAGCTCAAATTGTTCAGGCATAGACAAGAAGTGAGACTTCTCGCCGGAGCTCTCTGATCAGACATAGGCAAGAAATGAGACTTCCCGCTGGGAGTCTCTGATCAGACATAGGCAAGAAATGAGACTCTCCGCCGGAGCTCTCTGATCAGACATAGGCAAGAAGTGAGACTTCTCACCGGAGCTCTCTGATCAGACATAGACAAGAAGTGAGACTTCTCGCCGGAGCTCTCTGATCAGACAAAAACAAGAAATGAGACTCCCCGCTGGGGTCTCTGATCAGACATAGGCAAGAAGTGAGACTCCTCGCCGGAGCTCTCTGATCAGACATAGGCAAGAAATGAGACTCCTCGCCGGAGCTCTCTGATTAGACATAGGCAAGAAGTGAGACTCCCCGCTGGGAGTCTCTGATCAGACATAGGCAGAAAATGAGACTCCCCGCTGGGAGTCTCTGATCAGATATAGTCAAGAAGTGAGACTCCCCGCCAGAGCTCTCTGATCAGACATAGGCAAGAAGTGAGACTCCCCGCTGGGAGTCTCTGATCAGAAATAGGCAAGAAGTGACACTTCTCGCCGGAGCTCTCTGATCAGACACAGGCAAGAAGTGAGACTCCCCGCCGGAGCTCTCTGATCAGACATAGGCAAGAAGTGAGACTCCCCGCCGGAGCTCTCTGATCAGACATAGGCAAGAAATGAGACTTCCTGTCGATGTTCTCTGATCAGGATCTGCACATTTTGACTCTTTTGCATTACAACATGTTAACGTTGCCTGTAGTTGTCAGTAAATAACTAGAGATTGTTTAATACATAAAAGTATCACGGAAAGCCATAATTATACCCATAATTATGCAGTGTCAACAATTAAACATGTAAATTATAAGGGGTGGTTTGGTGCAAGAACAATAAGGCCATGTCATTTTATAAAGCCTGTATAAAGGTCATTGAATACGACATAAAACTGAGTGAACATTAATTATTTATTATTATAATAGGGAAAACAATTTAGATTAAATAATTTAGTTTGAGGGCGTCCAAAATGTAGCCTTTTTCAAAATCTTTTAAAAACAAACAATTTTTATTAACGAAGTCCTACCGATCAATTCACTATTGTTAACATAAATACAAATACTTTTAAACCTTAAACCTCATATGATAATTATTACCACACTAGACACTGAGTATAATTGCATTTATTTATTTATTTTAATTTATAGCATTTTGAATATTACAACGTCCTTCGTAAAAGTGTCGCATTTTTATGGACATTTAGATTTATGCAAATCTGATAAATAATGTATCGTTTGATCAGAAACACGTGATATATATTTAGTTTAAATGAAACCTTAGCGAGAAAACAGATGGTTAAACATGTCTTTCAGAATACACTGAAACGTCACATAGAGCCATCGTTCAGACAATCACTGGTGGAAATAGCATTTTAGTTTTTCAGTCGGACTAGGTTAGACAAAAGCAGGATAAAATCCATTCCGAGAAAATCCCAATCTGCGTATTTTTTCCTAGCATACTTTGACCCTCACGTCAATAAAAAATCGAGAAAAGTAATAAAATTAAAATATCTCTCGAAAGTTGTACTTTCGTACAAAAAATATCCCGTGTTATTATGATTATCTTTACGAGACCTAACGGTGCAGAAATAAATAGTAAATGTTTCTAAAAATTGGGAAATTTACAGCAGGGATTTTGTCTATCCACCTCCACCCATCCCCCCTCCCAAACCCCCACCTCCACCCAGATTTGGACAAACCTAGCTGCCGCCATTGTCCAAAACGTGAGTGTTTACACTACATGTGGATGTTATCCACATTTATATATCCGATTTCAGTTTCAGACTCTTGTTCATTTATTTGTTCTTCTGTTTGGACCTTCAAACATAAAAATTTGCTCGGCTGTTTAGATATTTCTGCATAGCTTTTATAGTTACTTAACACTGCGAGTGTGTATTAAGGTCTTTGTGTTGGAATATTTTACCCTCAGTTAACCTTATTCCAATAATAAACCTCTTTATTTTCTTTATTTTTCATTGACTCAGTCGGTCTTTTTCGTAATATAACACAGCGACAAAGGACTTCTATATTTTTCAAGCAAAGGAAAAATTAAAATAATGAGTTTAAAGAGTTTAACATCTATGTTTCTTTTTAAACAATATGTATGAACCTTTTGGGGTTAAAATCGTCACAATTAGACAATGTCGTTTGAATTCCTTGTTAGCGGCAACTTCTAACAATCCAGCGCTGAAATGATATATGAGTAAAAGCAACAGTATGTGTGGAAACATTTAAAAAAAGGTGACTGGTTTAATTGAGCATTTTGTCGGCACGTGTTTATCGGTAGCGCTTCAAAAAAACAAACAAAACCGAAATCACATTCACGCGCGCTACTCGTAAAAACGATCATAGAAACTCACAGCCATCAAACATTGTGCTAACTGTGTGTAATTTATTGGTGGTGGTAAAAAGCGTGGAAAATAAGGAGTTTAGCCACGTACGTCGTAAAACAAATGCTTTTCTAATGACATATACGCCTCCCTAATAAAACAAGTCGTTACACAGTGAATGCCACTGGCTTGTGTACGGTTGTAGTGGTTAGGGCCTAGAAGATACACGTTCCTTGACAATGAAAACCAATGAATACCAATTATCCCGCTAAGTGCGCCAAACCCTCCGCTTGGCCCCGTCCCCACGGGCCGGCAAAATGAAATGATTTCAGTTTATAGTCTTTGATGAGCGTGCAAACAGAAGTAAGTAATGTTGTTTCTGACAAAAGCAATTACGGAGAAATCACTGACGATAACAACAAGGCTTCGAAACATTGCAGGTGTGCTGAATGAAGTAAGTGAAAGTATGAAGGGGTGGGTTTCCTGGCAGCGTTAGCGCTATTAAACGGACTCAACAGACTGGAGCAGTAATCGAAATTAATATTTTTTTATTCTTACCTAATTGAAAATCAATCAAAGTATAATAGAGTTGTAAGAGTTTTAACATATTTTCCATTAAAATAATAGTAAATCAAAGGTAAAAGAGTAAAGGCAAGGAATAAAATAATGAATCATTTGGCATGCCCAGCTTTAAAAAAACATAGACTGCAGTCTGTCTGTGTTTTTCTCACAAAGTTGAACGGGCCCCAATGTTAGTGCAATTTATTGGTGAGAAGTCAGAAGAGCATATCTTCGTTATTTCAAATATGACAGACTTAACCCTGAGATATTTATGGTGGAATTTACAAGAAGCGAGCGGAGAAATAATTATCTTATTCTATACATAAAAATATTTCCGGGACCATTGATTAAATATTTGCGTTCTTGTACTAGCCAGAAAAAAAAGAACAAAACGGCATTGTATTCATTTTATAAGTTCATAATCTCGCTGCCAGCTCGGAAGACGCCTGTGGTCATTTGACCGAGAAATCGTCTAAATATAATCTTAATGCATTGTTTCAAACTCTCGTATGAGGTCACATTCTAGACCAGCTGTATTTACATCGCCATCATCGTCAAAGTTTGGTCGTTATTTTACTTGTGTAATTTATAAACATCTCTACCCACGTCAGCCCTCTTCTACAAATCTTCGTTGTCACCATCTCTTGCACAATGTTTTACAACATTCATAACATTACTGCCATAACTATAATCACGATAATCGTTTTTATCCTTTTTGAGCAATTATAAATACTGCCTATTACCATTGTGACGTCCGTTATATTCTCTAACTGTAACTATTTCACAATCTAGAGCGTCTATTGTAAGTACCTACTACCCATGACATGCGAAATTCTTACGGCCCTGACTCACGGCCTGTGACATTAGCACCAGAGTTGCAGATAAACATCGTACTCTCTCCTCGGTTACCCTTGAACTTCTTTATTAGTCACGCTACATCCAAGCCTTCTTCCATTCCAATATTTGCATTCATTTCGCCAAGTAGTTGAATATCAATAGTGCGTGCCACAACAACATTGTCTGGAATGTTTCGCATATACTTTTAACTGACCAGTGCTAAATTGGCGGCTATTTGAAAGGCGTTTAATATCGTATTAAATTTCACGGATCAAACAAGAATCAAAGAGGTGTGACTCCACTCCGAAACGATTGATATTAAATACTAAACCATACTTTAAACTGTGGTTACCTTGTCTTTAAACTTCAGAATGTAAATATAGATAATCAAATAAGATATTAAATTTACGCCGCGCCGAACAGCAAAAGTTAATGACAAATGCAAGTAGAGGGCAAGGCACAAACTGATCAATCGATCCGATGTCCTTCTGACAACAAATCTGCAGGTTATACGAGAGTCCCGCCTTCATTACTGCGCATAAGTCGTACATAATTTCCTGATTGCTCCATGAAATGGCGCATCATGAGTTGTTAATATAAACGAAATAAAATTACTGCTGAGTCGCAGACAAAAAATGGACATATTTCTCTATTAAAAATAATAATAAAACTAGTCACTTCACCAGCAACGCTAGCAAGTTTGAGTAATAAAAGTGAGGCTGACGTGATAAAACACAGTCCGTTCATTCTACATGTAGATTTGATGTTTGTTAACATTTATTGGTTAAAACATTTGGAGACGAACTACTTTATCCAATTATCGCATAAGTTAATAGCGCGATATGATCATGGTGGATTATATGCCCGTCTAATGCCCGGGACCGTGGGTGGGCCGGGGTTTCGGAACCTCCGATACTACATCTACGCGCCGCGCGTTACACTTGTCCTTTTACAATGTTTTTTTTTTCCTTTATGTGATGCAACCACCGGTACTCACTTGAGCAGAGTTCCTTTTGTTTTCAGGGTATTGTGTTAACTTATGTTTAAATGTTCCCCCAATTTAATACCCCAGTCGTATCTACAACATCTATGACCGCATCGCGATTTTCCCATGGTGGCATTGAAGTCCCCATTAAGATCGGTGTTTAAGGTTAAGCCACCGCTTGATTATATCGCTCTTGTTACAGGCCAAGAGAGTAAATGGATATGTTGTTATTTATCAGTTTCTGTATCTTTTATTTCAATCAACGTTAAACTGACAACTAGCACTGTAACATAGATAATGTTAGATATACATATCTTATTTACAGTGCTATATTTACTCATCAAATATTATGTAAACTGCCCGTAGTTAAACAAACATTATATATTTGTAACGTCCAGAATTTGTTTAACTAGGTGCGACATCCAGTAAAGACTCCACTGTCGTTACAATTAGATTGCACATTATGAGACTGTCAAACATAATGTACAGCTGTGGGATATCATAAGCCTTTTCGTATTTTACGAACTTTTCAGACAAATCCTCGATCACAATATTTTATCTGTAAATTTAAGTGTGGAAGTTGTTCTTGTTTTTTTAAATCTGAAAGTTTCGTTCGATTGTATGGGTGTTTTTTATTTCGGTTTATTCATTTTCATCAAAGCATTTCAAAATTTCTTCCTTGATTAAGTTGTCTTATGTCTTTATCTATATCAGAAGTTGTTACTTATCCTAAAGCACTTGTGTTTTGCACACAATGTAAGTAGTTCTTCACATGTACTGCCTAGATGTTTTTTTCGTTTAGTATTTACTTTTGCTTACAGTTGGCTGTTTCTCTTTGTTCAATTCAAACAAGTATTAAAACACAAGCATTTTATGTAGAAAACTATGTAATCTATTTTGGCATTTTAAATTCATCCCCTAAGAAATGATTTGAATATTTTCCTGTGACGGACATTGGACTTTGGTTCTCAATTTTATCTACATATAAACAGCATACTTCAAATATTTACACTTCTTTGTATGACTATCCTCGGTTTATATATTTTTTGCATTGATAATCTAGAAATAATACTTCTCTCTCAGCCAAACATAGTGAATTTTTATTTTTAATTACGTCATAGATCTAAATAAACGTTGGGACTATTCGGTTTCGAGCAGATACATTTACTTCCACTGCCTGTATTTGGGAAATCCCTTAGGAAGTGCAAGTTTAGAGCTCTGTTAAACCGGTTTAAGCACCCCAGTCATCCCTTCTGCCGACTGGTCGTTCTAAGGTGGTAACTGTTGGGTTTGCTTTATTTTCTGTCACGCCTCGTCTCGGATTCTTTAACTGTTACATTGGGCTGGCATGAGTGTCCCCGTGGGTTTGTTTTTCAGATTGATGCTAGTTTTGAAATGGTTAGTTTCACATGAATTATATATTGCATATGGGACCGTGCCATGATGTTGTATACTATCTTAAAGTGTCCCCCATCTCGCTAATTACACATTGACAAACTTATTGTTTTATTAGGCACCTGACAGCAATCGGTGCTGCCATGTTATCATGCATGAAAATAACCTTTACCCGTACATAAATTATCAATTACTATGATCATTAAATAAAATAATGCACTTTTTCATTAAAAATAATATCGATATCAATTAGAATTCTAGTTGTCGCCATGCAAATGCAGTCAAGACAGTAATTTTCAGAAGAAGCATAGACACACTTGTGGTTATCTTTATGACACTGTGTTCAGACCTTTGGAACTCATTGTCGAGGCCAGGCTTCGTGCCTACAAATGCCACAGTCATACCAAATGCAATCGGGCTGAAAATTGGCATGACGACGCTGACAGGTCAGGATAGTAAAATCCTTAGTTACCGTCCAAGTAGCGCCATAGCAACCGATGGTGGTAGCTTTATGACAAACTCGATGATTACTGCTTATTCTTGTTTATACTTGTGAAGCCATGTTTAATGGTGTTGAGGAAATGATTCAGACTTTGCTGCAAACATATGTCATTAATGACGATGACAGAAAAACACGTTGGCTTAAACGGTGTTTTAAACAGTGTTTTGACAACTGATTGATCTTGACGTAAAATACGACAAAGATAAATTTGTAATTGTCCACCAGTTTATCAAAATAGTCCCGTTAAAAGTGTTCGATCTTTTTGTAGATTGCACACTGTGTACCGATATTTTCAAATAAGTCACACTCATCTTCGGCTTTTAAAAACTAAAGTACTACGTTCCCGAACCCCTCCCCCCCCCCCCCCCCCCCCCACACACACACACACACACAAACTGTCGCTGTACTTTCTGTCCTAAGTAACAAGTGCTTACGATAGCAAAGTTTTGTGCAAAGCATATCTTCATATATCTACATATATTCTTTTTACAATTATACAGACTATAGACTATTGAACGTCCTTCTTAAACATTTCGAAAAACAATACCCGTCTGAAATGTCACACAAATATCTACTTAACGAACTTACTGTAGGCAGATTCACTTAAGCACTATTGTGAAGATGCGCCATTAGGGCCAGTGACACACATTTACAGCTTTAGTCCAAACGATCACAGCAACTTAACCACCAATCGCTCAGGGACAATAGATGTAGACATGAGACATCGATATTGAGTAGTCATGATTAATTTTAATTTACATTCGGACGGGATAGGTGGATAGCAATCTTCGTGTTTGTACACGATTACATGTAGAAGAAGAGGTTAAATTGTTCACATCCAGTATTACTAAGAGCTCATATTTATTGGTTTATGACTAAATGTCATATTTTTCTACTCGATGTATGATTAAAATTTACCTGTAGGGATTTCACGTCAAGCCGTTTGTCTTGAGCCATATCGAAATTGAGACCGTCTAAGCCTGCTATAAAATTATATATTTATTTAAACAATTGGCGGAAGCATACTGACAACTAGGAAACGTATCATTCTAATTTGAGCGCTATTAAAATTTGACCGAAGCGCTGATATTTCTTTCTATTATTTTAACCCCATTCTTATGCCGTATTTAGAATCATTTATTTATTTATTTATTTATTTATTTATTTATTTATTTATTTATTCATTCATTCATTCATTCATTCATTCATTTATTTATTTATTTATTTATTTATTTATTTATTTGTTTATTTATTTATTTATTTATTTATTTATTTATTTATTTATTTATTTATATATTTATATACACACACTCACGCGCGCGTTTCATAAAAAAATATATATGCATGCGTTTCATATGGTAGGCGCTTCTTCAAAATGACATTACACTGCTTAAGTTACAAGATTTAGACTACACAACAACAAAAACACTATCGTTACCCTCACATATACACGTACAGACACAACATGCGTTGATATCGTATATCTCTTACTTCCTTTAAATACCGTCACATTTCCTAAGTATAAAGTATGTATTCGATTTAACGTTGAATATATACCGTTACAATACAATATGCGGGGAGATTTCCATGCGTCTCAATTAAGCTTACGCTTGTTTAAAAAAGTATCACTTTCTATCTTATAGCTTCAGAAGACAGTGAAAATAACGTTCACGAACAATTTAATGTTATATTATCCGTTGCTTACAGTAAAATAATCTTCTAAATAGGGTTTGTTTATTTGAGGTTATTTAAACTGCTGACATGAACTTTATATAGTATTGTGCACGCATTAGAACGTTTAGTTTTATAGCATATGGAACATGTACACCGTACTTTGTATTCCTCTTCGATACCAAGTACTTCGATTGAACAATGCAGTTGACAAATGTGTTGGTGCAGAAACAGCGTGGTCTCATAACACTGTGGGAGGACTTGTAGCAGGGAGCCGGCCGGTTCTGACGTGACCCTTCCTCCGTGACTCATTATCGAAACAATGAATTATAACAGGTTTTTTACCCTTAATGACTTTAATAACATTATCGGTAGATGTTCGATACCGCAGCACAATAGTTGGCTTGCCCCCCTGACTGACAGGTAAATAAACCAAGTGTTCACTACCTGTACACGGGTCAGGGGCGACTCTTCTGTATCAGACGATCAACAGAACGCGATACTCCGGCGTTCAGAGGGCAACATGCGAGTCGACAAAGCCCCCCGTATGTTGAGACCCGGGTGTCATCGCGGCGGACCACAGATGGCGCTGTGAAACCTACAGTCTTGCCATCAACTACTGAGTCGAGCCACCGACTCGGAACAGTTTCCCGTTCTGCAGACAATACCGGCTGTCTCATAAATTATAGATGTCCTCGATGACGCGTGCACATCTTAAATGTTCATCTAACGAGGCATTTAATTGTAACACGCATTGTTTTTGTAAAAATGACAAATCTCAAGTTGCTTTGCGAATACGGCTACAATTTGATAACTCTACGGGAGAAATGTAAGTCACGCTCTTATCACATACAGAATGCATTCAACTTTTTTCCGTTCTAATGTTTAAAACATCATTGCTTGAAAACATATTGATTGTTTCATTCGTGAATATATCAGAGTGTCGGTATTTTTTTAAAGACAAAGCAGATGTATGCACATATTTGTATTCTATCATGTCTGGTTGACTCAGCTTTGCACTTGTTATTTCCACCACTGTCTATCAGTCTGTTTTACTGTCTGAATCGTTTGATTTATCACTGTCTCGTCCAAGATGGATATACAGTCTGCATATTGGAGAGTTCAGATGTGCTGCGAAGATTCATGGTAGGTTTATAATCTTGGCATTCATCTACTAGTCAAAATCAGCTACTAGCTTATCGTAACACAATCGACAAATGTATCGGAAATATCTCTATCTTTTTACTTCATGAGCCAATTTACCTGACGTTGTAACAGCCGTGGCTGAAAAGCGTTCAAATCTACCTCAAAGGAATTTCCGTCACATAAATTAAAATTAAGTGAAGTTAAGCCAACATATCTTTAACTGAATCAAAGTGAGAACAAGTACTTAAAGATGATTTATGTCGCGGTAAATGTTCAACTCAATTAGGCACCGCATTTGTTTGACAATATAAGCCAAGGGGCGGGGCAAATAAACAGCACCGCTCCTACAGTCATCCCACTCCCCTGGCGGTCATACACAAGACCCTTTCTTCCGCTGCGTGCACCGCCCTCGTAAATCGTCCCTCGTTAGTATCCATGGTTTATCACAAGAGCCTTTACTTAGTAGCGCTATTTGAAATCAATTTTTGATCACTGATAGTGTTGTTTACCCCGATAAAATTGAGATCAGTGCCAAGATAAGGTCACTTTTGCCAGATCAGAACAGTAACATTTCGACCAGAATGGAAGCTCCTATTGGAATTCTGTAACAATAAAAAGTCAATTTTGTCAATTTCTTTCTAAAGAAACATAAGGATCACGCCTATTTATTTAAACGGGCATTAAATCATCATATATTACATTGCATAAAAAGTAGAAATAGTTTGGCATGTCCTTTTGGTACAAAAGAACGATAAAATTATCTTGCTTGTACATCGAATCAACCTGAAAGCAAATATACTTCTTAATGTATACATGTATTGTTTGTTACACGTGTAATAAATGTCAGTTATCTGTATTATCAAACTTGTTGTGAAAAAAGCACGATGACTACTCAATAAAGTGATTAGGATACGTACCATAGTCAGTGGCGGTCTTAATTGGACCTGTCAGTTATTGTGCTTTAAAGCTGAGTCATGCTTCGAAACATGCATTTTATTTAGGTATTCACCATGCTGATAAAAAACGTTTTATCGCGATTTTTTTGCGTTTTCTTCTTTGGTTTACAACGCTGCTTTTTGTGCTTTCATAAAAACAATAAACCTGCAAACTTTGACCAAATTAGCCACCCCAGTTTCACAATACCAAAGGAAAATACAAGTAAAATGTCTACATTAAATTTAATATTATGTAGAACAGCAGGACAAGTGCAATCTTGTGCTTCACTCAATCTCCAATTCTATTAAATCTTTTGTGTAGTTTGTGTTAACAAAGTGTAAAAATGATTAAAAGATTGTTGCCCGTCTTGAACTTACCGGTTCAATCAACGGCAAAGTCAGACACAGGTCATTTGGTCATAAATGAAGCAACGTCAACTCCAAATCGTATTATATGCCAACGGAACTTTTTACCTTAATCTGGTTTATAGTAAGGAGATCGGAGCTATTAATCTGTTAATGTGAAAGGTCAACTTAAGCATAGGTCATTGGAATTGTTTCGTTTTAACTTACTAGCCTTCGACATGTCTTAACAGCACCGGTGTTTAAACCCTTCAATTAACTTCAACTGTTAGTTGTTACTACATCTCATATTGATAAGACATACTGCATCGGAAATGCACGTGATTCTTTTGCCACGATGTATAATCTGAAATTTGTTTCTTAATAGTAAGTGTTCGACTTGTACACAAAAACTACATTTTCAAACTGATATTTTTCAATTTTACCTTTTCTGGCTTCTGACTACCATTGGAAATACTTTAAGGCATTTTTAGAACTTTTTAATATTTTCTTATTGTTTTCTCAAAAATACATTATTAATGGAGAAGAAATACTGCGTGATAAAAGTGTTGCAACAATATTACAATATAAGATAAACTAGAGGATTGTAATGGAAGCAAGCGTGTGATTTTTAACTCAGGCGTTTCGTCTTTTTGTTTAACACTGTTTAGTATGCTGTCTTGCTCTAGCAAATATTAACACCCCATACATAGCCAAATTAAGAGGTGTATAACTTAATAAGTCACATAATTATTACATTACATAAACTTGTTTCTTCGCACAAAGTCTCATTCAAATACAGTAAAGCTTGTATTGGGAACCATCCGAATGGAATTATGACATTAATGTTGGCATGCTAAGATGTATTTAAAAACTGTTCTCTTGCCGCCAGACAAAGATTACCATCGTTAGGCCGCAGGATCAGAGTGTTATGGAATCTTCGATGGCAGGAACATCACGAGCTGTTATCCAGTGCCGGCCTCCACTGATTGATGCCCGTCTAACACGCAACAATCGCTCTGCTAATTGTAGAAAACAAGTTCCTCTGATAGTGGTTTGTCCATTTGGTCAAATATATTGCGAAGGAAAAGGCCATCTATACTAGCAGACAAGTGTGTCTTGTAGACGGGCCATCTGATTGTTATTGTTATGCGAACAATCTAGTCAATCTGGTCTGGTCCTGTAATGGCCTTGCTATAGTTTCTGGCCAGGGAGACTGCACAGACATTTGCATGTCAAATCTAGAGTTTATGTACACAATACGCACAGCTGCGCTCTGGTTGGCTCCGAAGGCAAGGAGGACAGAAACAAAACCCAAGTGCAGCTGTGCAGTGTGGCCGTAGAACAATATGTAAATATTGTTAAATCATACGAATGGCTGCGCATCATGCAACATTAAAACGCTGTCCATATCTGCTTCATACCAAGGAATACGTCTTAAAATCCCAGTCGATACGTAATCGAGGCTTCTGTTTCCAGCGAGGAAGGATGTAATTATTACAGACCTCGAGTGCCAAGTGACCGGCGGATGATGGCCGAGCATTGCCTCTGACTCATGCTGCTTTCATTTTCTTCCTTACATAAAAAAGACGTTATTCTTTATACCGCATTGACCTACCGGGAAATCGAGAAGGCGTTGGAAATTAAGACAGATTTGATAACCTTGGCGTATAGAGTCCGGTTTCGTTCTGCCCTTGTTTGTAATTAAGTGTTGTTGTGTGTTGTTTGTTTTGTTGTTGTTTATTGTTTTTTGTGTTTTTTTTGTGTTTTTGTTTTGTTTTTTGTTTCGTCTTGGTCGGTGGAATTAATTTGATCTGAAAGAAAAATAATTTTACATATATCGCCTGTCGCTCATGTGTGTATTTCTGGTTGGAATATATAATATAACTAACATTGTCCGAAAAGATTATACAGGGATTTTAAAGATTACAGGTAAAATGTAAAAATATGTTGATTGGATTTGTAATTCTATTTGTTTTAATCTACATTATTTACAAGAAACATTACTAAATTCACCTTTGCTTTAAAATGGTTGTGACATTTCTTGAAAAAAAGGACTTTATCGACTGGTATGCTTTTTAAAGTAAATAATATACATGTATTGTCAGTTGAAAAATACAATTATTCAAACACTTACCCAAGCTCACAAAATACCTACTCAGAGTATTTACCGTGCGTATTAGACCGTAATTATGTAGACTGTGATTGAAGTACGCCATGTCTTGCATGCAAAGTCATAAGTAAGCATAGGTAATCTGAAAACAACGGAGTTTCCATTTCAAAATATAAGTGGTCGTCTACTCTACAGATTAGCAAAGAAAAAAATGAAGGATGCTACTATACTAAAGTGTAAATTATCCATCGGCTGCTAGTCAGCCAGACAGTAGTGCTGGGACAAAGGTTCGCTTGAAGTTACTGGGATGGATATGTGCCGAGTCTGCTGCTTCGATTTTAGCAGCGCATAGCACATTTGACAAGTAGTGCTCATATCTAGATTGTTTAAATGTATTGTTGTGTTTTTATAAATAATATGAAATTTGTATTTTATTGACAAGTTGCCTCACTGAAAATAGTTGTCATGGTAATAGATACAGTAAGGCTTATGCAATTTAATTGTCGTTGGTGATTAATATTCACTTTCTTAATAAAGGCAATTAAGAACTCAATCAGAAGATGCTCGTTAAAAAGGTGCCAAAGAGTCGGGTGGCGGCCTTTCTCTACGTCAAAGCATTAAATGACTTTCGATGACATTTATATTGTTCCTTTTTTTTCTTTAATGATATTCACACGTTATAAACTCCTTCCGTACATTGATTTGGTCAAGCATTTTTCAGTTTAATGGCAACGCAGCATTACTCTTTGCTTATTCTATACCGCTACTTTGTGTCCTTATTAATATCCTATGCATGTCCTTCGTTTGTTGAACAGATTACTTTTTAATCGACGATAATTTCGCAATTTTAATTCGTTTTTGAACTCGTAAGAAAACATTATCAGGTGCTTAACTAATGTGTGTGTGTGTGTGTGTGTGTAACAGGCCGCATTGTAAAAGCTGTGCATTCGATTGTTGTAATATATTGTATACAGTTATTCTGTGACATGTGCATTCGATTGTTGTGATAGATTGTAAACAGTTATTTTGTGACTTGTGCATTCGATTGTTCTGATGCTTTGGGTAGTTGTACGGCGAGTTGTGCACTCGACCGTTGCGATGGATTGTGCACAGTTACACTGCGAGTTGTGCGCTCGACTGTTGCGATGGATTGTGCACAGTTATACTGCGAGTTGTGCACTCGACTGTTGCAATGGATTGTGCTCAGTTATACTGCGAGTTGTGCACTCGACTGTTACGATGGATTGTGCACAGTTATACTGCGAGTTGTGCACTCGACTGTTGCGATGGATTGTGCACAGTTATACTGCGAGTTGTGCACTCGACTGTTACGATGGATTGTGCACAGTTATACTGCGAGTTGTGCGCTCGACTGTTGCGATGGATTGTGCACAGTTATACTGCGAGTTGTGCACTCGACTGTTGCGATGGATTGTGCACAGTTATACTGCGAGTTGTGCACTCGACTGTTGCAATGGATTGTGCTCAGTTATACTGCGGAATGTGCACTCGACTGTTACAATGGATTGTGCACAGTTATACAGCGAGTTGTGCACTCGACTGTTACGATGGATTGTGCACAGTTATACTGCGAGTTGTGCACTCGACTGTTACGATGGATTGTGCACAGTTACACTGCGAGTTGTGCACTCGACTGTTACGATGGATTGTGCACAGTTACACTGCGAGTTGTGCACTCGACTGTTACGATGGATTGTGCACAGTTACACTGCGAGTTGTGCCCTCGACTGTTACGATGGATTGTGCACAGTTACACTGCGAGTTGTGCACTCGACTGTTACGATGGATTGTGCACAGTTATACTGCGAGTTGTGCACACGACTGTTACGATGGATTGTGCACAGTTATACTGCGAGTTGTACACTGGACTGTTACGATGGATTGTGCACAGTTACACTGCGAGTTGTGCACTCGACTGTTACGATGGATTGTGCACAGTTATACTGCGAGTTGTGCACTCGACTGTTACGATGGATTGTGCACAGTTACACTGCGAGTTGTGCACTCGACTGTTACGATGGATTGTGCACAGTTATACTGCGAGTTGTGCACTCGACTGTTACGATGGATTGTGCACAGTTACACTGCGAGTTGTGCACTCGACTGTTGCGATGGATTGTGCACAGTTACATCGACTGTTACGATGGATTGTGCACAGTTACACTGCGAGTTGTGCACTCGACTGTTACGATGGATTGTGCACAGTTATACTGCGAGTTGTGCACTCGACTGTTACGATGGATTGTGCACAGTTACACTGCGAGTTGTGCACTCGACTGTTACGATGGATTGTGCACAGTTATACTGCGAGTTGTGCGCTCGACTGTTGCGATGGATTGTGCACAGTTATACTGCGAGTTGTGCACTCGACTGTTGCGATGGATTGTGCACAGTTATACTGCGAGTTGTGCACTCGACTGTTGCAATGGATTGTGCTCAGTTATACTGCGGAATGTGCACTCGACTGTTACAATGGATTGTGCACAGTTATACAGCGAGTTGTGCACTCGACTGTTACGATGGATTGTGCACAGTTATACTGCGAGTTGTGCATTCGACTGTTACGATGGATTGTGCACAGTTACACTGCGAGTTGTGCACTCGACTGTTACGATGGATTGTGCACAGTTATACTGCGAGTTGTGCACTCGACTGTTACGATGGATTGTGCACAGTTACACTGCGAGTTGTGCACTCGACTGTTACGATGGATTGTGCACAGTTACACTGCGAGTTGTGCACTCGACTGTTACGATGGATTGTGCACAGTTATACTGCGAGTTGTGCACACGACTGTTACGATGGATTGTGCACAGTTATACTGCGAGTTGTACACTGGACTGTTACGATGGATTGTGCACAGTTACACTGCGAGTTGTGCACTCGACTGTTACGATGGATTGTGCACAGTTACACTGCGAGTTGTGCACTCGACTGTTACGATGGATTGTGCACAGTTATACTGCGAGTTGTGCACTCGACTGTTACGATGGATTGTGCACAGTTACACTGCGAGTTGTGCACTCGACTGTTACGATGGATTGTGCACAGTTATACTGCGAGTTGTGCACTCGACTGTTACGATGGATTGTGCACAGTTACACTGCGAGTTGTGCACTCGACTGTTGCGATGGATTGTGCACAGTTACATCGACTGTTACGATGGATTGTGCACAGTTACACTGCGAGTTGTGCACTCGACTGTTACGATGGATTGTGCACAGTTATACTGCGAGTTGTGCACTCGACTGTTACGATGGATTGTGCACAGTTACACTGCGAGTTGTGCACTCGACTGTTACGATGGATTGTGCACAGTTATACTGCGAGTTGTGCACTCGACTGTTACGATGGATTGTGCACAGTTATACTGCGAGTTGTACACTGGACTGTTGTGATGCATAATTAAAGTGTGCGACATAAATTTCTTTATTGGATCATCGTCATTGGACATTGCATGGTCAAAGAAGGTTTACTCTTGATGGATTTCCTTTACGAGAAGACTTGCTGCGATTTCCCTAATGCTTGAATATTCGTGAATGATAACGAATAAAGGAAAACATGCGCGTGAGAGAAAACATAAATCATCGGCACGAGCTGAATCAGGAGTGCCGGAATGAGTAGCGTGTGCGGTCGGAGAATAAATAAACACTGTATCTCCATAAGCGTATGCAAGACATTTACAGCATCATGCCTCCATTCATCGAAATGTCGCACGCAGACTACTAGCAGATATGTAAGAGCAATGTAAGAGGCTGTGTAAGAGCACCTTGTCGAAGGCTGTGGCGCATGATGAGATGCTCTATATGCTAATAAAGAAGCTGAGAGCAAACTATTGTACCCCCCGCCGCTACTCTATTAACTGTTTAAGTGGAAGATCATTAGCACTGCTATGGTGGTGTCTGAATCAACCCCGGCATTGTTTCCGGGTCGCTTAAGTGGCATGTTGATATCAAGAATTAAGACAGTATAGTGTGGGTTGTTTTTCCCATTTAATTCAGTTTTCTTGCAACAGCTGTGTTTGAAAGACCAGATTAGTTCATATTAACAAATTATCATCACTTCATGTAGTTGATATCAAATTTGTTCAAATTAATTGAATGTGACACAAAGACTCTTTTCAAAAGTCTTTTATTATCATGCAGATCTATAAAGATAATACGCTTTTTCACAGTTTTGACGTTGGAAAGAATAAAGGAACACAATTAAAGTTATCGTAATAATTTACCGTTTCTGAGAATTTACCCAATCGCAAGAATTAGACGTGTTTGGTTTTTAAAAGAAAGACATATGAGGAGTTAAACAAATGACTAATAGTTATTTTATCGTATCTTAAAACATTCATTATAATGAAACTAAGGGAAAGGAATAATTTAAATACTCACAGAGTATTAATAGATCATAAGGAATACGCCATGCATTTAAATAAAGTAAATACGATTCCTTAAGTCATATATAGGTGTGCCGTAGTATGTCTTATCATAGAACTTTTACAAGAAGATAAGGTGCAGCAAAATGACTAACCAAGTCACGTTGACATTTCTGGCAGGTATGTTGTTTTTTCATCTTAGAGCGCAGGGTTCTATTGTTACAACAGACATCATTGCATCATAGATAATTTCCTTGTCGAAAAATTCCTGACTATTGTATCCAATTAAGGACGTGGAAACATTGCAAAATATTGCCAACCATATACTATTATTTTTGACAGTAAGCTTATTTCTCGCGGATGTCGGTTTAGATTGTCTCGAAGCCAATATCCGGAGACATCGGCTGCCAGCTTGCTACATATTGATGATCGTCTTGGAACGGCCACTATCAGCTCTAAGACAATCTATCTGGAATCTGCCCTGGACAGCGAGACCAACTCTGAGTCATCCTGATAAAATGGCTGGCTTGTTTCTCGCCTTTCCAGAAACGGCGGTCACTTGAAATATTACGTTGTTTATGTGTTTTAAAAGGAAACTTGCACAAGATGCTAAATGTTGAATTTTGATGTCTGTTTTTGTTTTTGCACTTAATTGAACAATTGTGAGTTACATTAATTTAAAATGAAAAGTGTTTTTGGCGACAGAAAGAACGGCGTTACAGAGAATTTTTTTATCAACACTCTTTATTGATGCTTCTCCCGCAAATGACAGTAATAAAATAAATAACGACTATTGTTTACGTTTCATCTGAAATGTGGTGGGGTTTAGGTTTTTTCTTCCGATACTTAAAAGTTAATTATGACAAATTACATTTGCTTTAAATAATTAAGATGGTTATTTCTACAGTCCCCGATTATACTCCACAGTCTGGATGTAAACGTCATTAACAGTGCGCCCTGAGACAAAGGAAATTTCCACTATTTCCAGTTCCAAAGAACTGCAGAAACTGCGCGTGTTTGATGCAAAATAAAGTTACGAACAATGCTTTCAACGTTTCTTACGTATTAGTATTGCCATTCAATTACAATAATATATTAAATATATATGGTGAAACACGGAAGGCATACCTTGTGCCGCAAACTAATACGGGTCAATACTCATTGTTATACTGTTATTCACATTTAAAAATACGTTTGACAAGTCCGTGCAATTGTTTAAATAAATGATTAGAGATTGAATGGTTTTCATTAAGACCTGTTTAATGTGAACATAAACTAGTGTTAAATGATATTAAAGGACATTTATTTGCGGCCTTCGGGTCATTAAGAAAACTGTACAGAATTACAATCATATTTCTAGGAGGCAGTTGAAAAGTTCTTCCTTATTAACTACGAATATCTTATTCTTTATTTTATTTTATTAAGGTTTATGAGTCTGGCAAAAAATTGTCTGTATGATATTTTATCTTGACATGTGTATCTATTCTATTAGACAGCAATAAGGTTAAGTAATTGTTTTATTCTAAAGTAAAAATAGTACAAATGACGTTACGTACTGATGTAATGCATCCAAATTGTGCCATAATAATATTATTTCTAGGCATAATAATTATTTAGTTATTTTTATGAATAAAAAAAATTATGAAAACAATATTTAACTATAATGAAACCATGTGCCTTTATGATAAAGAGGCGTGGTTTAAGTTTAATTGAAATAACATTTAAAATACTATGGTAACATTTAATGTAGGTACGTGGCACATAGAAACATATAGTCCATTATTTATCTAAACTGAGGTTATCCCCAAGTTTGTTAAGGAAAACATGCTCCCAAATAAAAAAAGAGGTACTATTATATTCCATTAGTCAGAATAGTTCAGAAAATTTTGCTTTTCTGAACAAAAAATGAAATTTTGACAGTCACAATATCTCTTTAATGAATAACACTTAAGAAAAAACAGAAATTATTTCGTTAGTTTGCCTTTAAAATATAAAGAAAAAAAAGCTGTTTTTATCTATCAAAGCCTAAGCATATTTTATATTCTTATTACACACTTTTTGTTTGCGAGAGGGGCCGGTGTGCAAATAATTCTGTTATTTACAATATTACAAAGTAATCGCACGTAATACTTCTTCGTCGGATCAAGAATGATTGCAGCGTAAATATCTCAAGTGATGTTAATCCAGACGTATGTTCGGTCACACGCCCTTGAAGCGCTATATATACAAACCCTAGACTTAGTTATTTTATAAATATAGCCCGCTCATGTCGACAAATTGCTAGAAGGCAGCAAATATGGCAGAGTCTGACCAAAAACTGTTTCCACAGAAGCACACTGAAAGCTATTTGAAACTCTATTTGAAATAGCTTAACAATCTCAAATCAACAGGTTGACAGTTAGAACCCAGTGAGTCCGACTTCAGGCAGTCTGCCAGTAATCACCATTTCCTTGAACCTTCTCATCTTTTGCTGCACAATCCTGTCTCAACATTTTGCCGCCAAGTCTGATTGCATTTCCGTTATTTTGTCTGTTTCCCGGGCAATGACAAAAAGACTGTCATTTGTCATAACTTCACAAATTCGCACTAGTGAGTTTCCTTACGTCCAGACCCTCTTCGCTTCCTGTCAAAACGGTTATAAAACAGGAGT